>JAOYSI010000009.1:161069-180913 GCA_025775065.1 Hiodon alosoides
AGTAGACTGGTCGAGTCTCAGTGTAGGCTTCATCAGTAGACTGGTCGAGTCTCAGTGTAGGCTTCATCAGTAGACTGGTCGAGTCTCAGTGTAGGCTTCATCAGTAGACTGATCGAGTCTCAGTGTAGACTTCATCAGTAGACTGGTCAAGTCTCAGTGTAGGCTTAATAAGCAGTCCCATAGGGAATTAACAGTCTGGCTCAAGAAACACCACAGTGACTGTCTCAAGTTAAATGTGCGAGTATCAGAGGGATAACGGCAGGCCAAACAAACCGGAAGAAACCGCTTGAAAATCCATGTCACCCCATTCACTATTTTTCTCTCTCTCAATCACACATCCACAAATAGCTGCGCATTAAAATCCCTGACATCGCCAATAACCCCGCTTTGATCCGGCCCAGTGTACATCCCTTCACTGTACCGACCGGCTGCATGTACTTTCCAGCAAGAAATACGTGACGGGACGGAAGGGGCGGGACGGGACGGGACGGGACGGGACGGGACGGGACGGGACGGGACAGGGGGGGCTCTGACAGAAGACAACGGTGAAACGTGAGGGGGAATGCAAACAAAAACTCCATGTCAGTCCATCATCATGAGGGAGATAGCCATAAACATCGCAAATGCAAATAAACAAAAGAGACGCAAAGATCTAACACCCACTGCAATAACAAACCCGCGTTTCCTGGGCCTGATATGTTGGATTCGCCAGGTGACGGCCAGCAATAAAGACGGCGGCCTGATATCGCCCCATGCATAATTTACACATCAAAAGACCAAGAAAGGCAGCATTTTCATAAAACACAATATAGTTGTCCAATCTCGGCAGTTGTAGGAGAGGCCAGTACGTCGCGCGGCCCGTCTAAGCAATGTGCATTATAAATGCAGAGCGCTCACCAATATACCCGGGCAGCGTGAGAGTGTAAATGAAACGGCCCTCAGTACAATTATTTACCCTCCACGGAACAAGGGGGGGCCAGGTGTCAAGCTTACCAAACAACAGCAGTAATGAAATCCACTGTGAATATCCGCTATGGAAGTTTAAATCACACCCCATATCCAGGATGATACTTTTGGTATGTCCAAGTCATTTTGGAGATGTGAAATACAGTTTTACGGTGTTAAGTTTTGTGTTATATGATGCGTCCTTCGTTTCCCTCTCTGCACATTAGCTTCACTATAATTTCAGTAATTTCACTAATTCACTCATACCTGGAATTTTTGGAAGTCTGGCATTCACAGTAGCAGATACAGACACAGGCTACCTGTTGAGAATGGTGTTGTGCATTACCCGGCCACACACTCCTTTCCTTTAAGGGATCTCACTTTTCACACCCCAGCTGCTGAGCGCTTGTCGACGGCTACAAAGGCCAAGACCCAGAGATGTATCTTCATCTAGCGTACCCGCCGAGCGAACACAGACGTCTGCTCTCGCGGTCGGCCTGCCGACAGCACGCGCAGCCCGGGGCGTGGAAGGGGGCGAGGCGTGGCGGCTTCGCAGAGATCCCGCTAATTGCTACAACTGGGCTTTGCCTGCGTGGCTCCTCTGTGGGCCGGGATTGCTAATATCATTAACTAATCTGCTGTGTGTTGTCCCTCTTGCCCTCTCAGCCAGAGCTCCCAGCTCACGTTTCCAACGCCCCCCCCCCTCCCCACTCCCTTTCTGGCAGAGTGCTGAGTCCAGGTTTGTTGCTGTAAGGACTCTACATCTGGGCTCTTCTGACAAGGAAGATTAATATCTCGGACCCACCCTCCCAAACACACACACACACACACACACACACACACACATAAGCACCACCCCACCCACGATCGCCCCCGCCTCTACTTCTCGACCAAACCAAAAACAAGAGGCAATCCGTGCCCAACGCCTACCCCCCCACCCCCACCCCAACCCAACCCACTCTCATCCCCACTCCCTCCTCCCTCGTACCCACACCACCTCCTCTCGTCCTCCCTCCCCCACTTTAAATAGAATCTCCAGCCCACAGAAAAACAACTTTCTGCTGATGCTCGGTTTTTTTTCAGCCCCTCTTCCTTTCTTCCTCCGACTCGATCACATACCTTTGGTTACGGAAACCTTGGCTGAATTTGAAACCACTTCTATATGCATTTATACATGTAGAACTCAATTATTTGGTTACAACTATGAAAATGTCGTTGGTCGCTACCACCAAAGGTAACACTGTTTTTGTTACAGAAACACAACAGATGATTTAAAAAGACGGCAATTAGACTGGTGAAGAAGAAGCTCTTGTGTGGGTGTGTGTGGGTATGTGTGTTTAGGTTTAGGTGAAATGTAGGATTAAGTCGGATTATGTTGGATTATTTGTTTTATAGGACGCATCCTGTAAAATGCTTAAACTTGCACTATTACGTATCAAACCCAGAACTTCTCGACCGCAAGAAGGTTTACGAGGCTGTGACATTCAGGCTAGACCAGGAGCCCGGCAGCACTGGCAGTTCGGCCGTTAATGTGAAAAGTTTTGCGGGTGATGGGTGAGCTGATTTCTACCAAAAATAAGATTCTACCAGGAACAAGCCGGCAGGTGAACAGAAATGTAACCTGGGCTCGAGATGCAATTTCCAGGAGTCGCGGGTGTCGCAATATGCGAAGAGGGAGCAGTAAAGGTATAAAGTAACGAAGGCTAATAATAATTAATTTATCAATACACAAACCAGTAAACTCATTTCAGTGGCAAAGCCCGTAGTGTGAGGACTTCAAACACGCTCTGAAAGATGAAAAGAAGGCGCTGGTCAGTGAACGGATGATTGGATGCGACTGGGCGATGGGATCGGGTCGGTCAGGCGACCTTCCCACGGGGTCACAGGGTGCACCGGCGCTTGTAGGAGCATGAACTCACTCTTCTCGCGCGTGGCGGTCCGACAAGCTGCAGTCAGAACCGCGCTTCTATCACAAAGAAAGAGCCAGACAGCCGCCTCCTCTACCGGCCCACAGCTGAGCGGGAGTTTAAGGTCAATAATGGTGCATTTGTTGAGAGTGCAAAAATGCCTACAAAAACATTGATTGTTTAATTTCCTTTACAGAAATTAAATCGACCGGTAACCTTGAGGGCAGGCCTAATTTGTCCAATTAACCATTTTTTTAACTGATTTTCTGCAGCCCTGCCAGGGTCATATATCAAAATTGCCTAAAATGATGCAAAAATAATTGAAGTTAAAGGTCACCCCATAATATCACTTGCACTAGCTAAAGTGACCCGAAATGCAAGGCCACTTTAACAGGCTTGAAACAACAGCATGCGGGACTTAGTGGAGGAGCCCTTTGTAACGCTTACACTCTGTTCCCACGGCGGTCTGAGGGCTCCGTGCGCTCGCACCCCAGTTCGCCAGCCAGCAAAAGGGGAACTTCCCCCGCACTCACAATTTGCGTGCTCAGCCCTGGCGTTAAATTCCAAAGAGAAAGAGCAGAGCATACTTTAAGGGCTACTACCGGCTATCCTTTCTGTCTTTCACACCTCTTCATCTTTCCTTCTTTAAAAAAAACATATTTTTACAGTGACACCGCTTTGGATGTTTAAATGTTAATGACGAGCAGACGCTTAGGTTAAAAAAAGACGGACAAGGAGGGCGGAGCTTCTGAAAATCGTGCCAGTTTAAATTTTTCATCCTCTCCGCCGCCAGTCGTCCTCCGCGGAGATCTCCTTGCCCTTTCCAGAATCGGGACCAGGGATCGTCACTGCATCCACCTCCCATACCCGGCGAGAACTTTCAATAATGTATAAGGCTCCGGCTCCGCTCCACCTGAGCGTCTCCGCTCGCCCCACAGCCAGCAAGGTCCGTGGGCAGGGGTGGGCTGTCCTCCCCCACCAGGCAGGAGAAACGCAGGAGGCACAGATTGAGTGAAAGCCTTCCTCAAGGCAGCGAAACGACACCACATCAAAGGGGCGCGGGGGGCAGACTAATAAGAGGAGCCGCGGGGGGTCCGGTAGGAGGGACCCGTTGGGCCTTTGAAAGGGTGCACTTCCAACACGCGCCCGGGCACACGTCTCCCCCTCTGCCTCCAGCAGATATGGCTTTCATTAAAATTAGGCAGGAAGGCTTATAAAAGACGTGTGAAGCTTCACTCAGAAAGTGACATCTTCTCCACCTACCAACCTCCTCTTTAAAGTGTCACTGTTTACTTTGTTAACCTGTACTGGGGAGCAGCGCTGGAGATAATGAGCCTATGTGTAACCTGGAAACGAAAGCGCGCACAGACCCAACGAGGAAAAGGCATCGAGTCCCCCGCGCTTGTTGGAAATCAAAACCGCTAAACGGCACATTCTGTCATTCGCTGAACGGCTCCGCTGCGTAACGTGCGGGTGAAAAGTTGTTAACTCCGGTAGTCAGAGTTACAGTCTGCTCCTGCGTTCTGACATTTCCTGCCACTCGACTGCGTGGTGTTAGGTAAAAATGGGAGCAGATGAATATTTTTGGCCCGCTGGTGTAAACCCTGAAGCAGGACTGTGTGATTAATGAGATCCACTTTTGGCGCGGGGGTGGGGGTAGTTTTGGAGGGGTGTGGCTAGAGGAAGGTGTCTGTGACGTGACTGCATTTCTTCATTTTCAGTTCATTTTCATCATTCATTTCATCTACTGGCATCATATTATGTACCTGTTTTGTAAACTAGAAATGACCCACAAACATAAAAAAGGGAAACTTTCAGGTCTCTCACTATGGATCTACATTCAACAATACACAAGACACCTTTTGTTCATAAAATACCAGAGGGATTAAAAAAAATAATAATTCAACTCTTAATAAGATGTATAAAACATCTTATTTTTGTTTTATCCTTTACATTACATTTGGCTGAATATCCTTAAATACATGCTTAAAACCCTTTCTCTTTGTTTACGCATCAGTCCATATTTAATATTCTTACTTACACTTCACTTTTTTAAATTTTGCTTTGTATTTATCGTAAGCTGCTCTGGTTTCCACTAATGGCATCATAAATTATCAGAATAACTTACAATGCCATTAGCATCATTTTAGTTTGTCTGCTAAACAACTCAAAAATATCAATAAAATAAAGTAACGGAATAAATTATATTTTTAAGTAAACACACAAATTAATTTATTACAACTAAAAGCAATAAACTTAATACAGTTCTCCCACATAATCAAACTGAACACTTTTCTGGTCCGTGTTGAGGACGAACACACCTGGGAGAGAATACAGAGCATTCCGTGTTAGAACCGCAGCGCATGGTCATCTAGGCAGTGACATTCTGAGAGCGCTCTTGCTATGCTAACGCAGCGCGGGAACCAAGGAATCTCGCTGCGCATTTAGGAAGTTGGAGATGGTGCTGACCAATAAAAATAAATTAAAACAGTGTATTAAAAATGTTTTTCTAGTTCTGCTTTTTTGAGGATCTCCCGTTTCTCCTCATTACATATGTCCAGCATCTTTCTGACTGCAGACTTTTTTGTTATTTAGGCTTTATTTTATGCAAATATTTAAAAAAACATTTAATGAAGCCTCTGTAATTTCATCAATGTCATCACTGATACCAATTTGTTGGCTTTGGGGTTTGACCTTTCTGCCTTTTTTTTTTGTTTGTTTAGAATATTTCAGAATTTATTTATTTATTACAAAAAATAGCCAATAAGATTAATAATAAAATATGTATTTATTAATTAATGAATATTATTAATGTATTTAAAATAATTGACTGCAGCTGATGTCATTAAAATCCCCAGGTTAATAAACAGGCCTTTCCACTAGCTTTGAAGCTTGCCGGTGTGTTCAAATACGAAGGACACGTCCCTGAAGGAGCTTGTGTTTTTCAGCTCGCGTTACTGGCCGTATCCTGTGACCCATTAGGTAACGCTAAGTACGTGCGTGACCCGCATCAAACGGGTTCACAGTCCCTGGATCCTAAACCAAACGATCCTGTCAGCCGGACCTGGGGCAAACGGGCTAGAGGGTGGCGCGGTGCGCGTTGCACGCAGACACAAAACACATCGCAATTCGACGTCTTTGTGCGATCGCCAGTGCACGAAACAGCTGGTATTTACTTTTTCTCTGAGTGAGCAGAGGGCTACACTATAAGGCTGCCGCCAGAGAACGATTAGCCCCACAGACACACTAAGGCAGATCAGATGCAGGGCCATCGCGGCGGCGCTCAGCCCGCGCGCAGACCAAGTCTCGCTGCCAGAAGTCTTCCCGGTGTCAGCACACAGGCCTGCTCGCCTGCTTGTGGAGAGGGGGGGGGGGGGGGGCAGAGGGAGAGAGAGGGAGAAAGAGAGAGAGGGAGAAGAGAAAGAGAGAGACACAAACAGAGCTATCCACCAGAATGAAAGTCTCCATGGCTTTCTCCAGTGGCTTGTCGTCTGGCAGAGGAGACGGTGGAACAGCTGGCCGGGAAGTGTCACTCTCGTCGCAACAGGATTCCGTTACTCCATTACTCCTCATTTTCCTGCAGGTTACAGCTCAGGTAATCCAGCGCTCCAGTGTCAATGAACACTGTCATTTTTAACCGGGATAGTAACTGCACGCACAAACACACACACACACACTCTCTCGCACGCACACGCGCACATACACGCGTGCGGGCCCGCGCGCGCGCACAAACACACTCATACTGATTGATGAGTGATCATTCTGTAATTTTGTGAATGATTTAACTATGTCTCAGTTTGTTGAAACTGCCAACCCTTTTACACACAACAGCAGGGGCACTTACAGTGACTTTAAAGGCAGCAATTTAACTCTCACAGTTCTTGCATGTCATACAATGTGTATTAAAGCCACTGAAAGACCAGGTCTATGTGAAGCTTTATTGCCATAATATTAAAGTTCCAAAATTTCTACTTAAATGCAATGTCTAGTTTTGTGTTCTGCTGTGTTCCCTGCATTATACTAAATTATACTAGTATTTTAATCACTGATATATTCAGATCTTTACCATTGAAGTTTGCATTTAATGCTCTAGTACCTATTCTTATCTAATGTATATCATAATAAGGTGCTAATTGTTTTGTTTTATTAGTATTTCAAATGTACATATTAGTCAATTAATTTGCATGCCAGAATGATATACCGAGCAGGAAAACATTGTTACGTTAATCCAAACTAGGCATGTTAAAACAGATAGGTCCGCTCAGAAACATCTCGAGAAGCTAATTTAATTATAGCATGACAATTAATCAAGTCAGATGCAAATTAAGTAGATAATCTCCCTCATCCTGTAATCTTGCAATCAACACTGTTTCGTATTTCCAAAATACAGATATATGGATCAACAGACCAAGCGTTTCATCGTAATTATTCAAAATATCCAACTGAGCCGACCGCTTCCGTGCATCAGCTAAAGGACTGAAAATTGCTTTCAAGATATCGGCCGAGCAGTCTGTACTGATCTTCTCTCCGGACTACCAGCTAAACACACACACTCTTCTTATTTTAACCATCATTCAGATCCCTATCTGAACGATTTCAAGTGCAAGGGACGTGAAATATGCTTTGCTTTCAATGGCGTGGCACACTCAGTGGAGTGGGTTGGGGAGCTAAGTGATGTACATGTGGAATCAAAGCGGTGTAGGGAGGGCTGAATTAATGGCCTTTTTCCCAGCGTAATACATTACTGGCTGCGGAGGGGCTAAGGGGGACCAGGTAATGCAGAGCACAATTTATATCTGCAGAGTTTAGGGGGAGTCGCCCGGATTTGCAAATGTAGGTAACCCTGGCCGCGACAACCATCTCCAGTCTCATATAAATGCCAGTGCTCCCCATACTCCGTCATGTCATTAATAGGGCCCGTAATGCATTAAACACATCAGTTTCATCTGGTGGGAGGCGTGCTGCCATCACACTTAAGATTAGGGACCAGTCAAGGAGGACTGGGAAACATTGTAGCCCGGCACGGCGTCAGCATCGCGTTGGCACGGCGTCGGCATCGCAGCATCACGCAATGCCCCACCCGGACATACAATTAATAACAAAAACAAAGTAAACCTCAAACCACCAATGTTGAGAAACCAAAGAGTCGAAAAACAATTATTCCGGCATGACTTTTTAAATAACTGAAAAATCATAAAATTAGTTTTTGAAAATTTCAATACGATGCTATAAATATTTATGACTAAAAGCAATAAAAATTTTACCTTTAATAAATATATATATAATATATGTATAGCCAGTATGCAGCACCATCGGCTCTGCAACTAAGAACACATTTCACATGTCCATAAATAATTCATTTGAGACCGTGCTTTTTAATCTAATTTCAACAACTTAATCTTTCTTATTTCAGTGTATTATTCAAATATTTAATAACATGGGTATGAGTTATGATAGTATTTCTGCCCAGCTGTTAAGCAAGCACTTCAGTATGAAACAGCCCATTTAATAACAACATGTGAGCAGTATTGTTTCTTTTTCTTACGCACTGGATGTACGGGACGGCAGAAATCAAATATCGTTCAATATCACCCACATGTTCCGATTCCCCACAGAAATATTGTATTGTAATTATTTAACCTTATTATTCTACTGCTTTATATGATGGAGGGATATTTCCATGTATATTACAATTCAAACTCTCCTCAAAAAGATAAAATGTCCTAAATCTACAGTTCTACAATTGTAATCTGCAATTAGATTTTTAATTACAACAATAATGACATCATGATATAATTATAAGAATAATAATTTTATTATAAAGTGTATTAAAGGGAGAGCCCATATTTTCCTGTGGGAGGGGATGGGTAGAGAAATGTCTGGACAAACCAGCACACAGACAGTAATTCCATACATCATACCACGAATCTTCCCATCTTCCCAAACTCCACCACTGACACCGACTCTGCTCTTTCTAAAAGGAAGTCTCCTTTTAGCAAAAACAAAATACATTTTAAGTATATGAAAGAATAACTCCAAATAAAAAATGTAACAGGACACGCCAACCACAACTGAAGACATTTCGTTTTTGACAGCTGGATCTGGAAATATGGTCAGTTTTTCCCTGCCAAAATGTAATATTAAAATGTAATTTCCCCTATGAATCCCTACGTATTCCATCAGGGTTACATTTCAAAAAGTACAAAATATTCGCAAATATTTTGATTACAGTTTATAACCACTGCAAATAAAACCCGTCTAAAAAACGTAATGCTGAACAATACATAATGTTTTATGGTTAATTGTTTTATATAGACACTGTTTTTAATGTCCATAAAGAGCATTTGCATTCAATGAAGCCACATTCATATCACCACAGAACAATATGCCCACGAGTTTTTTTACAACATTTACATCAATAGCACTGGGTTTAATTTTATTTACCATAAAACAAATCAAATTTGCCATCTTTCTTTCCTCTCTCTCTCTCTTTCCTCCAGCCAGAGTGGGGCATTAGTAGATTTCTCGACGTTTCCCTAGTCTGGCTGGGCACATAAAGAACATGCCATTACACAGGAAGAGCGCGGCTAATTGAATGAGGCCTCGTAACACAAGCTGAATAATCAGACCGCCGCTATTGACATGCGGCCACATGCGGGAAAAAGTTTCTTTAAGATCGCCCCGCTTCAGAAAAGGAACAAAGAGGTCAATAATGTATACGGCGTGGTGTGTGCAGCACGCCGGGTGTAGTTACGTGAAAGGTTTTTATTTCAAAAAGTGGTCGAGATTAAATAAAATAATATTCATTGTTTCCTTTACAAGAGAAAAAAAATGTACTGAAATATTCATTAAATAGTTCAGAACGGATGCTGACAAGATTTTCTTAATCATCAGTGGTGCTGATGGAAGGTTTAAGTGTGTCTGGGGGTACCATTTTAAGGAGAGCTTTGAATTAGTCAGAAATTAATGTAATAGCCAGTTAAGACCCAAATCAGCAAGGTTTTAACCTGAATCTAAATATATAACTGACATAGGCTACATTTCTTCATCTCTGTAAAGAAACACAATTAGGCCAAAAACTGCAGTGTAAATAACAAACAAACGTATTTTCCATTAGCTTCAGTCCAAACAAGGCGGATACTTGCCCTTGTAAATACATAACATCTGTTAATTCCTTAGTCTATTTTTAAGAGAGGAATACTAAAAAAAAAAGTAACTGTGCCTGTTTTTTTTTTTTTTTATTGTACTTTATTGCAAAGTATACATGTTTCTGCAGCAAAAATGATCATATTAATCAATACATAGAAATGTGTTGCTATTTGAGACAGGAGACGACACACAAATGCTAAGGTAAGGAGAAAGAGAATACTTCAAGCAATGGTTTACTGGAAGTGATAAACATGAAGCAAAGAGCAGGATGCACTCAGTAACGAAAGAAAAACTCCAGTGACGAGCGATGGACAAATCAAGCTCCACAGACCTCTGGCGCCCCCTGGTGTCTCCATAAAAATACATCCAAGCAGAGAACCAGGAAATATTTCATTTCTACCCGAACAATGGTCTCGTGTTAAAGAATTGCGGAATAAGATTAAAACTGAAAAAAATGAAACTGAGACCAGAGAAATACTCACTAGAAATATTTCATTAAGATGCAAGATGTCCACATTTCACTTTCCTGCAGAGAACTTTAAAGGGCTGTTGTGTAATGCATGTGTCTACAACAACACAAACATGGCATTATATTGAATAGAAACTATTACTTAAACAAAAACTACCACTACCTGGGTCACAGTTCAGTGGTTGATTTCTAAACTTTTTTGTAAATAGTTTAATTCTGTCTAATTCTTTCAAAATCAAAAGGGTAGACAATATCGTGTATGGAAAGCTGAAGACATGAAAGTTTTTTTTTTTAAAGCAAAAACAAATGCTTCCCAATTTCACAGCTAAACTGAAGGTCCAATGAGTGATTAGATCCACATACGTAAACAATGCTTCAATTTGTTTCGATTAATAAAACAAAAAGACGAAAAAATAAAGTCACACACACACACACACACACACAAACGTTTTGCAATCTTGCACAACCTAATTTGGTACTGTGGGAGTTAACACACCTGCCAGATTCCTGCTGACAAGTCGGATTTTTCCGTGTTGTTTTGGATGTTTGTTGTGTTGCTTGACGGAGAGGGAGAGAACCTGGACCTGAACAGAAAAGTGCTCTGGAGATCCCAAGCTGCTGCCAATAACCGACCAGGGCTAACTTGTGAAAAATGTTGACGGCAGCATGATTGATGGTAGTTATTTGTGGCTTTCTAACCCTCCCCCCTCCCACTTCACTTCCTCTATCTCTGTCCCCCTCCTTCGCCCCTCAACTTCAGACGTGCCCAACTTCAGATTTTGTGAGGATGATTAATAACGTCTGATATTACATAAAAACGCTTTACGCCTCTTTTACTCCTCTGACATTAGCAGGCACCTGTCATGAAAGGTTAAATGTGTTTTCACCATGGCGGAATAGCATTGTGAGGCGTTTGCTAGTGAGGCAATATTACAAGTAGCTTCTTTGAGCTACGACTGCTGATTTTCACACGGGACAGTCACCCACTGCCTTTGCAATTGTCTTCTCTCGTGTCCAGTCTTTCGAAGAAACGCCAGACACTCTCACAGAAAAGCGAGCGGGCTATCCAGGGGAGCACCGAAGTACGGTACTTGTGTCATATCTGTAACCACATGCCGTCCTTTTCATACAGTGTCCCTGCTTAAAGAATTGTGTATGTTACATCATGCTGGTATAGGGTAGGAGGAGAGAAACAGAAATGATAAACAAACTCCTCGTCTGTTTCTAGCTTTCCCGGCACTGACGACTTTCCTGATCATATAAACCTGGTTTGTATTTCAGATTTTTATCAGATACGGCTATGTTCAATCTCTGCCCGAATGTTTACCTCAACTGATATCTGTGAAGTAGAGCCATAAATTTGCAGTCTCAGTAAACAATTCTCACAGTGATGGTGTACTCTTTTCAAAGTACCACTAAATTAATCAAAGCAGGGATATGAAGCACAGTGTGTTGGAACGCCTTGGATTTACGCACTCGGTTTGATTTCACACATGTCTGTGTGAAAAATAGAGGCAAAAAGTCAAATCTATTTAAATAAACAGTCTCGCTATCCACACGTACATATTAACAAATGTGTTAGCTGGCTGAAATATAATTTATAGCTAAATTGC
Source organism: Hiodon alosoides (assembly GCA_025775065.1). Lineage (NCBI taxonomy): Eukaryota > Metazoa > Chordata > Actinopteri > Hiodontiformes > Hiodontidae > Hiodon > Hiodon alosoides. Next base: position 173,153 of record JAOYSI010000009.1, read on the forward strand.
AAATTTTGTTTGGTGACTTTTTTTTTCCCCGCTCAGCACAAACAATATCGCACTCAGAATTTCATATGTGCATTTGGAACAAATATATATTTAAATAATTTACTATTTATTTTCAAATAATTTTCATTTGAAATAGAGAATCTGAAGCCAGTAATGTACTTGAAAATTCATTCAAATCCATTATTTTTTATATAGAAAAGTAATTTATTTAAAGAATTATACATTAGCTCCTTAATTGTGTAATAGTATTTTAGGAGGTTTTCAATTTTTATCATTTGTAGTTATTGGTTGCGAACGTATATTTCACGTTTACAGGTGATGGTTTAAAAAAAATATTCTTCTTTCATTAAACTTGGTTGCTTAAAATTATTTGAGAAAGTATTTAATATGCATTCAATATGTATATGCAATGTATTTGAAAATGTATTTCATTTTTGACAAAACAATAATTTTTCATTGGAATTGTAATTGAAAATATACACCAACATAATTACTTTGAAATGAATACTTTTATGAGTAGGTCTATATGACCCAGATCTGATGCATGCATGCATGCAAGTACAGTATTGCATTTAGATATATATGGTTCCTACAGTCCACGCTCCAGTGTGCAGACGACATCTTAAAAATGTATTAGCCTTTCTGCTAATGGTTAACACGTAACATTCCCTCATTGTTTAAAAATGCATATGAACTTTTGACAGTAACTCAGACACGCAGACAGGTTTACTGGGGTCTTTCCTCGCACTGCTCGGGAGAAGCCGTAAAAGCTGGCTGTAGGGGGTCTGACTGGGGCCCCTGTCCTCTCCGGTTCCTGCCGTGCCATCGCCCGCCGCCCGCCGGGGCAGACAGAACACCTTGGCGGCCTCAAAGTTTCCGCCCGAGCCGTGCAGCATCCCATCCATGGTCAGGACCTAACATGGGGTTATAGAGTTTCCCTCTGATAAACAGGACGGACATGGTGGTTCGGGTGGCAGTTGAGTCTAGGTCTTTAAAATAGAGATCATTCCTTTTAAATAATTTATGGTGAAACCACAGAGGGCATTTTCAGCTAGAGTGTCCCCCCCACCCCCAACTAAGTAAATACCTGGCCTAAGCAGGCTCTGCAGCAATCTGTGGATCCTTTTGTTCCCAGATGCCCTTAAATCGCCCGGCATCTGGACAAATTCTACAAGGCTAATAGCATAACAACGTAATAACGTAACATGTGTAGAAGAATCAGCTTCTATAATAATGGAGAAAAAAGGAGTTATTTAACAGCTAATTTGGAGGGCGACGGCTGATGACAAAGACCGAGAGAAGCAGCAGAAATAAGGTTCAGAGAGGAATGGCCTTGGCAGAGAGTTTCATTAAATGGTCAATATATCTTGTGTTTTCTGGATCATTTAAGCCACATTACAGCAAACGTCACCGTTTTCATTTAGGCAGCTGCACCTCCAGGCACGAGGAGAGCGGCAGCTGGTGTCGAGGGCTGAACAGACAGGGGTCACGGTTCAATCCACGTGGCCCACTACAGAACATACGCCTGAGCACACGCGTGGCCCACCATAACCCCCCCGTCAACCACAGGTAACACGCCACGTAACCACCCTAACCCTAACAGACTGGGCTTTCCGCCCCAGAAAGTCCCAGAGCCGGAACCAACGCTAACGGCACCGGTTTAAAACACGCAAACACACACACACACACCTGTCTTAAATTCTGACACGCCGCACAGCCCACATCCAAACGTAACTATAAATATGAAACATCGCAGGATGTGTGGGAATAAATTCAGAGCAGGATTTGTAATTGTTTCGCTTAATCGATCGATTGAATGCGGGGGTGGAGGCGCGTAGTACCAGATAGATTGAACAGACTGATTCCTTTATGCTCCCATCTTTAACTCTGCACCATTGCTTTTTATGTGCGCTTCGTATGCAGCCCAGCAGACTCTGCCTTATTTCCCTCCTCTCCGCCTCCTTATTCCTTACAAAGCTCTGGGAGTCTTGGAGGGGCCCGGATGCCGGCTTGCCAGCTTGACCGCTGCGTGAACTCTGGAGTGAAAGAGGAGCCAAGGTCAGCGCAGCAGGGCGTCGGAACGAGGTGTAAGGGCTGATGGGAGCGGAGAGCAATTACACCAGGGCCGGGTTACAGCGACGTGTGGATGGGGGGGTGCAAGCGCACGTGGGGGCCCGGGAGGTGTGTGGATGCTGAGGCAAGCTCGAGGTAGGCAGCTGGTCTGCGGCGGGGGGCTGGGGGCGCAAAGCAATTGATACGAAATTGAATTCACTTCTCTCCCGCTTCCTGTCCTGTCCTGTTCGCTGCGGCCGAGGAGCTAAGCGCTGCAGGAAACTGGATCCAGTGCCACTTCCTCCACACCCGGGCCGAGAGAGAGCCAGTGGGGAGAGAGAGAGAGAGAGAGAGAGAAAGAAGAGGGGAAAAAACACTCCCCTCGTGCGCTCACCTGATATCGGCATTACATCATTACTCCCCATGCGTTCAACCTTCATGTCCTTTTAAATGATCGACTTTGCCTATTTACTCATCAGATAACTCAGTTAGCAGTATAATATAATGTAATTCAATGAATCAGTTTACATGTAATGAATCTGATAGGACAGAACCTGCTCTTAAAAGCGCTGAAAGTTAAACTGCTAAATTGGCCTTTCTGATCTATGAAATAGCTAATTAAGCTGCGTTAGTGAAAGACCGGTCAGGTCAGTAACCTCACGCTTCAGTCTGCATTTCGAACTGCGGCGCTTAGCAGGATAGCACATAAAAAAATAAAAATTTAAAAAACGTACTCAATGCCTTTTAGTTATCCTTACTATGTTGTCACATATTAAACGCAGACCTAGCTTTCCCGTTTGCCCAGTAGATGCAAAACTATTTGGAAGTCATGCTAGTGGAGGGTGGGGGGGGAAGCAAGAATAACAATAGCCCCATTACAATGCAATAACAGGCCTGGAGCACTGGAGCTTTGATCGCGGAGAGAACAATATTTGCATTGGCCCACTGGGTCTCTTGATATGTAAAAGGGAAAAAACATAAATGTTAAAAATGTTCTTTTTATTAGACGAATTGCATCATTAAATAATGTTATAAAAACTAAAAATGCACCATTAATTTTCCCAAAACAGCAGTAAATACAAGTCTCTCTCTGTCCCTGCTTTTCAATCTAATTTCTGCCCCACGGGGCGATATTTTCAGACCCATTGTATCCCATTATGCAAATGGGACAATTGAGGAGGATAGATCTATAAATATATGTTTGGGGCTCGTCTAGCTATAATGCGAAAATAAATGAGTTTCTAATTGTCTCCTGCACGAGTGCGAGAGTGTGGCTCTAATCAAGCAAGCGGGAACTCTAAGAGTACATGGCCCTGGGTTCCTTTGTTCTTCACCCCCCAAACACACGCGCACTAAAAAATAAATAATAAATGGGAAACATTAGGGGAATCGATCGGGAGCCATCAGTCAAATGAATGAAATAAATAAAAGCCAGGGGAAGAGGACGACGTCGCACTACGGGTGCACTGCGTTAGGCGGTGGGAGAGAAGGCCCCGCGGAGAGGACCTGGAGGATGGATACCCTCACAGGAGCGGGCACTCCTGGTACAGCCCATCCCAGCCAAGGACAGACCACCGCTCTAACTGTCAAACCGGCCACATGCCGATCACAGACCACTCACGATGGTTTTCTAACTGAAACATAACCAACAGTGCAGCACTGCGTAGCATGATAGGCGACAGAGAATAGGCTTATTTCCTCCCCCCAGTACCTTTTTCACCGATAGCCCATACCAAACAAAGAAGATCTGAGCGCCAGCTCAACTGGAACACTCCAACAGACAATATCGAAGTGTCTAACCCTGTGTGTCACTTGGGCATAGAAAAAACGACCACAACCCTCCGTAGCACCTAAAGTGTGTTAAAGGGCAGACTGATAAAACCCACAGGACAGTGACACCCAGGGGACTAAAGCCAGCGCATCTCAAACTCACCAGCAGCCCTGTGGGCTGTGGGTTCACAGCCCGCAGCCGCACAGCAGCTCTACGCACGAGCAAGGCGATTAGTATCGAGAACTAAAAATGACATAAGCAGAAATAAATAAATACATATAATAAATTAAAAATAAATACATTTTGGACATGAAAAAGGCAATTTCTTTCATTTTACATTTATTTATTTGTGCATTTCTACATTTATTTATTTATTTATTTATACATTTATTCATTTATTTATTGATATATTTATTTATTTATTTTATTATTATATTAATATTTATAAATATTTCTGTGCCTGTATGTTAATTGAGTGGGTGGTCCTAACATCAGTCTGAAGCAGGATTGGTTATAGTGGTCGATTGGATCTACTAATTCTTTGACTTGACTGGTACGCGTAGCTTTGCCTTGCCTTGCCTTGCCTTTAGCTCGTTATTAGCCGCTTAGCTGATGGAAAGTGTTGTACATGACATTGCCAATGATTTAAGATCATTAGCGACAGATGTTGAAAACAATGCACCCAATCACTACCTTCAGCTTCGTCTGGGAAATTTAATGGAGGATTTAGTTCAGCTTAACACTGACATGGATGTATAAGTTGACGTAGCAGTGCTAGACAGTCTGTCTTCACCAAGCTGACCAATCCTGCTTCAGACTGATGTTAGGACCACCCACTCAATTAACATACGGATGCAGAAATACATAAACAAATAAATGTAGAAATGTAGAAATAAAGAAATGAAGAAATGTGGAAATACATAAACAAATAAATGTAGAAATGTAGAAATAAAGAAATGAAGAGATGTGGAAATGTGGAAATACATAAATAAATAAATGTAGAAATGAAGAAATGTGGAAATACATAAATAAATAAATGTAGAAATAGATAAATAAATCTAGAAATATAAAACATGAATAAATGTAGAAATACAGAAATAAATAAATAAATGCAGAAATGCGTAAATAAATAAATTAATAAATAGAAAGAAATAGCCTTTTTCATTACCAATGTATTTATTTTTCATTTATTTATGTATTTAATGATTTATTTCTACATTTATTTATTTATTGACGCTTATGTCGTTTTTTGTTCTGTAGAGAAGGAAGGGTCCCTTCGCCAGAGTAGTGGAGCAGAAGAAAAGGCCACAAGTTTCTCTGTAACAAATGCAATGATAACCTGGTATGCCTATATTACCTGCTAGGCCCCGCACAGACGGATTTGGCTGGTATTCCCAGTGGCCATGGCTAAATACAGCTAAGACACACAAACAGCAGCAGGGCACCACGGTTGGCTCTCCACCCCAAATCCGTGGGTCGAATAGCCGTGGCAGCCGGAGTCTCAGTCACAACGAAACACCTCCTGCCAAACAGGTAGACCTTTGCACTTTGACCACACAGATTCTCCATCTCGGGTAAATTCACCACACGTGATGGATGAACGCTAAAAGCTTGTCCATTTGTCACCCGTGATTTGGATGGAGGAACTGGGAGGAGGGTTGAAGTAAAGGGCTAATTATGAAAGGTATTAAATTAAGGGGGTTGTCCCCACTCCCGAGTCAAACAAACCGAGAACCTTGCACCAGCTCTCATGTGGAGCATGATGAGCACGGTTTATTTCAAAGGGGAGGGGGGTGATTTTGACCTGAAACCGGAAAAGTGTTCTTGAGATTATGATTTATTTTTGGACGGAAACACGGTAACGGTATTAATTACAGCCACGCAGGTGCAGGGCCCAATTTTTCTCCCCAGCTGCACCCTTCAGCGCCGTGGGCTGTGACGCAGGTCCGTCCCGGCATGGGGCGGGGCCTGCATCTGGGTGGCTCTCGAGCCGCCTCCCACTGCAAAGTGAAGGATTACGGCTCCAGATTTAGCAGGTAAACATTGCGTGCTTGGCCCTCGCCCCTGTGCCAGTTTCTCCGCAGCTCCAAGCATACACCCAGAGCGGCCCACCCTGCCAAGAGTTCTGTACACAAATGTTCAAAACAAAGCTTTATTTATACCAGTGTGTGTGTGTGTGTGTATATATTCTTCTTCAAAGCATGGCTAAGCATTTTTCAAGGTCAGAGCATGACGGTGTTACTGTGCATGAGGGCCGTAGGGACAAAGGAGTGATACAGTAGTGAAAACACAAGCATGACAACCCCCTTTTTTATCCAGTATCCGTGTGTGAAGTCAACCCCACACTCCCCAATGTGACTAAAGAACCGTCACTGTCCAGCCAGACAAACATGAGGTCGGCCTGTCCGGAGATCACCCTCACGGGGGGAGGGATTTAGGAGCCGAGGAACCTGAGCAAAGGTGTCTGAGCCACACAAAGGTGAGAGCAACGCAGTGTGACATGCAGACCTAGGAGAGACAGGACAGATTGCTTCCTGAAAAAACTAATAGCTGGATGTCTGCGCAGCAGTGTGCATCATCAGGTAAAACAGTAGAGCTGATATTCGCAGGGAGTGTGGTTACATTGTCACACATTCCTGTTTTAAGTATTGTTTTCATAACATGTTCTTATTTTGGGTTCTCACTTGATTTGGGATCATTCTTGCGACTCTAGATTTTAATATGATATGGTACATATTGGTAGTGCCCTTCTTACCCAATTCATCCCAAACCGCTTATAGAACCTTTATTTGATTCTCTGGGTTCCATGCTCTTGTCTTGGAATTTTACTAAACTATCCTCAAATTCATTGTAAGTATTTGCTCAAAAATGCCATTTAAAGAGATTTAAATAGTTTGCTTACGCATATTTTAATTCAGGAGACAGCTTGCTCTGACCCTAACCGATGTGGTAATGTCACTACCCAGGTAAACAAGTGCGCTTAGGAGACCTGGTGAATAGGACGAGACAGGCGGCAGCCCGACTCGAACAACCTGTGAAAAGGAAAGCTAAAACTGGCTCTCACAGCAGTAATTGCTCTGGGAATTTAAAGAGGCAGTCTTGTTTACTGACGAGACCAGGAAATGTGGTTAATAAATTATCACCATTATTGCCCTAAGTAAGGCTCTGACAGCGACAGACCGGGGGTGCATAGTTCATGGCTTCAGCCACCCGAGATTCCTCTCTGTTTGGGCACGTGTTGACCCGTTAAAGGCTGTTTGTGTTTGACAACTTCATTTCAACGCTTTACACTCAAGCAGTACAAATGACGCTGACCGCTTTAAATGGTGTTTAAAGTCACTTATCCCCCCCGAGTGGCTCAGTCGGCAAATCAGCTCGCTTGAGTGAAGACAGCCCTATGATCTAGAGTTGGCCAGCTTGTGAGGCACAACCGGGGCTGAAGTGGGTTAAATCAACTCGGCTTCTCTCAACATGTCCCTCACGAGGGTCTCCAGTTGGTTCCCAGGTACCTGCAGGCTTGCAGAACACTTGAGAGGGGAGCGTCTCTTGTGCGGGCTATGTAACTTTAACTTTCAGAGTAGAAAAGAGACGAGTGTCTTGAAGCAACTTGGATTTGAAGAGGCTAGTGGTCCTAGCCTTTCCAACGTACCCTAATTTGGAGAGAAATATCACTTTCCAATGTACCCTCAATGGGTGAGAAATATCACTTTCCAATGTACCCTCAATGGGTGAGAAATATCACTTTCCAACATACCCTCAATGGGTGAGAAATATCACTTTCCAATGTACCCTAATGGGTGAGAAATATCACTTTCCAATGTGCCCTCATTGGGTGAGTAATATCACTTTCCAATGTACCCTAATGGGTGAGAAATATCACTTTCCAATGTACCCTAATGGGTGAGAAATATCACTTTCCAATGTGCCCTCATTGGGTG
>JAOYSI010000009.1:201187-237295 GCA_025775065.1 Hiodon alosoides
ATGCACCCACGTCGACAACAGCCCCACGCACCCGCCCCCCCCCCCCCCACCCCCCCTCATGGGCCCGGTGGCACCGCCTGCAGCCACTCTACTACCGCCACGTTCATTTTGAACGCCATCCGAACCTAAAGGATGTGTTAGATAAAGCAGATATGCCATCAGCTCGCTCACACAGTTCTCGATGACATCCCAGAGGGGAACTCCCAATGGATGCACATGTTGGGCCCAATGTCATTTCACAACTAAATCTCTGGTTTCAATTATCCTATCTCTGGACAAAAAGCTATGGGAGTAATTACTGGTAACACAACACATGTGATCCCCTGCGGTTTAGCATATATTGGCAAAACACCGAAGCAACATAAGGACTCCTGATTTCAGAAATCTGGTTGCAGCTCATTTCTGCACAGCAAAAATTGTTTTTGTGTTTTGTTTTTTAAATATATTGGCTTTGAACATGTACAAGTACCAAGAGGGGATGGCGACACTGACAAACTATTGAGGGGAGATAATGGATATTAGAAACATTTAGATTTGAAATAAAACACTTTCTGAGAACTTGGCTGTGTCTGTAATCAACATGCTGTTTACACCAGGTTGTCTGCTGTTTACTGTCGCACTCCTTTGTTAAATCATTTGCATGCATGCAAATGCTTTTGTCTTGTTGATTTATTCAAATCACTGGTATTGACCTCAAAATATTGTTTTCTAAATAAAATTTTAAATAAAATATATTTGAGACCCGTATTGCGTCAATCCTTTTGATTGATATTTAACTGCTGTTTAATTTGACTTTGCATTCAAAAGTTCCATGTGGGGGAGTTTGCAAGTGGCCACATCTGAATCTCATGGTGGCAAATCCTTCAGTCGATGGTGACATTGTCTATATATAAGTGAGTGCTATGTGGTTGCAAAAACCCTACCTGACGCAGACCTGTGTAACGGTTAAAAACTTTACCCAGTTAACCACGGTACTCTTTACAATGAAAACATAGTGGAGGAGGAGGAGGAGGAGGAGGAGGAGAGAGAGAGAGAGAGCATGTGCAGGGGACGTAAGCTTGGCAGGGGGAAATTAAGTTCAAGGAGAAAGAGAGGGCCGCGATTATTAAAGCGCTAACGCAAAACCCAGCTTACACGCCTTCAAAGAGCTGGCTGTGTATAGAAGATAGCGGGGGGGGGGGGAAGAGGGACAGAGACAGAGAAACCGCTGAACGGCCACACGTTCGAATAAATTTCGCAAGCATCATGCGTATTAAACCGACTAACGTCACGGGTCATGGGCGGGCAGCCTCTGCCTTTAATTCAGTGCAAAGGTTCCACTGCGATTTGTCAACGGACAACACTCGCAACGGTACTCGCACGCGTGCATAAAGCTAAAAAAAAATCAGATGCAATCAGTGGATTGTGGAGAGCTGTCACTACAGCTTTTCATCAAGAGCCCTTATTCTTAAAAGTATAGTAACAGTGCCGTGAAGGTGGGGAGAGCACTGCATATGGTACAAAAAACTGAAACAATCAGGAGCAAGAGGTCTTATCCCAAAACAAAAGTGACAATAAAATTGTTATTGGGATACTGTAATGTAAACTGGATCCATACATATTTGACAAATGTCAAAGTTAGTGACCTCAAGTCTTGAAATTTGATAATGGTTTTAACGTTGACCCTTCCAATTACCATGTCAACACAACACCAAACTCACATCGTTGTCCTGCATGTTCTAACGGACCAATCAAATTTTTATCAGAAACAAATACAATTTCAACCAGTTTCACCAGTTTGAGTTACTCACAGTCGTCAACCAGTTTGAGTAACTCACAGTCAACAAACTAGTTACTCATAAGCAGTGGTGTCAAATCAAACCATTATAACCCAAGGTGTTACTTCTTAAAATCTAAAAACTAAATTTTATATAAATAATATGGATATAAATACTCAAAATAACCATTAAAACCATCTAAATCAATTAAATCAATATTACTTGTTTTCGTCTGACCAATCAAAATGTTCAATGGCCTCCTCACAGAGGAGGATACATCTAAGCTACCGATTACTTCTACGCCCCTTCTGTGGCTTGTCAGAAGGGTCTCCTAACTGTATTGGCAGAGTGTCAGTAAAATCATCCAATCGGATTTTTACTTGTAGTAGGTGGGATTGCTGCATAGGGACCTGTACCTTCTCAGTGACTTGAAGAAGAGGTAAGTATATACGTCTATGGTTGTGTGCGCTCTTCATATACTGCAGTCATGTGACCCCGCATGCGAGTAATGTCAGCTGACTGATTAGATCGCATTTAGGTCCGATTTGATTTTTCTACCAGTGACAAGTGGAAAATGACAACTGCACAATGAAGCCACCGATGATGTAATATTAGATTTAATTGCTGGCCCATTTTCAAGGCTTTCTTTACACGAAAAATTGGATCTTGTTGAGAGGGATCATCCAATCTCAGCTCTCAAGATTACAGAGGCAGTAAAAGCCGTTTGTGAGACATTTCAGCGAGGCCAATTACAAACGCCACCTGTGGCTAACAGCTAGCTCACAACTCTAAAAACTGTTCTGCTGGGACTGGGTGCTTTCCACTATGAATTGTTATGGAGCATAATGAATCTGATCATTTAAGATGTTTAATGAAGGCAGCTAGAGCACATCCGGATCAGGACACCTGCAAGCAGCAATTTTATCTTAGAGTTCCACGGTTTTACCATCAATCAAATGTTGCATAATGGTACATCATATTTATAAAACTTAATAATTAAGGCTGGTTCGATTGCCTTTTAATTTGGCAGTATAAAATTTTTTGTCCAATTTTTAAGAGCAAGATATGCAAGATCGGCAGTTGACTGCAAAACGTGTTGCAAAAAAAGTGGAACAAAAGCATTGTAAAAACGGTAGCAGAAGAGCTACCCCAAATTTCACTGCACACCGCTGCTCGTAAGGGCGACTGGACCGATGTGGGCACTTGTGAGGATGTCTTAGAGGAGGTGGGCACAGGTTTCCAAAACCCGACCGGGCATTCGGGCGCCGAAATGCGGGGCGCACGGGTCAGCGGAACCAGTTTAAATTCCAGTGAAGATGTTTTTGGCCTTGATCACTAGGCGGATCGATTCCGGCTGATTCCCTCTCAGATACGTCTTATTTTATTAGTGGCTTTGGCCTTCTGCAGACCCATTCCAGTGTGATCAATACTGCTGCTCGGACGGGCCGTATTTTTCTCACTTTTAGTGCCTTAACGCTGTTTAACCGCGTCACCTGATAAACGGCGAGACCTCCCGAAACGCTGATTTCCTATCGATTTCCCCCTTGCCCTGCCATCTCTCGCCCCGTCAGTCTCACATTGTTTTTATCTCCAGTTATCTCCTCAATTCCTCCACCTTAAAGAGACACGCTGCTGGTGCCTCGCAGAGCCTGCTTCAGCCAGACGTAACCAGCACAAGCCACGAAGCCAGCATGCCTGTACCCATGCCAGCCTGAAAATCATAAAGCCAGCGCAGGGGGGTAAAAGAGGAGGATGGAGGATTTTGGCTGGCCCACCCGGGACATTTTGCAAGCCCTGCTCCCGCGCCTGAATACAGTCCGCCTCCCTTGTTCCTCGCACAGCACCAACGGATCGGTCGCTGGCACCCCGCCGCGTCAGAGTGAGTTATGGAACGGGCCACCATCCGGAACTTCCGCCTGGCGGGTCCCGCGTTCCACGTCCTGCCTCGGCAGAAGAGCCAGCAGGGTCACGCAACAGATGTCCAGACGACTGCGGGAACGGCAGGACGCTACACGCCAAGAACTGAGACGAGAAGCGAAACCCCCCGTCTCTGATCCATAAAAGCGAACTCGGATGAGCCATTTGTAAAAATTTTATTTATTAAAAAACTTTATTTTAAAGACTAGATCACGAGCTAAAGCATTTTTATGGGAGAACGTGTCCTTTTAAAGCGGCAAAGACTTCCTTGAGAATAATACTTTAAAAAAATATATATATATTTTTAAAAACACCGCCCGTAATACCAACTACTTTCACTTGATGAATGTACTCCATTAAGGCTGCTAAATGTCTAAGAGTGGCTAACTGTGTAATCAGAGCGATGGACAAACCTGGCAGCATTTCACCAAAATGAAGAGGGCAAGTCCCATCTACCAGCTGCCTTTCAACGCCACACTTCACGCGTCTCGCCTCCATGGCTTATTTCATTATTTATGCAAAATTAAACTGGTTACTGCCTCTACTCTGGAACACCGCCGCCCTTATTGATCCCATTCTTGAAGCGTTTCCATAAATTCCCCCTCTCCCAACCTCAATGGCACAGCACGCAGGGTCTTATCATCCTGTGATTTAGACGCATTGGCAGTGAACTGCCGTGAGTGTTTCTGTGAGGGGTCTCCCCCAATAACCCACAGCACAGACACACATTTACTATTGCACTCTCTCTTCTTTTTAAGGTTTGCAATCACTGCAAAACATCTACATTTACAGGCAAGTTCTAAATAAGCAAAACAAAGCCATAAACATCTGTTATGTAGCCTAGTAACTGGCTGCTAGATTTTTATTGGCCCTTTCCACCTTTTACAATGGGTTAAGTAATAAACTGACATTCATTGTGGGTTTGCAAAGTTATGCAGAGGCGCTTATCGAGAAGCCTGACATAAAACAATACCAAAGAGAGGACGGATTCCCTGGTCACACTGACAAGATGAGAAGGGTTAAAAAAAAATTAAAAATAAAAACACAAAGCACGTCCGAGACCTCCTTCCCCCTTGATCACTGTTCTCGCACGTCGGGCAAACAGGTGGATCTCTAGCACCACCTTGTGGCCGCGTCTTCCCACGACGAAGCAAAACGCATTAATCATGACCAGGGGAGTGTAAAATCCAATCGGCTCCTTCCATCCATTTCAGGTTGCCGTCTGAAGGCCGGCCTTGTGTGCCTGAAAAGAGCTCCCTACACTTCATCAGGACCCCCACTTCATAACAAATGGAGTGTCTTTCTCCTGGAGTTCTGCCATCAGAAAGCAGCGTTCTCTCTATCCATTTAATTCCAGCAGCACAGGAAGGGTCAGGGCGGGAGCACCCAGCAACATTGAGTACCCGGTGCTTCCCAGTCACGCAGTAAACTACCTTTTAGGAATTGTTTCTCAATAAGAAATGATCAGTCCATTTATCTGAAGCAGGCCAGCTGTCTCTTTGCCCAGACCTCCAATATTTTTCGTTTGACCTGATCAGGGCAATAAACTAGAACGAGACACTTTCAATTTGTCACCAGGGTAAAGGAGCTTCAACACCTGATTGCCTCTCCAAACGTACAGATTCCTCCTTCTTGTAATCCTTCTGTTTTTTTGTTTTTAAATGAATTTTCTGAAATACTTAACATTCCCGGCAAAACGTTTTTCCTACAGTGATCTGTGAGTGCCTGACATCAAATCCCTTGTAACATCTCAAATCAACTACACCTCTGAATCTTCAATGAAGGAATATGAATGAAGTTAATCTTATACTAGGGACTGTCTGCCGTTCCACAGTTGGGTTAGTCTATTTCTGATATTAAGTGCTTTCGAGAGCTTCTGCAACTCATACACTGCAGACCATTTTGGTAGCAGAGTACACCATATAATCACACTGGGTAAATGCCCTAATGGAAAACCTGGACATGATGTGCAACGCAACCCAAGTCCCAGGGTCACTTCAGACTGTGGTTTCCTGATTTGTGATGGAAGAATACTCCAGTTTTCATTGTCGTTTGAAACATTTGCGTCATTAGGATAGCTTAATGTTTCTCTGACAGTTTGGAAATGTTTATGTCCTTTTGTGTGCCAGGTTTCTGTCAATGTGGGTTAAATCAGGCTGAACGGGTAACCTAGATGTCACACAGAAAATTGCAGAATTTCACTATAAAAACCGTTTACATAATTACGTCTAAACCCAGCTTAATGTAACAAAAACAAGAAATAAATGAGCAACAGATTTTGTTGCATTCTTTTGGTTCCTTCACACCCGTGTACACGGAGTAGGACAAACGGGAAATCCGTACGACCAACAGCCACTTTCAATATCTCCATTATTACAATTTTCTTAAGCATAGAAAACACAGTTTTAAACCGAAGAAAGCTGTAATGGACCATTCAGCAGAGCAGCCAAACAAATCCAATAACCTGGTTTTCAGCCTCTGCACATGTTTAAGGGTACATAACATTACAAAACAAGTCTTTAAAACAAACAACAGGCTCTTGGTTAAATGCTGGGCACGTGACCATCTAAAGTCAATGGAAAGCAATTTAACACAGAAAATAAAAAAATGTAAAAATCGGTCACAATCTTCATGGTTAATTTAATATGCAGGCACAGGTGTCGAGCGGGGGGGGGGGCTGCCCAACCCGCCCCACCACGCGTGCCACGGCTGGATGGAAATAATTGAAACTCTTATGTACTCTCCATGGCGGAGTCCTCCTCCGCCCCGCTCGCTCCCAGGGGAACCATGAAGATGTGCGCCTCGCCGCTGCAGACCGATTGGAGAACTAAACAAGGAAGTCAGCCACACTCCCTCATGCTGCCAGGGGGAAGTGTATTTACATTTCCTCCCACTGCAACGATCGATGGGATATCAGAAACTCTGCATTTAATATTAACGTCTCCATAAATAAACAAAGTCTCCCATAAAACACGCTCCAAGTGTTACTTTAATATCTGATATCAGACAGTAAATAGGGCTGAATAATCAGGACTGCAACAGAATAGGATCACTCGCTTACTCAAATCCACTTTTACGGCATTAAATCTTACATAGCATCATGCACTTACGCACAATAATACCACACAACCCATATGTGGATTTTACTGACAACGCATATACACCAAAAAAAGGGGACTATTAAACTGCAGATAGATTAATGGCGACAAGTACCTGCAGAGGTACCAGTAGCAGGGGGATATGTTAGTCCTTCGCAGAATTCCCTAGTTTATGGTCCAAAGGGCAAATGATGAGGCAGGAAATTGCTACAAAATGCCTCTGCATAGAAGCAGTGCCCCCCCATGCTAAAACAAAAATGTTAACCATACACAGTAGTAACCCATAAAGCCAAGGCTAAACAATGCACCATCAACATGGAGAACACTGAAATCACACAAAATCAGTTTTAAATAGTAGTTTCTGCCAGCCTTTCCATACAATACTGACTTAAGGGTCTTAAAATCTTAAGGGATACTTAGTGAAAAAAGTAGCATTAAGTACACCTGTAGTGAAATTCAACTGTTGTCTAAGTCGTAATATGAAGTAAACACTAGCGTTTGTAACGGTTTTAGAAATTGGCCCGTACGCACCTGACTGCAGTCGGTCAAAGTTCATCCATCCATCATCAAACTCAACGAACCCTCGAACTCTAACTCAATTTGACTTATGAATAACTTGACTTAATTAATCATTTATAAATATACTGAAATGTCTGTTTAATTTAGAAAAATACAACAAAACTTGCGATTAACAGAAAACATGTAGCCTAGCTACTTGCTGAAAGCGTTGGTAGAATAGCATTCGTAACTGCGAGCAATTTAAAAACCTCGAAAATACTTGCGCGAAGTTGACGAGACGGTGTAAACGATACACAATTGGTCTAATGAACGTACCTTTTGAACGAATAACCAAAAAAATGTGTGATGATAGATGTTTCTGACGCATCTTGTGGGATATAAGCAAGTAAATGGTGCCTTTTGTTTATCTAATTCTAATATAAGATTTTCTCATTGCCTTGATTCAACATCAAATTTAAATATCCCCTCCAGTAACCGTCAGAAAATTGTTACAGTTCTAGTGTTTTTTTAAAACCCAGTTCCAGCTAAACGCAATCCTACCCAAAGGATGTTCAACCCACTCCGGCAACATTGTCTCTTACTTTATTTAGGGTCCCAACAAGCATTTGCTTTCCGATTTAGACAGGTAAGACAAAAGTCAAGACGTGCGCAATCGAATATACCCCTCTCTCCATTTAAAGCTCTTATTTGAAATAGTTTGCAATATTACCTATTTGTTCCTGGTGATATTTCCTAGCATTACACATACATATATATTACAGCACAATATTTGTAATACAGCTGTCGATAGACTGAATGGATTTGCGGATATATGGCATTTATCTTACTTGGTACCTTGGGAGTATGACTTTCCCTATGAGTTGTATTAATTATTAATAATGATTAATAAAACTAGCCTTGAAAGCATCAAAAGGGAAATATGCTGGAATCTTTCATATTAGCGCATCTTTAGCAAATCTGCACGACACAAGTGACCTGAAGAGTGGGTAAAAAAAACAAATAAACATAACAAAGACAAACGCTGTTCAATACATGATCTTACGGCTTTATTTCAAGATGTGCTGGACAGAGCAGGTGAGGTGGATCTTGCAGTTGGAACGTCAGAGCTACAATTAGGGTGATCACAGGTTACATGAGACATTAGTGTATATACTCTTCTTGCAATCAGCTAGGTGAAAGTGAAACTAGAGATGATCTTCAGATGTAATTTGTCTTATTTAACATGCAAGAATACTCAATTGTATATTTATTCACTTGTTTTTCACAATTCCTTAGTACTTCTGTGGTCTTTAGCAACAATTAAATCTAACCTAATATTGGACACTAATCGATACATAACCATGCAGACATTTATCAATAAAGTTATGGCCGTAACCTTACTGAAATGAAAGCACTTTAACCTCTTGCTCTCAGAAACCCAGCACTCAGGGCTCAATTCTTCCGGAAACTTTGATCAAGATCAACTCACAAAGAAAGAAGTCATGTAGATAACTTAAAATATATTGCAAATAAAAAATGGCTTAAAATATATTCTATCCTTTTCTTGGTATTCTATATTGATGATTTGACCAACAGCTAAAGGAAAACATAGTCAAGGGGACAAAAAATATGCGTTTTCTAGAGACAAATCTGACTGATTTGGCATCTGGTGTATATGAATACAAAAGTGGCACTAAACATACTGTAGTGCCTGCACATTTCACACATCGAAATGAAATATAAAATATGGCTCAATAAGAATTGGCACAGAATGGTACAAGGCCACTAAATTAGAGCAAGGAAAAGAAAAAAAACTTGAGGAATTTGACTGGGGAACCCAGTCGTGAAATAAGTACAGCTTTTTTTATTATGCACAGGGCATAAAAAACCGGTACAAAACATTAGCAGGTTTTGTAGGTGAACGAGTCTGACGTCTCTCTTTGCGATTTCGGTGCTGCGAGACAGAGACCTCGGCATGGCGATACTCGCGACCCTGAGACCCTCGAAGCCGAGGCACTGTGAGCTCAGACAGCAGTACCACCTGTACAGGGATCACTTTTCTGGGTCCCTCGTTGGGGGGAGGGGGGGGGTCACGTCGTCACATTCCTCCTCTGTGCACCGTGCCATGCCATAATAACAATAAAAAAATAAACAGCGAGCCCGAGTCTGGCCTGATGGCCGACAGGAGCCTCAGCCAGGCCCAGGCCCAAGCTCACTCAGATTCTATATACAGTCGTGAGAGGACTCAAGGAAAATAAATATATAATACATCTTTATGTACACACAGATAGACCACAGTGTTGGTGGAGCTCTCTCCTCCGGTCCGCGTGCCCCACACCGGTCGGTTCCCCAGTGGGTTGTTCAGTACTGACGGCGGATCCAGTAGTGGGGGCAGGGACTCCCCAGCTCATATGACCTTAGCTCTTTTGCTGCCCAGTGATCCATGCTGGGGAGGGGCGGGAGACATAATGAATGAATGCTTGGTTAACATCTTCATTAACTGCAGGCCTTCAACTATGCTGCAACAGGCAGACTGGCAAAGGAAAGCCCCCTGGTTAAGGACATGTCATGACTGCAATCGAAGGTGCCATACACAACACTTGTTAAGCCAACTTACTGCTTTGGCACAGGCCTCCACTCATTCCTGCTTTCTAAACATCATTGTTTTTAAGGGAGTTGTACTTTTTCACAGGCCTTTAGTTTCACCATGAACACACATCAGACTTTCTTCCTAGCGAGTGGTCCCACCTGGGCTTGCTTGTAGAAGTGTGGAGCCAGTTCCACCAGCCAAGAGGACTCCACAGCGGTTACATCACGCATGAAGTACTTGGAGGTCTGGACCACTTCGTTGTAGACCACCCTGGAAAAAAATATATATTAATTTTTTTTTATTATTATTTTAAATCGTTTAATTCTTTGCTGTACAACAGCCCAATGTGTCAAATGAGAAAGGTCGTCTTTTATGGTCTTCTTTAACCGCTTCAGACCTGTATTTTTTCTGTAGTTCTTTCAGCTTATGGGAAAAAACGATACACATAACTAAACATGTGGCTTCCACTACAATGAAAACCAGGTCTGAAAGGGTTAAGTTGAGGCCTAGAGCAAAAGGTGGCTGGGGGAGTACACGTCACAGGACACCACATGATCAAACGCACAACTAACAGAGGAAGGGGCGGAGCAGCCTTACCACTTTGGGGGTTTCTCGCCGTACAAGACTGAATTAGGGTGTATGTGCAGCTCCCGGTCATCTCGCAGAGTCCTGACACAGACAGCTCAGGGTTAGACATTACGGATGGGCTCCTCCGAAAAACCACAGGGGACACGCCGAGCTCCACCAACCGGACAGGTGAAAGAGCATTCCCTGATGCACAACACTTCCTGGAAAGAAGAGGCGGAAGCCACAGGCTTCCGAACCAGAATAGAGAATTACCTTCAGGGCCACCTATGGGAGTCAGGCGCTCACCTGTAGGATCCGGAATGGTGCAACCGGGCAGCGTTGGCGAAGAATCCCGAAACGATGCACCTCAGGATCACATCGGGGTCCCCTGGACAAGAAACGGGGCCCGGTGGTCAAGGAAGAGAGGCTTACGGGGCTTACAACTCTGGTTCTGGTGAACGGGAGCACGAGAAGCAGACCGACCTTCGCTGGAGGTGCGCGGCACCTTGAACTTGTTCATGAGGCGCCGCAGCTGCTCCCTGACCGTCACGGCTCGGAGGAGGCCCTTGTAGTGGAGGAAGTGTTCCTGGCACCACTGGGAGCTCTTCTGGTGCTGGGCCGGGAACAAACACAGCGTCTAAACACGGGCTGACGCGAGCCGGAGGGGCCACGCGGTCGCTGGAGACGGCCCTTACCTTGATGAAGGCCTCGTACACATTCAGCATGGTGAGGTGGTCCCCTTCAGCCACGGCGAACTTCCTGTGCTCTCGGGCCTGACGCGAGAAGGGGAAGGACCAACGCGCGAGAATGAGTGCAAAGGCAGAGATACTGGGTGAACAGTCTGCACTGAGTTGCACTTTTCTGAGAGGCATGGAGACAGCGAAAGTTCAGATTAGGACGGACGGACAGGTCCGGGCCCCATCAATGCCATGGACACAGACAACAACGGCGGTGATGTCAAAGACATAACATCTCACAGCGTGACACTCCTCAGGGTTTATGGTTGGACAACAGAGACAGAGAGAGCTAATAGAGGGGGTAGTTTACATCCTCTGCATTTTAATTTTGTGTCTTGGAACACATACTCATGTTGGCTCTTTATTGTCCCTTCATTATTCCTCATTTTTAATCAACAATTTTAATCAAACGACAGCTTATGATTAGGAAACATACCCGAGTGTTTTCATAAAGACCATTAATGGCCAATGTTCTACGCACTCAAATTTTAGCCATCCTGTACATCTTCATTGGTGAAGATCATTCAGATTTATTTTTATTCTATCAAATTCTTAAGTAATGACCACAGACGCAGCCATTTCTCAAAGTACGACCCCCCCCCCGCCCCCCGAGCTGAAGACAGAAAAGGGGTCAATGCAGGCGATTTAAACAGGGCAACAGGACACGTACATGTTGGTGAGGCAGGCAGTGGGACACTTGAGGAGGTTCAAAATAGTGCTTGCCTTTTCTTTGTGTTCAGAGAGGGGTAGTGTGAGGAGCTGCGATGGAGGAGAGAGTGAACTAGAGGTAGGCATCCGCCTGCGTTCCGGGGGGGGAGAGTCTACAACGACGACTGGATTATAACAGCGCTTCCCAGCAGGAAGAAGACATTGCTCTAGTGAAACCGCGCCCCTGGCGTGCAGCATAGCGGGTTTTAAATGTTCAAATGGACATCTCACAGATTCAGCAAGCTCCATTGGTGGAAGTTTTTTGTTTAAAGGACACGCCCCCACTGCAATCTGTGAAATGACATCTACGACGGCTTGTTGCCATGGCAGTCGGTGGACCATTAGACATATCTGATTCTATGTGCATGTCGTTAGCCACATGCTGATCTACATTCGGTGACCTGTGCATTTCGCCAGATAGCATCCCACGTTCCAGAGTGGGAGAAGCGTCACACAGTACACAATGGTGTGTGTGTGTGTGTGTGTGTGTGTGTGTGTGTGTGTACATATCAGCCAAAGCTCTCAAGGGCCTTCATCCCTCAAACACTAGGGTTGTGCCAATACTGAAATGTTCATACCGTGTTGCCAATATAAAAAATATCGCGATATTAGATAAGCCATTTCTTACAGTGGGGCCCTCCGTTCCCCCACTGTCTCACAAAACGAGAACTCACGGCTGCTTTCTTCTGGTTCGGCGGTACGACGAAGACATTCTGGATCTGCGCCATGGCCGCGATGGTCACGATCTCCTTGGAGCAGCCAAAGTTGCCCGACTCCAGCAGCATCTTGGCGAACATGGGGCCGAGGGGGAACTCGGCCATGCGGACGCCTGTGGGGTCGGTCAGGCGCCCGTACTGATCCAGACCTGCAGGGGAGCGGGAGGAGACCAGGGGAAGCAGAAACACCCCTCTGTTAGCCCGCCGAGACGGCGATGGCCCCAGGCACAGCGGCACCCTGTCAGTCACCGTTATCGCCGTTAGGCAGTCAGACTGAAAAGGCACTCGATAAATGGATATTGAACCCAATGCAAGTCTTCTCACCACCAAGAGCATAGAGCAGTTCCAGAGCCTGGACCATTGACTGGGCTGGTGGAGGCTACAACACAGAGACAGCACATCGCTTCAGTCAACACTTACGACCTTAACCGATAAGACCAGGGACATAGACCTCAAGGATTATGAAAAAACACTACAAAAACGCTTAAACGTAAGCTTGCGTCCTTTCAGACCACAAAAAACAACACAGCTTTAGCTCAATTCAACAGAATGTGAACATAAATCCATAAGGACAGTTTCTAGCACAAAGTCATTTCCCAGGTTGAGATGGCAGCGTATTTCAGATTAGGGCATAACTGGAGAGCCGGGAGATGCCGGGAACCTACAGAGAGGAAGCTGAAGCGGAGAACGTTGTCGATTCCCAGAGCCTTCAGCTGCAGGATGACTGGCGCCAGGTTGGTGCGTTGCATCTCGGGTACCGTGGACGCCGGCAGTTTCTCGTAGTCTTCCTCTAAGAGACACCGGGACAGGAGGAGGAGGGAGAAGAGGCGGGTCAACATGCGAGTCTGAGGGATAAACGGCTCTGACAGAAACGTCTCCAGGGGACCAGCGTGCATACCCGTGTAGAGGCGGAAACATTTCCCGGCGCGATTGCGCCCCCCTCTGCCAGCCCTCTGACTTGCAGAAGCCTTGGAGATGGGGGTCACCACCAAAGACTCGATAGCCGTTCGAGGGTTGTAGGCTCGCAGCTTGACGAATGCGCAGTCAATCACAAACACTATTCCATTAATGGTAATGGATGTCTCTGCGATGTTGGTGGCAACCACCACCTGGGGGGAAAAAAAAGTATTTATAAATATTGTGCCAAGAAGGCAGATCCTCTGTAATTCAACGTTACGTTTGTCTTTTAAAACAGTTTGAGTCAATGAACATTATGAAGCAGATTCATGCTTCTAACTCTAAAAAAAAAGTCCAAGGATCATTCTACCTTTCGAACAGTAGGGGGAGCCCTCTCAAAGACTTTCATCTGCTCGACGTAGGGCAGGCCAGAATACATGGGCAGAACACGCAGGTGCTTCTTCATGCCGTAGCGGGACAATGCCCGTGCCTGCTCCACCAGTAGTGCCACCACTTTCTCCACCTCCTCCTGCATTGAGACAAAGGATGGCGATATCGCAAGCCCCGCCTTAAAGTTGACAAGCATTTAGCCACACCAGCGTTACAGAACAGCTCTTATTTACTGAATGTACTGCATTCTCCCGAGAAGGAGCTAACCCCAGCCTGCGGTCCATCACACATGCTGACCTGTCCTGTGAGGAAGGCCAAGACGTCTCCATCGTCCTCCGTTTCATGAATCTTCAGAACGGTCTCCACGGTTGCCTTCACGTAATCCGGGACAGGGCTAAAGAAAGAAATTAATTTACTAACTAGAGTGAAGGGGATGGTCTCCCCACCGAAAGCGCCAGTTAAGCACTTCCTGTACAAGAGCCTGGCTGGTTTTGTGCCGCAGCGTACCTGACCGTGTAAAACACGTCAACAGGAAAGGTGCGTCCCTCCACAGTCAGAATCCCACAGGTGTCCTTGCCAGGGTCTCCAGATTCATTCAAGTTAAAGAATTCCTGAAATTTCTATGAGCAAAAAATGAGAGCACTGTTAGATCCCAAAGAGATTACAAAGGGTGAATGTAATCCACAAATCAACAGCGGGACACGACTAGGACCAAAGCATGTTTTTACACAAATTGGATTATAGTTAGGTTAACATATACCAGCTACATATACACAATAAAGCACTGATTGACTAGCACTCAAATGCTAACTTTTAAGTCAATGCTTTCTGATACATACTCAGAGGTGTACTGCATTTGTACAGCATTTCTGATGTGAAGCTGTGACAGTCTCTGTTTGTTACTGAGATATTGTGCCAAGCCTAGTGATCTGGCCAGTCCATATTAACGAGATTAAACCCCATTCACAGACAGAAGCGCACTCGGGTCTGTGGTACACTTAACGGTCTATTAATTCCATCTTTCCTGGTAATCCTCCAATCAGAATGAAACAGCGGGTTACCTTGGCATCCAGGGTAGCCGAAGTCACAATCAGTCGAAGATCCCGTCGTTTCTTCTGAATCTGAAAAGACGTGTACGAAAAGAAAACAACATTTTCTAAACCGTTCTCAAACATTTAATTTCCAAGTTCATAACTATCACAGGTCAAGAAGAGAAAATGGAGGGCAGAGACCTTCTTCAGCAGACCGATGGCGATGTCCGTGTAGAGCGTCCTCTCGTGGGCCTCGTCCAGCATCAGGACGCTGGGGGAGGGAAAAACAGCTGCTGAGCCAAACGGCCTCTCTCTCCGGGGGAAACCAAACAGGCCATCGCGACAATCAAACAGCACACGCCCAGAGTCCCTGGTCACGTGGCCTAACCGCGCACAGTGTGAATAAGTGTGGGACGCCAATCCGAGCCCTGGTCGCTAAGCACAGGGACAGCCCACCCTTACCGACGGGATGCGAGCGTTACCTGTACTTCTTCAACAGTGGGTCCGCCATCATTTCCCGCACCAGCATTCCGTCCGTCAGAAACTGAAAGGGAGCAACCCTAGCGGTTATTTCGGTCAACCCCGGCCCAAAACACCACTGAAAACAGTGACACGCTGTCACACCTTTATACGGGTGGCATGGGGGTCTGAGCAGTCGTCGAAGCGGATGGTGTAGCCCACTTCGTGGCCCAGAAGGGCCCCGCGTTCTTCAGCCACTCGGTTAGCAACCTGAGACAGAGGACAGGCCCGGAGGCTCGCCGTCAAATGGACATTCAGGGAGCGTGCTCCATAAATAGCGCACGGGTCCCCCGCGGCAGCAGGAGGCTTACCGAAATAGCTGCCACCCTTCGAGGCTGAGTCACTCCGATCACCTTCCCTTCTGCGGCCCATCCCGCCTCCAGCAGGTACTGAGGCCAGCGCACAAGAGGTCAACAGATTAGCATAGCAGCCGTGAACCAAAAGACTATCGGACACTCTGATATGAGAAAAAAAAAAAAAACCCTCAAAAATCAAACCCACCAATACTAAATCTACCAATTCTGTAGAAACTTGAGGCAATAAACAAAAATTGTAAAATCAGTGTTGAAAGTTTTTTTTATTTTTTTTTATTGTCTAGAATAACAGAAAATTGCACTTGCTCTATACAAAACAAATGATCACCGTTTCCCTCCAGTGTAAGGTTTTTATAAGTTGTGCTAGCAAAGCAGCAACCAGCATCAAGGCAGATGCATCAGAGCAGGTTTCTGCTAACACGGTTGTTCTCAGATATAAACAATCACAAAACCTACTTTTTTTTTTAAATGCTAGGGTAGGCCGAGGGAGAGAAACCGAAAACGCAGCTTTACACTCCAGTCTGCGTGGTTCTGTTCTGTTGGACCTGATGAACTATTATTTTAGTCTGTGCTTCAATTAGGCAGAAAGTGTCAACGTTTATTTAAAGTAATTAACTATTTTACTTGGGCAAACTGATTTCTACTTAAAATAATTACATCTAAGAATTAAAATAGAAATGTAATTGTTTTCCCCCCCCCACATACATATGCAAATGCTACGTGTAGCTAGGCTACTGACAGTGACACTTCCTGCAATCGAAAGCAATACATTTAATTTTTTATTCATGCAGATCCTAAGTCAGCTGTATATTTTGTAACTGACCTGGGGGATTTGAGTAGTCTTCCCACAGCCTGTCTCTCCCACAATCACCACGGTCTGGTAGCTTTCCACGAGGTAGAGGATATGGTTTCTGTGCTGAAGGCACAGCACATGGTAACTTTAAGGATAACCATACAACACCGCAATAACAAATAAAAAACAACTGCAAGCAGCAAATGATTGCCATGTTATGTAATGACTTGCGGGGAGCACTTGCATCCATACCCAATTTTATATATGTGTACACCGTGCTATTACCGGGTCGCACCCCCTTTTGCCTTCAGAACCGCCTTCATTATTTGTGGCATAGATTCAACAAGGTGCTGGAAACTGGAGATTTTGGTCCATATTGACACGATAGCATCACGCAGTTGCTGCAGATTTGTCGGCTGCAAATCCATGATGTGAATATCCCGTTTCACCACATCCCAAAGGTGCTCTATTGGATTGAGATCTGCTGACTGTGGAGGCCATTTGAGTACAGTGAACTCATTGTCAGGTTCAAGAAACCAGTTTGAGATGATGTGAGCTTTGTGACATGGTACGTTATCCTGCGGGAAGTAGCCATTAGAAGATGGGTACACTGTGGTCATAAAGGGATGGACATGGTCAGCAACAATACTCAGGTAGGCTCTGGCGTTTAAACGATGCTCAATTGGTACTAAGGGGTCCAAAGTGTGCTAACACCACCATACAAGGCAGGATGGATCCATGCTTTCATGTTCTTTACGCCAAATTCTGATCCTACCATCTGAATGTTGCAGCAGAAATCGGGACTCATAAGACCAGGCAACGTTTTTCTAATCTTCTATTGTCCAATTTTGGTGAGCCCGGGGCGGATTTTAGCCTCAGTTTTCTGTTCTTAGCAGAGTGGAGTGGCCCCCGTTGTGGTCTTCTGCTGCTGTAATCCATCTGCTTCAAGGTTCGACGTGTTGTGGGTTCAGAAAAGCTCTTTTGCATACCTCGATTGTAACGAGTGGTTATTTGAGTAACTGTTGTCTTTCTATCAGCTTGAACCAGTCTGGCCATTCTCCTTTGACCTCTGCCATCGACAAGACATTTTTGCCCAGAGAACTGCCACTCACTGGATATTTCCTCTTTTTCGTACCATTCTCTGTAAACCCTAGAGATGATTGTGCGTGAAAATCCCAGTAGATCAGTTTCTGAAATACTCAGACCAGCCTGTCTGGCACCAACAACCATGCCACGTTCAAAATCACTTAAATCACCTTTCTTCCCCCATTCTGATGCTTGGTCTGAACGTCAGCAAATCGTCTTGACCATGTCTACATGCATTGAGTTGCTGCCACGTGATTGGCTGATTAGATGTGCGTTAACGAGCAGTTAAAAAGGTGTACCTAATAAAGTGGCCGGTGAGTGTGAGTGTGTGTGTATGTGTATGTATATGTGTGTATATATATATATATATATGGTCATATATATATGGTCATATAGAAAAATGGTCAGTTCAAAATGTTGTTTCTGCTATATATATATATATATAGCAGAAACAACATTTTGAACTGACCATTTTTCTATATGACCATATATATATGACCATATATATATATATATATACACACATATACATACACATACACACACACTCACACTCACCGGCCACTTTATTAGGTACACCTTTTTAACTGCTCGTTAACGCACATCTAATCAGCCAATCACGTGGCAGCAACTCAATGCATGTAGACATGGTCAAGACGATTTGCTGACGTTCAGACCAAGCATCAGAATGGGGGAAGAAAGGTGATTTAAGTGATTTTGAACGTGGCATGGTTGTTGGTGCCAGACAGGCTGGTCTGAGTATTTCAGAAACTGATCTACTGGGATTTTCACGCACAATCATCTCTAGGGTTTACAGAGAATGGTACGAAAAAGAGGAAATATCCAGTGAGTGGCAGTTCTCTGGGCAAAAATGTCTTGTCGATGGCAGAGGTCAAAGGAGAATGGCCAGACTGGTTCAAGCTGATAGAAAGACAACAGTTACTCAAATAACCACTCGTTACAATCGAGGTATGCAAAAGAGCTTTTCTGAACCCACAACACGTCGAACCTTGAAGCAGATGGATTACAGCAGCAGAAGACCACAACGGGGGCCACTCCACTCTGCTAAGAACAGAAAACTGAGGCTAAAATCCGCCCCGGGCTCACCAAAATTGGACAATAGAAGATTAGAAAAACGTTGCCTGGTCTTATGAGTCCCGATTTCTGCTGCAACATTCAGATGGTAGGATCAGAATTTGGCGTAAAGAACATGAAAGCATGGATCCATCCTGCCTTGTATGGTGGTGTTAGCACACTTTGGACCCCTTAGTACCAATTGAGCATCGTTTAAACGCCAGAGCCTACCTGAGTATTGTTGCTGACCATGTCCATCCCTTTATGACCACAGTGTACCCATCTTCTAATGGCTACTTCCCGCAGGATAACGTACCATGTCACAAAGCTCACATCATCTCAAACTGGTTTCTTGAACCTGACAATGAGTTCACTGTACTCAAATGGCCTCCACAGTCAGCAGATCTCAATCCAATAGAGCACCTTTGGGATGTGGTGAAACGGGATATTCACATCATGGATTTGCAGCCGACAAATCTGCAGCAACTGCGTGATGCTATCGTGTCAATATGGACCAAAATCTCCAGTTTCCAGCACCTTGTTGAATCTATGCCACAAATAATGAAGGCGGTTCTGAAGGCAAAAGGGGGTGCGACCCGGTAATAGCACGGTGTACACATATATAAAATTGGGTATGGATGCAAGTGCTCCCCGCAAGTCATTACATAACATGGCAATCATTTGCTGCTTGCAGTTGTTTTTTATTTGTTATTGCGGTGTTGTATGGTTATCCTTAAAGTTACCATGTGCTGTGCCTTCAGCACAGAAACCATATCCTCTACCTCGTGGAAAGCTACCAGACCGTGGTGATTGTGGGAGAGACAGGCTGTGGGAAGACTACTCAAATCCCCCAGGTCAGTTACAAAATATACAGCTGACTTAGGATCTGCATGAATAAAAAATTAAATGTATTGCTTTCGATTGCAGGAAGTGTCACTGTCAGTAGCCTAGCTACACGTAGCATTTGCATATGTATGTGGGGGGGGGAAAACAATTACATTTCTATTTTAATTCTTAGATGTAATTATTTTAAGTAGAAATCAGTTTGCCCAAGTAAAATAGTTAATTACTTTAAATAAACGTTGACACTTTCTGCCTAATTGAAGCACAGACTAAAATAATAGTTCATCAGGTCCAACAGAACAGAACCACGCAGACTGGAGTGTAAAGCTGCGTTTTCGGTTTCTCTCCCTCGGCCTACCCTAGCATTTAAAAAAAAAAGTAGGTTTTGTGATTGTTTATATCTGAGAACAACCGTGTTAGCAGAAACCTGCTCTGATGCATCTGCCTTGATGCTGGTTGCTGCTTTGCTAGCACAACTTATAAAAACCTTACACTGGAGGGAAACGGTGATCATTTGTTTTGTATAGAGCAAGTGCAATTTTCTGTTATTCTAGACAATAAAAAAAAATAAAAAAAACTTTCAACACTGATTTTACAATTTTTGTTTATTGCCTCAAGTTTCTACAGAATTGGTAGATTTAGTATTGGTGGGTTTGATTTTTGAGGGTTTTTTTTTTTTTTCTCATATCAGAGTGTCCGATAGTCTTTTGGTTCACGGCTGCTATGCTAATCTGTTGACCTCTTGTGCGCTGGCCTCAGTACCTGCTGGAGGCGGGATGGGCCGCAGAAGGGAAGGTGATCGGAGTGACTCAGCCTCGAAGGGTGGCAGCTATTTCGGTAAGCCTCCTGCTGCCGCGGGGGACCCGTGCGCTATTTATGGAGCACGCTCCCTGAATGTCCATTTGACGGCGAGCCTCCGGGCCTGTCCTCTGTCTCAGGTTGCTAACCGAGTGGCTGAAGAACGCGGGGCCCTTCTGGGCCACGAAGTGGGCTACACCATCCGCTTCGACGACTGCTCAGACCCCCATGCCACCCGTATAAAGGTGTGACAGCGTGTCACTGTTTTCAGTGGTGTTTTGGGCCGGGGTTGACCGAAATAACCGCTAGGGTTGCTC
This sequence comes from Hiodon alosoides, assembly GCA_025775065.1. NCBI lineage: Eukaryota > Metazoa > Chordata > Actinopteri > Hiodontiformes > Hiodontidae > Hiodon > Hiodon alosoides. The sequence goes on from JAOYSI010000009.1 coordinate 221,838, forward strand.
CCTTTCAGTTTCTGACGGACGGAATGCTGGTGCGGGAAATGATGGCGGACCCACTGTTGAAGAAGTACAGGTAACGCTCGCATCCCGTCGGTAAGGGTGGGCTGTCCCTGTGCTTAGCGACCAGGGCTCGGATTGGCGTCCCACACTTATTCACACTGTGCGCGGTTAGGCCACGTGACCAGGGACTCTGGGCGTGTGCTGTTTGATTGTCGCGATGGCCTGTTTGGTTTCCCCCGGAGAGAGAGGCCGTTTGGCTCAGCAGCTGTTTTTCCCTCCCCCAGCGTCCTGATGCTGGACGAGGCCCACGAGAGGACGCTCTACACGGACATCGCCATCGGTCTGCTGAAGAAGGTCTCTGCCCTCCATTTTCTCTTCTTGACCTGTGATAGTTATGAACTTGGAAATTAAATGTTTGAGAACGGTTTAGAAAATGTTGTTTTCTTTTCGTACACGTCTTTTCAGATTCAGAAGAAACGACGGGATCTTCGACTGATTGTGACTTCGGCTACCCTGGATGCCAAGGTAACCCGCTGTTTCATTCTGATTGGAGGATTACCAGGAAAGATGGAATTAATAGACCGTTAAGTGTACCACAGACCCGAGTGCGCTTCTGTCTGTGAATGGGGTTTAATCTCGTTAATATGGACTGGCCAGATCACTAGGCTTGGCACAATATCTCAGTAACAAACAGAGACTGTCACAGCTTCACATCAGAAATGCTGTACAAATGCAGTACACCTCTGAGTATGTATCAGAAAGCATTGACTTAAAAGTTAGCATTTGAGTGCTAGTCAATCAGTGCTTTATTGTGTATATGTAGCTGGTATATGTTAACCTAACTATAATCCAATTTGTGTAAAAACATGCTTTGGTCCTAGTCGTGTCCCGCTGTTGATTTGTGGATTACATTCACCCTTTGTAATCTCTTTGGGATCTAACAGTGCTCTCATTTTTTGCTCATAGAAATTTCAGGAATTCTTTAACTTGAATGAATCTGGAGACCCTGGCAAGGACACCTGTGGGATTCTGACTGTGGAGGGACGCACCTTTCCTGTTGACGTGTTTTACACGGTCAGGTACGCTGCGGCACAAAACCAGCCAGGCTCTTGTACAGGAAGTGCTTAACTGGCGCTTTCGGTGGGGAGACCATCCCCTTCACTCTAGTTAGTAAATTAATTTCTTTCTTTAGCCCTGTCCCGGATTACGTGAAGGCAACCGTGGAGACCGTTCTGAAGATTCATGAAACGGAGGACGATGGAGACGTCTTGGCCTTCCTCACAGGACAGGTCAGCATGTGTGATGGACCGCAGGCTGGGGTTAGCTCCTTCTCGGGAGAATGCAGTACATTCAGTAAATAAGAGCTGTTCTGTAACGCTGGTGTGGCTAAATGCTTGTCAACTTTAAGGCGGGGCTTGCGATATCGCCATCCTTTGTCTCAATGCAGGAGGAGGTGGAGAAAGTGGTGGCACTACTGGTGGAGCAGGCACGGGCATTGTCCCGCTACGGCATGAAGAAGCACCTGCGTGTTCTGCCCATGTATTCTGGCCTGCCCTACGTCGAGCAGATGAAAGTCTTTGAGAGGGCTCCCCCTACTGTTCGAAAGGTAGAATGATCCTTGGACTTTTTTTTTAGAGTTAGAAGCATGAATCTGCTTCATAATGTTCATTGACTCAAACTGTTTTAAAAGACAAACGTAACGTTGAATTACAGAGGATCTGCCTTCTTGGCACAATATTTATAAATACTTTTTTTTCCCCCCAGGTGGTGGTTGCCACCAACATCGCAGAGACATCCATTACCATTAATGGAATAGTGTTTGTGATTGACTGCGCATTCGTCAAGCTGCGAGCCTACAACCCTCGAACGGCTATCGAGTCTTTGGTGGTGACCCCCATCTCCAAGGCTTCTGCAAGTCAGAGGGCTGGCAGAGGGGGGCGCAATCGCGCCGGGAAATGTTTCCGCCTCTACACGGGTATGCACGCTGGTCCCCTGGAGACGTTTCTGTCAGAGCCGTTTATCCCTCAGACTCGCATGTTGACCCGCCTCTTCTCCCTCCTCCTCCTGTCCCGGTGTCTCTTAGAGGAAGACTACGAGAAACTGCCGGCGTCCACGGTACCCGAGATGCAACGCACCAACCTGGCGCCAGTCATCCTGCAGCTGAAGGCTCTGGGAATCGACAACGTTCTCCGCTTCAGCTTCCTCTCTGTAGGTTCCCGGCATCTCCCGGCTCTCCAGTTATGCCCTAATCTGAAATACGCTGCCATCTCAACCTGGGAAATGACTTTGTGCTAGAAACTGTCCTTATGGATTTATGTTCACATTCTGTTGAATTGAGCTAAAGCTGTGTTGTTTTTTGTGGTCTGAAAGGACGCAAGCTTACGTTTAAGCGTTTTTGTAGTGTTTTTTCATAATCCTTGAGGTCTATGTCCCTGGTCTTATCGGTTAAGGTCGTAAGTGTTGACTGAAGCGATGTGCTGTCTCTGTGTTGTAGCCTCCACCAGCCCAGTCAATGGTCCAGGCTCTGGAACTGCTCTATGCTCTTGGTGGTGAGAAGACTTGCATTGGGTTCAATATCCATTTATCGAGTGCCTTTTCAGTCTGACTGCCTAACGGCGATAACGGTGACTGACAGGGTGCCGCTGTGCCTGGGGCCATCGCCGTCTCGGCGGGCTAACAGAGGGGTGTTTCTGCTTCCCCTGGTCTCCTCCCGCTCCCCTGCAGGTCTGGATCAGTACGGGCGCCTGACCGACCCCACAGGCGTCCGCATGGCCGAGTTCCCCCTCGGCCCCATGTTCGCCAAGATGCTGCTGGAGTCGGGCAACTTTGGCTGCTCCAAGGAGATCGTGACCATCGCGGCCATGGCGCAGATCCAGAATGTCTTCGTCGTACCGCCGAACCAGAAGAAAGCAGCCGTGAGTTCTCGTTTTGTGAGACAGTGGGGGAACGGAGGGCCCCACTGTAAGAAATGGCTTATCTAATATCGCGATATTTTTTATATTGGCAACACGGTATGAACATTTCAGTATTGGCACAACCCTAGTGTTTGAGGGATGAAGGCCCTTGAGAGCTTTGGCTGATATGTACACACACACACACACACACACACACACACACACACACCATTGTGTACTGTGTGACGCTTCTCCCACTCTGGAACGTGGGATGCTATCTGGCGAAATGCACAGGTCACCGAATGTAGATCAGCATGTGGCTAACGACATGCACATAGAATCAGATATGTCTAATGGTCCACCGACTGCCATGGCAACAAGCCGTCGTAGATGTCATTTCACAGATTGCAGTGGGGGCGTGTCCTTTAAACAAAAAACTTCCACCAATGGAGCTTGCTGAATCTGTGAGATGTCCATTTGAACATTTAAAACCCGCTATGCTGCACGCCAGGGGCGCGGTTTCACTAGAGCAATGTCTTCTTCCTGCTGGGAAGCGCTGTTATAATCCAGTCGTCGTTGTAGACTCTCCCCCCCCGGAACGCAGGCGGATGCCTACCTCTAGTTCACTCTCTCCTCCATCGCAGCTCCTCACACTACCCCTCTCTGAACACAAAGAAAAGGCAAGCACTATTTTGAACCTCCTCAAGTGTCCCACTGCCTGCCTCACCAACATGTACGTGTCCTGTTGCCCTGTTTAAATCGCCTGCATTGACCCCTTTTCTGTCTTCAGCTCGGGGGGCGGGGGGGGGGTCGTACTTTGAGAAATGGCTGCGTCTGTGGTCATTACTTAAGAATTTGATAGAATAAAAATAAATCTGAATGATCTTCACCAATGAAGATGTACAGGATGGCTAAAATTTGAGTGCGTAGAACATTGGCCATTAATGGTCTTTATGAAAACACTCGGGTATGTTTCCTAATCATAAGCTGTCGTTTGATTAAAATTGTTGATTAAAAATGAGGAATAATGAAGGGACAATAAAGAGCCAACATGAGTATGTGTTCCAAGACACAAAATTAAAATGCAGAGGATGTAAACTACCCCCTCTATTAGCTCTCTCTGTCTCTGTTGTCCAACCATAAACCCTGAGGAGTGTCACGCTGTGAGATGTTATGTCTTTGACATCACCGCCGTTGTTGTCTGTGTCCATGGCATTGATGGGGCCCGGACCTGTCCGTCCGTCCTAATCTGAACTTTCGCTGTCTCCATGCCTCTCAGAAAAGTGCAACTCAGTGCAGACTGTTCACCCAGTATCTCTGCCTTTGCACTCATTCTCGCGCGTTGGTCCTTCCCCTTCTCGCGTCAGGCCCGAGAGCACAGGAAGTTCGCCGTGGCTGAAGGGGACCACCTCACCATGCTGAATGTGTACGAGGCCTTCATCAAGGTAAGGGCCGTCTCCAGCGACCGCGTGGCCCCTCCGGCTCGCGTCAGCCCGTGTTTAGACGCTGTGTTTGTTCCCGGCCCAGCACCAGAAGAGCTCCCAGTGGTGCCAGGAACACTTCCTCCACTACAAGGGCCTCCTCCGAGCCGTGACGGTCAGGGAGCAGCTGCGGCGCCTCATGAACAAGTTCAAGGTGCCGCGCACCTCCAGCGAAGGTCGGTCTGCTTCTCGTGCTCCCGTTCACCAGAACCAGAGTTGTAAGCCCCGTAAGCCTCTCTTCCTTGACCACCGGGCCCCGTTTCTTGTCCAGGGGACCCCGATGTGATCCTGAGGTGCATCGTTTCGGGATTCTTCGCCAACGCTGCCCGGTTGCACCATTCCGGATCCTACAGGTGAGCGCCTGACTCCCATAGGTGGCCCTGAAGGTAATTCTCTATTCTGGTTCGGAAGCCTGTGGCTTCCGCCTCTTCTTTCCAGGAAGTGTTGTGCATCAGGGAATGCTCTTTCACCTGTCCGGTTGGTGGAGCTCGGCGTGTCCCCTGTGGTTTTTCGGAGGAGCCCATCCGTAATGTCTAACCCTGAGCTGTCTGTGTCAGGACTCTGCGAGATGACCGGGAGCTGCACATACACCCTAATTCAGTCTTGTACGGCGAGAAACCCCCAAAGTGGTAAGGCTGCTCCGCCCCTTCCTCTGTTAGTTGTGCGTTTGATCATGTGGTGTCCTGTGACGTGTACTCCCCCAGCCACCTTTTGCTCTAGGCCTCAACTTAACCCTTTCAGACCTGGTTTTCATTGTAGTGGAAGCCACATGTTTAGTTATGTGTATCGTTTTTTCCCATAAGCTGAAAGAACTACAGAAAAAATACAGGTCTGAAGCGGTTAAAGAAGACCATAAAAGACGACCTTTCTCATTTGACACATTGGGCTGTTGTACAGCAAAGAATTAAACGATTTAAAATAATAATAAAAAAAAATTAATATATATTTTTTTCCAGGGTGGTCTACAACGAAGTGGTCCAGACCTCCAAGTACTTCATGCGTGATGTAACCGCTGTGGAGTCCTCTTGGCTGGTGGAACTGGCTCCACACTTCTACAAGCAAGCCCAGGTGGGACCACTCGCTAGGAAGAAAGTCTGATGTGTGTTCATGGTGAAACTAAAGGCCTGTGAAAAAGTACAACTCCCTTAAAAACAATGATGTTTAGAAAGCAGGAATGAGTGGAGGCCTGTGCCAAAGCAGTAAGTTGGCTTAACAAGTGTTGTGTATGGCACCTTCGATTGCAGTCATGACATGTCCTTAACCAGGGGGCTTTCCTTTGCCAGTCTGCCTGTTGCAGCATAGTTGAAGGCCTGCAGTTAATGAAGATGTTAACCAAGCATTCATTCATTATGTCTCCCGCCCCTCCCCAGCATGGATCACTGGGCAGCAAAAGAGCTAAGGTCATATGAGCTGGGGAGTCCCTGCCCCCACTACTGGATCCGCCGTCAGTACTGAACAACCCACTGGGGAACCGACCGGTGTGGGGCACGCGGACCGGAGGAGAGAGCTCCACCAACACTGTGGTCTATCTGTGTGTACATAAAGATGTATTATATATTTATTTTCCTTGAGTCCTCTCACGACTGTATATAGAATCTGAGTGAGCTTGGGCCTGGGCCTGGCTGAGGCTCCTGTCGGCCATCAGGCCAGACTCGGGCTCGCTGTTTATTTTTTTATTGTTATTATGGCATGGCACGGTGCACAGAGGAGGAATGTGACGACGTGACCCCCCCCCTCCCCCCAACGAGGGACCCAGAAAAGTGATCCCTGTACAGGTGGTACTGCTGTCTGAGCTCACAGTGCCTCGGCTTCGAGGGTCTCAGGGTCGCGAGTATCGCCATGCCGAGGTCTCTGTCTCGCAGCACCGAAATCGCAAAGAGAGACGTCAGACTCGTTCACCTACAAAACCTGCTAATGTTTTGTACCGGTTTTTTATGCCCTGTGCATAATAAAAAAAGCTGTACTTATTTCACGACTGGGTTCCCCAGTCAAATTCCTCAAGTTTTTTTTCTTTTCCTTGCTCTAATTTAGTGGCCTTGTACCATTCTGTGCCAATTCTTATTGAGCCATATTTTATATTTCATTTCGATGTGTGAAATGTGCAGGCACTACAGTATGTTTAGTGCCACTTTTGTATTCATATACACCAGATGCCAAATCAGTCAGATTTGTCTCTAGAAAACGCATATTTTTTGTCCCCTTGACTATGTTTTCCTTTAGCTGTTGGTCAAATCATCAATATAGAATACCAAGAAAAGGATAGAATATATTTTAAGCCATTTTTTATTTGCAATATATTTTAAGTTATCTACATGACTTCTTTCTTTGTGAGTTGATCTTGATCAAAGTTTCCGGAAGAATTGAGCCCTGAGTGCTGGGTTTCTGAGAGCAAGAGGTTAAAGTGCTTTCATTTCAGTAAGGTTACGGCCATAACTTTATTGATAAATGTCTGCATGGTTATGTATCGATTAGTGTCCAATATTAGGTTAGATTTAATTGTTGCTAAAGACCACAGAAGTACTAAGGAATTGTGAAAAACAAGTGAATAAATATACAATTGAGTATTCTTGCATGTTAAATAAGACAAATTACATCTGAAGATCATCTCTAGTTTCACTTTCACCTAGCTGATTGCAAGAAGAGTATATACACTAATGTCTCATGTAACCTGTGATCACCCTAATTGTAGCTCTGACGTTCCAACTGCAAGATCCACCTCACCTGCTCTGTCCAGCACATCTTGAAATAAAGCCGTAAGATCATGTATTGAACAGCGTTTGTCTTTGTTATGTTTATTTGTTTTTTTTACCCACTCTTCAGGTCACTTGTGTCGTGCAGATTTGCTAAAGATGCGCTAATATGAAAGATTCCAGCATATTTCCCTTTTGATGCTTTCAAGGCTAGTTTTATTAATCATTATTAATAATTAATACAACTCATAGGGAAAGTCATACTCCCAAGGTACCAAGTAAGATAAATGCCATATATCCGCAAATCCATTCAGTCTATCGACAGCTGTATTACAAATATTGTGCTGTAATATATATGTATGTGTAATGCTAGGAAATATCACCAGGAACAAATAGGTAATATTGCAAACTATTTCAAATAAGAGCTTTAAATGGAGAGAGGGGTATATTCGATTGCGCACGTCTTGACTTTTGTCTTACCTGTCTAAATCGGAAAGCAAATGCTTGTTGGGACCCTAAATAAAGTAAGAGACAATGTTGCCGGAGTGGGTTGAACATCCTTTGGGTAGGATTGCGTTTAGCTGGAACTGGGTTTTAAAAAAACACTAGAACTGTAACAATTTTCTGACGGTTACTGGAGGGGATATTTAAATTTGATGTTGAATCAAGGCAATGAGAAAATCTTATATTAGAATTAGATAAACAAAAGGCACCATTTACTTGCTTATATCCCACAAGATGCGTCAGAAACATCTATCATCACACATTTTTTTGGTTATTCGTTCAAAAGGTACGTTCATTAGACCAATTGTGTATCGTTTACACCGTCTCGTCAACTTCGCGCAAGTATTTTCGAGGTTTTTAAATTGCTCGCAGTTACGAATGCTATTCTACCAACGCTTTCAGCAAGTAGCTAGGCTACATGTTTTCTGTTAATCGCAAGTTTTGTTGTATTTTTCTAAATTAAACAGACATTTCAGTATATTTATAAATGATTAATTAAGTCAAGTTATTCATAAGTCAAATTGAGTTAGAGTTCGAGGGTTCGTTGAGTTTGATGATGGATGGATGAACTTTGACCGACTGCAGTCAGGTGCGTACGGGCCAATTTCTAAAACCGTTACAAACGCTAGTGTTTACTTCATATTACGACTTAGACAACAGTTGAATTTCACTACAGGTGTACTTAATGCTACTTTTTTCACTAAGTATCCCTTAAGATTTTAAGACCCTTAAGTCAGTATTGTATGGAAAGGCTGGCAGAAACTACTATTTAAAACTGATTTTGTGTGATTTCAGTGTTCTCCATGTTGATGGTGCATTGTTTAGCCTTGGCTTTATGGGTTACTACTGTGTATGGTTAACATTTTTGTTTTAGCATGGGGGGGCACTGCTTCTATGCAGAGGCATTTTGTAGCAATTTCCTGCCTCATCATTTGCCCTTTGGACCATAAACTAGGGAATTCTGCGAAGGACTAACATATCCCCCTGCTACTGGTACCTCTGCAGGTACTTGTCGCCATTAATCTATCTGCAGTTTAATAGTCCCCTTTTTTTGGTGTATATGCGTTGTCAGTAAAATCCACATATGGGTTGTGTGGTATTATTGTGCGTAAGTGCATGATGCTATGTAAGATTTAATGCCGTAAAAGTGGATTTGAGTAAGCGAGTGATCCTATTCTGTTGCAGTCCTGATTATTCAGCCCTATTTACTGTCTGATATCAGATATTAAAGTAACACTTGGAGCGTGTTTTATGGGAGACTTTGTTTATTTATGGAGACGTTAATATTAAATGCAGAGTTTCTGATATCCCATCGATCGTTGCAGTGGGAGGAAATGTAAATACACTTCCCCCTGGCAGCATGAGGGAGTGTGGCTGACTTCCTTGTTTAGTTCTCCAATCGGTCTGCAGCGGCGAGGCGCACATCTTCATGGTTCCCCTGGGAGCGAGCGGGGCGGAGGAGGACTCCGCCATGGAGAGTACATAAGAGTTTCAATTATTTCCATCCAGCCGTGGCACGCGTGGTGGGGCGGGTTGGGCAGCCCCCCCCCCCGCTCGACACCTGTGCCTGCATATTAAATTAACCATGAAGATTGTGACCGATTTTTACATTTTTTTATTTTCTGTGTTAAATTGCTTTCCATTGACTTTAGATGGTCACGTGCCCAGCATTTAACCAAGAGCCTGTTGTTTGTTTTAAAGACTTGTTTTGTAATGTTATGTACCCTTAAACATGTGCAGAGGCTGAAAACCAGGTTATTGGATTTGTTTGGCTGCTCTGCTGAATGGTCCATTACAGCTTTCTTCGGTTTAAAACTGTGTTTTCTATGCTTAAGAAAATTGTAATAATGGAGATATTGAAAGTGGCTGTTGGTCGTACGGATTTCCCGTTTGTCCTACTCCGTGTACACGGGTGTGAAGGAACCAAAAGAATGCAACAAAATCTGTTGCTCATTTATTTCTTGTTTTTGTTACATTAAGCTGGGTTTAGACGTAATTATGTAAACGGTTTTTATAGTGAAATTCTGCAATTTTCTGTGTGACATCTAGGTTACCCGTTCAGCCTGATTTAACCCACATTGACAGAAACCTGGCACACAAAAGGACATAAACATTTCCAAACTGTCAGAGAAACATTAAGCTATCCTAATGACGCAAATGTTTCAAACGACAATGAAAACTGGAGTATTCTTCCATCACAAATCAGGAAACCACAGTCTGAAGTGACCCTGGGACTTGGGTTGCGTTGCACATCATGTCCAGGTTTTCCATTAGGGCATTTACCCAGTGTGATTATATGGTGTACTCTGCTACCAAAATGGTCTGCAGTGTATGAGTTGCAGAAGCTCTCGAAAGCACTTAATATCAGAAATAGACTAACCCAACTGTGGAACGGCAGACAGTCCCTAGTATAAGATTAACTTCATTCATATTCCTTCATTGAAGATTCAGAGGTGTAGTTGATTTGAGATGTTACAAGGGATTTGATGTCAGGCACTCACAGATCACTGTAGGAAAAACGTTTTGCCGGGAATGTTAAGTATTTCAGAAAATTCATTTAAAAACAAAAAAACAGAAGGATTACAAGAAGGAGGAATCTGTACGTTTGGAGAGGCAATCAGGTGTTGAAGCTCCTTTACCCTGGTGACAAATTGAAAGTGTCTCGTTCTAGTTTATTGCCCTGATCAGGTCAAACGAAAAATATTGGAGGTCTGGGCAAAGAGACAGCTGGCCTGCTTCAGATAAATGGACTGATCATTTCTTATTGAGAAACAATTCCTAAAAGGTAGTTTACTGCGTGACTGGGAAGCACCGGGTACTCAATGTTGCTGGGTGCTCCCGCCCTGACCCTTCCTGTGCTGCTGGAATTAAATGGATAGAGAGAACGCTGCTTTCTGATGGCAGAACTCCAGGAGAAAGACACTCCATTTGTTATGAAGTGGGGGTCCTGATGAAGTGTAGGGAGCTCTTTTCAGGCACACAAGGCCGGCCTTCAGACGGCAACCTGAAATGGATGGAAGGAGCCGATTGGATTTTACACTCCCCTGGTCATGATTAATGCGTTTTGCTTCGTCGTGGGAAGACGCGGCCACAAGGTGGTGCTAGAGATCCACCTGTTTGCCCGACGTGCGAGAACAGTGATCAAGGGGGAAGGAGGTCTCGGACGTGCTTTGTGTTTTTATTTTTAATTTTTTTTTAACCCTTCTCATCTTGTCAGTGTGACCAGGGAATCCGTCCTCTCTTTGGTATTGTTTTATGTCAGGCTTCTCGATAAGCGCCTCTGCATAACTTTGCAAACCCACAATGAATGTCAGTTTATTACTTAACCCATTGTAAAAGGTGGAAAGGGCCAATAAAAATCTAGCAGCCAGTTACTAGGCTACATAACAGATGTTTATGGCTTTGTTTTGCTTATTTAGAACTTGCCTGTAAATGTAGATGTTTTGCAGTGATTGCAAACCTTAAAAAGAAGAGAGAGTGCAATAGTAAATGTGTGTCTGTGCTGTGGGTTATTGGGGGAGACCCCTCACAGAAACACTCACGGCAGTTCACTGCCAATGCGTCTAAATCACAGGATGATAAGACCCTGCGTGCTGTGCCATTGAGGTTGGGAGAGGGGGAATTTATGGAAACGCTTCAAGAATGGGATCAATAAGGGCGGCGGTGTTCCAGAGTAGAGGCAGTAACCAGTTTAATTTTGCATAAATAATGAAATAAGCCATGGAGGCGAGACGCGTGAAGTGTGGCGTTGAAAGGCAGCTGGTAGATGGGACTTGCCCTCTTCATTTTGGTGAAATGCTGCCAGGTTTGTCCATCGCTCTGATTACACAGTTAGCCACTCTTAGACATTTAGCAGCCTTAATGGAGTACATTCATCAAGTGAAAGTAGTTGGTATTACGGGCGGTGTTTTTAAAAATATATATATATTTTTTTAAAGTATTATTCTCAAGGAAGTCTTTGCCGCTTTAAAAGGACACGTTCTCCCATAAAAATGCTTTAGCTCGTGATCTAGTCTTTAAAATAAAGTTTTTTAATAAATAAAATTTTTACAAATGGCTCATCCGAGTTCGCTTTTATGGATCAGAGACGGGGGGTTTCGCTTCTCGTCTCAGTTCTTGGCGTGTAGCGTCCTGCCGTTCCCGCAGTCGTCTGGACATCTGTTGCGTGACCCTGCTGGCTCTTCTGCCGAGGCAGGACGTGGAACGCGGGACCCGCCAGGCGGAAGTTCCGGATGGTGGCCCGTTCCATAACTCACTCTGACGCGGCGGGGTGCCAGCGACCGATCCGTTGGTGCTGTGCGAGGAACAAGGGAGGCGGACTGTATTCAGGCGCGGGAGCAGGGCTTGCAAAATGTCCCGGGTGGGCCAGCCAAAATCCTCCATCCTCCTCTTTTACCCCCCTGCGCTGGCTTTATGATTTTCAGGCTGGCATGGGTACAGGCATGCTGGCTTCGTGGCTTGTGCTGGTTACGTCTGGCTGAAGCAGGCTCTGCGAGGCACCAGCAGCGTGTCTCTTTAAGGTGGAGGAATTGAGGAGATAACTGGAGATAAAAACAATGTGAGACTGACGGGGCGAGAGATGGCAGGGCAAGGGGGAAATCGATAGGAAATCAGCGTTTCGGGAGGTCTCGCCGTTTATCAGGTGACGCGGTTAAACAGCGTTAAGGCACTAAAAGTGAGAAAAATACGGCCCGTCCGAGCAGCAGTATTGATCACACTGGAATGGGTCTGCAGAAGGCCAAAGCCACTAATAAAATAAGACGTATCTGAGAGGGAATCAGCCGGAATCGATCCGCCTAGTGATCAAGGCCAAAAACATCTTCACTGGAATTTAAACTGGTTCCGCTGACCCGTGCGCCCCGCATTTCGGCGCCCGAATGCCCGGTCGGGTTTTGGAAACCTGTGCCCACCTCCTCTAAGACATCCTCACAAGTGCCCACATCGGTCCAGTCGCCCTTACGAGCAGCGGTGTGCAGTGAAATTTGGGGTAGCTCTTCTGCTACCGTTTTTACAATGCTTTTGTTCCACTTTTTTTGCAACACGTTTTGCAGTCAACTGCCGATCTTGCATATCTTGCTCTTAAAAATTGGACAAAAAATTTTATACTGCCAAATTAAAAGGCAATCGAACCAGCCTTAATTATTAAGTTTTATAAATATGATGTACCATTATGCAACATTTGATTGATGGTAAAACCGTGGAACTCTAAGATAAAATTGCTGCTTGCAGGTGTCCTGATCCGGATGTGCTCTAGCTGCCTTCATTAAACATCTTAAATGATCAGATTCATTATGCTCCATAACAATTCATAGTGGAAAGCACCCAGTCCCAGCAGAACAGTTTTTAGAGTTGTGAGCTAGCTGTTAGCCACAGGTGGCGTTTGTAATTGGCCTCGCTGAAATGTCTCACAAACGGCTTTTACTGCCTCTGTAATCTTGAGAGCTGAGATTGGATGATCCCTCTCAACAAGATCCAATTTTTCGTGTAAAGAAAGCCTTGAAAATGGGCCAGCAATTAAATCTAATATTACATCATCGGTGGCTTCATTGTGCAGTTGTCATTTTCCACTTGTCACTGGTAGAAAAATCAAATCGGACCTAAATGCGATCTAATCAGTCAGCTGACATTACTCGCATGCGGGGTCACATGACTGCAGTATATGAAGAGCGCACACAACCATAGACGTATATACTTACCTCTTCTTCAAGTCACTGAGAAGGTACAGGTCCCTATGCAGCAATCCCACCTACTACAAGTAAAAATCCGATTGGATGATTTTACTGACACTCTGCCAATACAGTTAGGAGACCCTTCTGACAAGCCACAGAAGGGGCGTAGAAGTAATCGGTAGCTTAGATGTATCCTCCTCTGTGAGGAGGCCATTGAACATTTTGATTGGTCAGACGAAAACAAGTAATATTGATTTAATTGATTTAGATGGTTTTAATGGTTATTTTGAGTATTTATATCCATATTATTTATATAAAATTTAGTTTTTAGATTTTAAGAAGTAACACCTTGGGTTATAATGGTTTGATTTGACACCACTGCTTATGAGTAACTAGTTTGTTGACTGTGAGTTACTCAAACTGGTTGACGACTGTGAGTAACTCAAACTGGTGAAACTGGTTGAAATTGTATTTGTTTCTGATAAAAATTTGATTGGTCCGTTAGAACATGCAGGACAACGATGTGAGTTTGGTGTTGTGTTGACATGGTAATTGGAAGGGTCAACGTTAAAACCATTATCAAATTTCAAGACTTGAGGTCACTAACTTTGACATTTGTCAAATATGTATGGATCCAGTTTACATTACAGTATCCCAATAACAATTTTATTGTCACTTTTGTTTTGGGATAAGACCTCTTGCTCCTGATTGTTTCAGTTTTTTGTACCATATGCAGTGCTCTCCCCACCTTCACGGCACTGTTACTATACTTTTAAGAATAAGGGCTCTTGATGAAAAGCTGTAGTGACAGCTCTCCACAATCCACTGATTGCATCTGATTTTTTTTTAGCTTTATGCACGCGTGCGAGTACCGTTGCGAGTGTTGTCCGTTGACAAATCGCAGTGGAACCTTTGCACTGAATTAAAGGCAGAGGCTGCCCGCCCATGACCCGTGACGTTAGTCGGTTTAATACGCATGATGCTTGCGAAATTTATTCGAACGTGTGGCCGTTCAGCGGTTTCTCTGTCTCTGTCCCTCTTCCCCCCCCCCCCGCTATCTTCTATACACAGCCAGCTCTTTGAAGGCGTGTAAGCTGGGTTTTGCGTTAGCGCTTTAATAATCGCGGCCCTCTCTTTCTCCTTGAACTTAATTTCCCCCTGCCAAGCTTACGTCCCCTGCACATGCTCTCTCTCTCTCTCTCCTCCTCCTCCTCCTCCTCCTCCTCCACTATGTTTTCATTGTAAAGAGTACCGTGGTTAACTGGGTAAAGTTTTTAACCGTTACACAGGTCTGCGTCAGGTAGGGTTTTTGCAACCACATAGCACTCACTTATATATAGACAATGTCACCATCGACTGAAGGATTTGCCACCATGAGATTCAGATGTGGCCACTTGCAAACTCCCCCACATGGAACTTTTGAATGCAAAGTCAAATTAAACAGCAGTTAAATATCAATCAAAAGGATTGACGCAATACGGGTCTCAAATATATTTTATTTAAAATTTTATTTAGAAAACAATATTTTGAGGTCAATACCAGTGATTTGAATAAATCAACAAGACAAAAGCATTTGCATGCATGCAAATGATTTAACAAAGGAGTGCGACAGTAAACAGCAGACAACCTGGTGTAAACAGCATGTTGATTACAGACACAGCCAAGTTCTCAGAAAGTGTTTTATTTCAAATCTAAATGTTTCTAATATCCATTATCTCCCCTCAATAGTTTGTCAGTGTCGCCATCCCCTCTTGGTACTTGTACATGTTCAAAGCCAATATATTTAAAAAACAAAACACAAAAACAATTTTTGCTGTGCAGAAATGAGCTGCAACCAGATTTCTGAAATCAGGAGTCCTTATGTTGCTTCGGTGTTTTGCCAATATATGCTAAACCGCAGGGGATCACATGTGTTGTGTTACCAGTAATTACTCCCATAGCTTTTTGTCCAGAGATAGGATAATTGAAACCAGAGATTTAGTTGTGAAATGACATTGGGCCCAACATGTGCATCCATTGGGAGTTCCCCTCTGGGATGTCATCGAGAACTGTGTGAGCGAGCTGATGGCATATCTGCTTTATCTAACACATCCTTTAGGTTCGGATGGCGTTCAAAATGAACGTGGCGGTAGTAGAGTGGCTGCAGGCGGTGCCACCGGGCCCATGAGGGGGGGTGGGGGGGGGGGGGGCGGGTGCGTGGGGCTGTTGTCGACGTGGGTGCAT
>JAOYSI010000009.1:237395-248691 GCA_025775065.1 Hiodon alosoides
ATATATATATATTTTTTTTTTTTTTAAACTTCACTCTTCTTCACCGCGAGTTTTAAATGACGTGCTAATCCGCCCCCTTACAGCAGTTTGCTCTATGTAGCATCGCTACACACGTCACCATGTTTTTGTAGCTGTGACGGAACGGGTGTCAAGGTTTTTAAATCAGTAATCTAAATCTAAAATACACACAGCATTCTGCTAAATCTGGTGTTAACAGTGCTGCTAGCCATCTTTGTCGTTATAAAAACCTGTTAATAAATGGGTAGCTAAATTAATTACAAGTAGGCGTGGGACTTTCAAATCATACATTTATGATTAAATATCATACAGCAAACCAACATGCCAAAATATAGGCATTCACCTGCAAGAAGCTAAAATTAAAATCATTGCAGATGAGTACATTTTCTGCACCAATCACAAGTAGGCGTGGGACTTTCCTTAGAGTTTTATATTTAAATATGTTTATAACTTTATTGGAAAGTGCCGCCTCTGAGCAATCGAGTTTTTATTTACACCTACGCAGTGGTGGAGGGGAAAAAAACTCGCACATTTCAATACTGTTTCTCGGTGTGCCAATTTTATGGTAACATAAATGTCCAAATTTGTTCAAATCCTAAATATTATAGTTGACCGTGACATACATAATTTTTTTTAATTATTATTATATAATACTGCCCAATTTGGAATCGCTCATTTCCCACCACCACACGCGGGAGAGCGAGAAAGAACAACAAAAAATCCCCTCACATCCTAGTCCCTTTTGAGTCTAATTTCCATTGAGTGGGCTCAGAGCCGCTGAAAAAGAGAGTTGCAACATTCTCTGATCACCCCGCCACGCGGTCATGGGGTTCATGGAGATCTCAATAGTTCCAAACAAATCCGCGCTGTCAACCTGTTTGAATCGGTTTAAGCGGGACACACAGCATCAGCGACTATATTTGTAGCCATTTTCAGTAAATATTAACGCATAATGTGCATTCAATACTACGCTGACTACATCTATAGTAGCATTCTTTCTTGGGGGTGATGAAGAGGCAGCAGTTAATCCGTTTTTCTGAGTTAAATTTTGGAGGGAAGGGGGATTGCTCCCATAACGTAGAATACATTTACAGTATGTATGTATTAATATTTTCCTCCTGCTTCTATGGTCATAATTACTCACATCCTAATGTTATCTTATGTTAAGAAATTCACATAAGCATGCATATTTATTGAATATCAATAAATTCAAGCAACTGACAATTTAACCCAAGAAAGAAGTTCAATAGTTAATAGTGCAAAATAAACAAGGCAACCAATTGCATTCAAACATTTTATTATATAATATATCCAGGGAGAGGGCAGAGGCCAGATTTTTCCTTGAATGGGCAGTCTTCATAGAAACTCATTCGACCTCCTACAGGGAGATGTCCAGTACATTGAATATGAAATTAAATAATGACTATGGACTTCAAGTCACTTTTGTTTATGAAAAAAATAAGAAGAAAGGAAAGTATTAATGAGCCCCGGTAATTTAAAACTCCTTCATAAACAGCAGAATACCTGCTTATAACAACAGACCAG
The DNA here is from genome assembly GCA_025775065.1 of Hiodon alosoides. Taxonomy (NCBI): domain Eukaryota; kingdom Metazoa; phylum Chordata; class Actinopteri; order Hiodontiformes; family Hiodontidae; genus Hiodon; species Hiodon alosoides. The sequence goes on from JAOYSI010000009.1 coordinate 238,959, forward strand.
TCGGATGTATGTAGAAGTGTGTTTGGTTATGTTGTATTATTTCCCTGTATTAAATAAATAAAAGAAAGAAATAATAACAAAATCCCATCTGTTCAACAACTGGAACTTGAGACTTACTGAATCAATGACTATAAGGATATCTCTTGCTTTAGACTTATCTATCACCTCCTAAAAGAGAGAGAAAAAAGTGTCATCTTAAGATAATGTAAAATTAAATGTCATCCAAAAAATACTTAAGTGAGATTGGTCCAATAAGCACTTTAATGATCTCTTTAGGCTGCAAAATCTTTAGATACATATATAAATGTTTCATAAGTCTAATCAAATGGGCTGCAATTCCAACTCCACAGTAGAACTGCTATATTTATCGAAAGATATTCTAGTTTTAGGTTTGTATTTCTTTACGCACAATGGACTGATGGATTGCAGTTCAAAGTATCACCTAAGCAGCAGTTTACATGTGCTTCTTTCAGAGAAAGCTGGAATAACCCTGTATGAGATATTTCTTTGAAATTCTCAAAAGTCTACAAGCCATTATTTTCTGGGAAATGAAATTAATCAGTTATTAGTTATTAGTGACAGGGAGCCATACACATGAGTTGTGATGTGCAGCTTAAACTCATCACTGTATTCTACCTAACAACTGTTCAAAATATGACTTCAGTATTGTGCTTATGCACAAGCAGCTGGCCTAAGAGACCATTTTGAATGAAAGGAAGAGTGACAATATTCCACATGCCTTGGTTGTTTTCAGTAACAAGTCATCTCTCCCTAGACCTGGTCCCACCACACGGCCGTGCAGTCTCTTCCACAACATTAGGACTGTCCCACACAGGCAGACACACAGAGACACAGACACAGACAAAGTGAAGACCAGTAGCTGAAAGCAAAGAAAATGCCTCTGTAGCTCAAATTAATTGCATGCAATTAATTTACATGTTTGCAAAAATGTGGAAGAGAGCTTGTCTGGGTTTTTGTTGGTGGGGCATGGAATTTGCACTCCACTACTCTTACAATACACAATTTTGGTATTTCTATGAAGCCTATAAGCATATATACAGCTGCCAGTTTATTAGGTACACCGAGCTAAAACAACTAGAGTCCTGCAATAAATCCTACCTTCATGAAGGTTATAATGTTCAGTTTTTGTTTTTTAAAAGTTGAACTCTATGATTATTTTGGAGGATACAGAGAGCTGTTTCTGACAACTACATGCCTTAATTGCTTTTTGGATCATTTGTAGATAACTGGCAGGCTAGGTCATCAGCATGGCTAGATTCATGAGAAATCAGCTAATGCGATAAAATGTCAAAAAAATTCAGCCATTTCATCAACTTACCAGCGAGTGTGCTTGAGAAACACTGAAATGAATAGGGTTCAGTGCTGGAACTATCGGTTGCTCCACGAAAGGGTTGCCAGATTTCGACTGTGATTATAGCCCAAAGTCACTTCAAAACTAGACCAATTTTTAAAAATATTGTTATTATTCTTATTATGATTAGGGTTCCTCCGTCAAGAGGGAACCCAGGTAGCAGTAGAACGTTGAATCAACATCGAATCGACGTCGTGCATCTCAACTATCACACGTCGAATCAACGTGGATTTCCGACGTTTAATCAACGCAAAGTTGCACATTATGATTTAAAGTCGAATCAACGCCGAAAAGGAGACTGCAGATTTCACGTCTTCTTTTTTTTATCTACAGCAGGAGTGTCTACAATATGAAAGGGCTAATAACACGAATTTTAAATAATCCATAAAGGCTATGGTCTAATCAATCATACAAAGAAGCAATTGTCAGTAAATAAATATATACTTATTTTGTTAATTTATTTAGGCCATCTTCGGCCGGATCTTCATGACTGAACCTTGAAACAAAATTGAAACAAACAAAGCAGTTTTAGTTTTATCTAATAGACAACATTTAGCAAAGTATACAGCCTGTCTACGCATGGTGCCGTGTCATTGTTCCGACATCCCATTAGGCAATGCCGACGACTCAATATTCCGACAAATCACCACAGACCGTTATTGGTCTATCTATATCTCTGTCCGCGGCCGTCTCATTTAGGCTATATAATGACTTGGTTATCTGTAGGCAGTGTAACAATTCGTTAAGGTGAATTGAAATCATTAAAGCACACGGTTTAAAATAAACACGCATTCACTATGAAGACGTATTTTAGTGCGAAAAACAGTAGCCTATAATAGAGAAACATGCAACTCCTGTGCGCTTTCCAGTCCATAGGAAAAAACACCGATAATCCATTAAATCTAAAGAAGTCCATCCAAACAGCAATAATCCAACAATAATACACATTCGTTTTGTCGATTCGTTTGGCTTTCTGGTGGTTATCAGAAATGGGTAGGCTAGGTAAAGTCTCCGTCTACCCTTATTATTCCCTGCCGGCACAAATCTGCCCTCCGTTGAGAACTATAATTATGGATAATATTACGCTCATACATGGATTCAAATACGAATGCACAGCCACATACACGTTATTTAAGAAAATACACTATTGTTATGCTTTAAAAACATCCATTTTGTGCTTAAGTAGGCGCGCAAACTTTAGTGTAAAATAATGTTTGAGCTAGTATAAAAATGGTTACCGGCAACCTGTTGATTGTTTGTGCTCTCTGATGTGAGTCTGTCCGACGGTAAAAGGGTGCCGCCGGGCAAATTGTATGTTTACTTGGTTCCGGGCGGAATTGTCCAGGTTCATTCCTGTAATGGCAGCGGGGATGACAGAAGTGTCCTTGATCAAGCTGCTTCTGTAGGATATCTTTTCATGTTCCATAAGAATGTATTAATGAAGCACTTCTTTCTTAAATTTACTGTTTGCATATTGAGCAAAATTGTGCTTTTGTCTCAGTGTCTGTCTTGTCGTGTCTGTGTTAATTGATTGTTAGCTGTACACCTCTGTATGTAATAGGTGCTGGCCACCTGTCTATATGTTCTCTTGTCTTGGCCCATGTCTTCAGTTGAGTTGTCTTGTCAGAAGTTTGTGTGAGTACTGTGGCTCTGGTGGTGTGTTTTGGCCTCTGCATTTACAGGCTAGCCTAGCCTCGTCTTGTCTTGTGTTATTTGTTACTGAAACGTTTGCTGATATTTTATAAATTTTTCTTTTTTTCCCTATTTATTACTATTTGAGTTTCTATTTCACTAGGCGTTCTATATGTACGTATTTTTGATCCCTTTCTCAAGCCTTATTAAGTTATAAAATCATTTTTTATGGTCTGGCCAAACCATTCACATGGACCATGGGATGACGAAGGACTTTGTGTTGTCATAATAATGGGCTGTCAGTCCAATGGGATGTTGGACCTATGGGCATTTTTGCTAGCATATATTAAGCTACTTTAAAAGCTAATGGGCTGAGCTACGTTTTGTAAAGCAGAAGAGTGCAACAGACCTGCTGCAGTAGGCCTACAAAACTAGACTGCATAAAGTGGGTGCAAATAGATTAAGATTACCTGATCACCGCCATTCCCCCGGACCCCGTAGTGTATTTAAGCCATCGTTTAATGGTTTCACTGAATTGCAGAGCCATCCCCCCAGGCATCTGCCTCTGGAGTGCGGATGAAACCAAATCAACACAAAACCATTTTATACATTTCACCACAAGCAGTAGATTCATGATAGGTAGTCTATATCTAGGCCCAGTGGCGTAGGCAGAAATTAGATTTTGGGTGGGCCATAGAAGTAGAAAAAATAACAATCATAGACAAATTTTTTTTTTAAAGTGCCGATTTTACTTTGCCACTGTCTAGGCTGTTTTTTTCAAAACAGCTCAAGGGTATCAGAGGCGTTTAAAGGGATATGCTCTTGCCCTGCTCTTTAGCTCTAAGATGCTTTGAACATACCAAAAGCCACCAGAATTAGACAAGGGATTGACATTCTAACCACAGGACACAGAAGGTTCTATGCGCCGTCTTTTGGACCCGCTTAGTTTTTTGGTCTTTGGTCGTGTCCAACAAGCTCCATCTCAATGTCATATGAATATATTAAGGTAATCTTACATTTGATAATTTTCTATTAATCTATCAGGTTTATATTAAATAATATCTGTGCTACATTCAATATATCAGATATCGATGCCAATCCCCTGAGTTTCTTTTAATTAATGTAGGCTAAAGGTAAGGTCTTCATTTCACAGAAAACAGTAAGCCGACAGTAGTAGTGTTTAGTGATATCAGCTAGTTAGGAGCTTATCCAGATGTTAACGGATCACCATCGCAATAACAAAGAGTTGTGTTGTCATGTGTGATATAAGAAACACAATCCTATTAAGACGTTTAGGTTTTACTTGACTGTCAGTAGGCCTTCGTTTAATTGCCTAGAAAAGTGCCAAAGCAGGGTCGGTGACTGTTAGGAAATTGGGAAAACATGTTTAAGTATCCTTTGTAAAACAGAACATAACTTTTAGATTTGTAAGGCAGGCCTCTATATAGGGTTGCTTTGGGTGCCAGTGTTTTTCACAAACTTACCAAACACGGCATCATGAAGGGCAGTGTCCTTAAAGGACCTTTTCTTTCAATCCAGTTGAATTGGCTGGCCAGGCCGTTGGTCAGAGCAGCCTGCAGCATCCGCCTTACTGCCCCCAACAAGTGATAGGGAAGACATCTGACAAAACACAAAAAGTATACTGCATGAACGCAGGAGTAAGTAATTATTATTCACTTTTAGACTAATACTAAGTGAGTGAATCACTGTGTTCCACAATAAGATGTTTTTATGTTCTTTTTTTCTTTTTTCCCTCTTTCTAAGAGGCCGTCAATGAGATTAGTTCAATTCATAGTTCATTCAGTCATTCATAACACTTGTCAGAAGAACACAGATGCTATTTACCATTTTCCAGTGCTTCTCCTTGTCTCTCAGCATGACCTCTGCCTGATTGAACTCTTTTCTCCTTGACTCACCACGCAAGACCTGGCTTGGCTGATGTGTGTCTAAAACATAAAAAATGTCATGATAGGTAACAGATTGATCAGGTCTGTTTATGATATAACATAACATATTTTACATGTTCACTTTTTTCATTGACTTACCAAGCATCACCTGGCTTTGCTGTGGTGGGTCTGAAAAATTGAAATATCATATTAGTAAATATTGATCAGATCTCTTTTATCATTGACATTTAGATGCAAAAATGAATCTCAACCTAGTATAAAGTGATCTGTTCATGTACCCTCAGTAAGCTTGCCCCATGCTACAGGATAATTGGGCCGATTTTGGGCCGATTTTGGGCCGATTTTGGGCCGATTTTGGGCCGATTCGCCCCTCTCGACAATCATGACTTGAGGCTAATTGAACCCAAATTATCATGTATTAAGTTTACACAGTTACGACTATCCCTGTGTTCATGTACCCACAGTAGATAGTAATAGTACTTTGGTTATAGGGCGGTTGACTAATTGGCCTGATTGGTGGTTCAGTTGTTTCTGAAAAAGACAGTAGACGATATTTTATATAGAATGGCGCTCTGTTATACACATTGATAGACCTGGTTAGAATTTAAATTTGGTGTCATGTAAAGATTCATTACCGACTGGAGACCCATATGGACAGTCTTCATTCAGAACTGCAAAAATAACACCTCTTAAAAACTCTGAATAGGCAAATGTTAATGGGTTTATATTTTACTGTTATTTTGATTACCTGGCCTCTTGGGAAAGTTACTCCAGGAGCAAGCGGGTGCCTTGTGTTCATCTGAAACAACAACTACAGAACGTTACTCATTACACTTGTGTGGCCACTTGTGTGAATCCATGTAATCTGTTCTTTGAAGCATTATTGGCATCGCTATTCTGGGCCTAGCTGTCCTCCTCCTGTCCACTTCCTCATCCCTTTCATCATCAACATAACAAGGGTTTGGCCTGTTGAACAAAATTAGTGACACGAGACAACCCCAACATGGAGTGCACAGCAGATAAAAATTGAGGTAAGCTATGAATTGATGAACTGAACATAACTTTTCCTTATGTCTAATATGCCTAATATCGCTTTCTTCCTCTGACTAAATGTCATAGGTCAGGCAATTGGGCCGCAAGGACTTATTCTGGTACTCTTTGGCTTTAGCATAGGTTGCTGAAAGGGAATGTTGTAGATGAAGTAAAATGAGCTATTTGGTTTGGTTTTTAAAAATGTATTTATTAGGATAATCTCAGCTTCCTAATCTCAGCTCGTTACCTGTATAAAAGAGCCAGAAAATCTTTCCGATTGAGAGGGGATGAAATACTTATTTCGCTCATTAAAATGCAAATCAATTTATAAAATTTTTGACATGCTGTATTTTTTTGTTGTTGTTCTGTCTCTTACTTTTCAAATAAACCTCTTGACCTTCTTGGTCAGTGGGCAAACGTACAAAATCAGCAGGGGATCAAATACGTTTTTCCCTTAAATGTACAGAGCGTAAAAGCCCAGTTTTGCCCTGTGTGAGGATGAAACTCAGAACCTTCAGATTATGAGACTGACACGCTACCTACTGCGCTAACAAGGCATTTGTTGGAGAGAGCAGAAACATAGTGGGTGAAAAATGTTTGCAGATGTTTCCTGGAAAGGTGTGGCACGGCAAAAGGCTGTGTTGGTCAGAAATCGAACCTTCGTTTGTTTGCAGTTTTTTTGTCGAAAACTGTCAAAAAGGCAGCTTGCCATGAATGTCCAGAGAGCGTTTTAGCCCTACTCCTTTAATGTCTTTTCATTGTCAAAATGGGGAAACAACGCAGAGCCTCCCCAATAGTTGTGACATACTGCAGAGGAATTCAGGAGTTTCTTGGATAAAGCAGACATCAATCCAACCACCTTTTGTATGCTAAGTGAGCGCTCTACAACCTACAGTTGTGCTCAAACGTTTGCATACCCTGGCAGAAATTGTGAAATGTTGGCATTGATTTTGAAAATATGACTGATCATGCAAAAAATTTAAGAATCTTTTATTTAAGAATAGGGATCATATGAAGCCATTTATTATCACATAGTTGGCTCCAATTTAAATCATAATAATAACAGAAATCACACAAATGGCCCAGATCAAAAGTTTACATACCCTTGAATGTTTGGCCTTAAAGACACACAAGGTGACACACACAGGTTTAAATGGCAATTAAAGGTTAATTTCCCACACCTGTGGCTTTTTAAATTGCAATTAGATTCTGTGTATTCTGTGTAGTCAGTACTGTTCAATCGCTTATTAAGAAGTGGAACATTTGGGGATCTCTTGATACCAAGCCAAGGTCAGCTAGACCAAGAAAGATTTCAGCCACAACTGCCAGAAGAATCATTTGTGATACAAGGAAAAACCCACAGGTAACCACCTAAGAAATAGACTGCTCTGGCTGCTCTGCACGAAAGCTGTACATGGGACGGTCTTGGACTTTCCAGCACGACAATGACCCTAAGCACAAGGCCAAGTTGACCCTCCAGTGGTTACAGCATAAAAAGGTTAAGGTTCTGGAGTGGCCATCAGTCTCCTGACATTAATATCATCAAGCCACTCTGGGGAGATCTCAAACATGCGGTTCATGCTAGACGACCAAAGACTGTGTATGACCTGGAGGCAGCTATACCACCTGCAAGTATTTGGGGCCTCATAGACAAAAGACTGCATGCTGTCATTGAGTCACTGAATATGAATCCCATAAGAAATGAAATGTTTTTTGCCTGCTCACCAATGTTTTCTCCAAGGGTATGCAAACTTTTGAGCCCAACTGTGAGCTAAATCCCCTTTTCCTTTCAGTGTTGGCTGTGGTGTGAGCCTTCAACCAATGACTAACATGTTTATATCCAACTTTCTTGCTGTCCCATAGTGTAAGTCGCAAGTCAGCAAGGTGTGGATACGTTGAGTACGTCTGTCAAGGTCATCACAAGGGTTCTGTGATGTAATGGTTAACACTCTGAACTCTGAATCCAGCGATCAGACTTCAAATCTTGGTGGGAACTGTCAGTCTAATGGCTTTGCTTGCCGTTTGCCAGTTTTTTTGGTCAAACTGTCAAAGGGCCAGCTTTTCATGAACGGACAGAGAGCATTAAAGTCCAGCGTGAGTTTCTACTCCTTTAATGTATTTTTGTTGTCAAAATGGAGAAACAATGCAGAGCATCCCCAACAGCATAGACATACTGCAGAGAATTTCACAAACTTTTCAGAAAACGTGGGTATTGATCCCTTTTGCTTTTGCATGCTATGCAAGTGCTCTACCACCAGAGCTAATCCCCTTTAGCTTTTCCATCCTGCCTTTGGTGAGAGCCTTCAGGCAATGACGACAATTAACATGTTGCGTAGGCAACCTATTGTGTTTCTTCCTATTCTTATAATGCTTCTGCCATTGGAGTCTATGGCAGCCCCTAGAACCGTATGGTAAAATGTTGTGAAATTTGGCACACTCATTGTGGAGAGTCCCGTTATCCTTTTCACCAAGTTTCATATCTGCCCCTTGAGCACGCTAGCACTACCAATGGGTCGAAGTTGGGGGTGCCTTTACACATGTAACTTTTAAACCGTACTCTCGATTTTCAAAAATGAGGTAGCTTTGGATTCCCTGAAGCCGAGTTCAACACACTCTATGACATCCATTTCTGGTAATACAATTTTTGTCCGATCTTCCCCAAAACTGGCACAGACGACCTTCAGACCAAGATGTGCCACGTGTCCGTCTCGAGTACACGCACAGGAGAGGTCCGGGCACGCCCATTAGCACCGGCTGAGGATCATGCTAATTGCAAACAGCATTTAACGACCTGTGATCCCTCAGTAGGTGCTGGAGTTGGTAGAGGAGCCGGGCGAGAGAATGGCGGTCAGAGCGGCAGAAGAAAAGGCGGAGAACAAGGCGGAAAAAAGAGTCGTCTCGGGCAAAGTGGATGCCGACATTTCGTCTTTGTGTAAATTTAATTTTGATTAGTTATTTTGTTTAGTTATTTTAGTTTGTTATTTTAGTTTGTTGTGTTTGGGGTTAACCCGTAAGGGGGAGAACTGAAGAGCGATTATTGTTTATTTGCTGTTTATTTCAATAAAGCAGGGAAGAAGCCAGAGAACCCGGAAATCTGTTTACCGATTATTCCCGAACCAAGCACGTCGGCGTGCTACACAAGCCAAACAGGAAGTTGGGTCATATCTTAGCTACACTTTGAGAAATTGACACCAAACTTGGTACGTCGACTCGGAACCCTCTTATGAGCCAAAAATCTCATGTCATGTGACCACTGGGGTAGGAAGCGAACATGCGTTTTGGCTTTTAACTGTTGATGTGTTTGCCTTAATAAAGTTATTCCTTTGTCCTGTGATATCTTGTGAGATGCCAAGCCTGACACATGTTAATATGTCATGTCAACCGAATTGATGTGGCCACCATATTGGATTTTTCAAAAAAACGTTTGTTCTTTACAGCCAATAGAAATAGGCCGCGAAGCCGCCAAACAGGAAGTGATGTCGTATCTCAGCAAATATTTGATGCATTCACACCAAACTTGGTATATTTACTTTGAACCCTGTTCGGAGGATGCCTAAAATGTTTTTTGAGTCATTTTAACTGCTTGGCCCCTCATTGCTGCTTGCAGCTATATTTTGTTTTTTGTATTTGTGTTTGTATTTCTATTTGTGTTCAGAATTGCAGTGATATCCGAAAAAAGGAATTTTCCACTCCTCCGTCAACACCAAACTCATTCAACCATGCCTTTATGGACCTTGCTTTGTGCACTGGGGCACAGTCATGCTGGAACAGAAAAGGGCCTTCCCCAAAC
>JAOYSI010000009.1:273128-284050 GCA_025775065.1 Hiodon alosoides
GTTTTACACACAGCGCTGGTTTTACACACAGCGGATCAGCCCTGCTCACACAGCGCTGGTTTTACACACAGCGGATCAGCCCTGCTCACACAGCGCTGGTTTTACACACCGTGCTGGTTTTACACACAGCGCTGGTTTTACACACAGCGGATCAGCCCTGCTCACACAGCGCTGGTTTTACACACAGCGGATCCTCATCTCTCATTTTTCCCGCGCTAAAATCTAAGCACTAAAGAGCAGCAGCTGCCTTGGGATGGATATGTGAGTCAGGTGATCAACAAAATACCCTGCCTTGATTGGCTGTGGACGGCCACTCCCACTCCCATGACTGCTGATATAAAAGCATATATTTAGTTTAGACTGGCGGCTATTTTTAAACAAATTTTGGCCAAGGTGTGCCGAACGTATCCAGTTTGTGACTATAGCTTTCAGGTGACCTTATCGCCGAGTACAGTTTGTCCCGTTCTGCCGTTTGTCTCTATATAGATAGCAAATTACCTTTTTTTTTTCTTCTTTTCTTCATTAATTCATTTAAACGCCCATGTAGACAATCCAAGACACAGTGGGAAGCAAGCTAAGCTCCAGAAATCAGGAGGGAACGACCTTGTAATAGAGTAATATAGACCTGCATTCAATAGAACTGTTTCCAGTCTTTATGCTAGCAATGACAGCTGCAAGTACTCCAACTGGTTTGCAGATTTAAAGCAGGAAAGCGGCCGCGATTCATGCAACACGTCCGTAACTGAAAATGCTCGTCACAATACGAGACACTCATTAGCGTGACCAATTACGCCAGATTATAATTTTTCTTCTAACCCCGGTAGAAATCCAGTGCTTCGTTATCTCCAGTAAAACCCCGTCTCTGAGTGGCTTGCACTTAGTTCCTCCCCAGCCTTAACCCAACTTTGTACCAAGCATAAACGGGTTTTAAAGCACAGCACTCACCAAAGTCCAGAAACTGCTTGATAGAGAGCGGCGAGGGTGAGAATCTTGAATAATATTCTATTGCTGGGGTGGCGTTTTTCAAGAGAACTCTAAATAACTTCATAGCTTAAACTGGATTTTATTTTACAATTTTTCCGTTTAGTCAAGTGACAGGAATTGGGAGGGGGGTATTATTAACTACAGGCGCCGGAAAATTCTAGTCGACCTTGCTAAAGATGTGGTCTTTTATAAATATTAATAATGTACAGTACTTTAATTTATTCGCCGTCTGCTTTCGAGTTAAAACTTAAATTTGACGTGCAACTTCGCTAGATTAAAGTAATCAAAACTGTCAACGCCGCGTAATTGCAGAGCGCTAAACCCAATTGGCTGTTCGCCCGTCTCAGCAAAACGAAATTGAATTAAACTGTTTACTTGCCTCTGGAGAGTTGAGAGTTTTATTACTAGGTGCCTAGACGCCCACCTTCCGAAAAAACGAAACCCAACGCCGGTTCGTGATGGTGGATGACCCGGAATACATCTGCTATAATCAAAAATTCAAATTTACATCAACGTTTTATAAGACTTAAATTTTCAGTAGGCTGTGCATCACACGCTTAAAATGTGCCATTAATTTGGTTCCGCCGGTGTCCAAACATTTCAGATTTCAATGGTAGTATGATTTGACAGTGAAAAATACCAGATTGTCGTACCAGTCTAAAATAACCGAGTAGGATGATTTTACTCGTTTATTTACGACTGGTAGGACAATCTGATGAGGTATTTTGCATTGTAAAATCATCCTACTCGGTTATTTACGACTGGTAGGACAATCTGATGAGGTATTTTGCATTGTAAAATCATCCTACTCGGTTATTTACGACTGGTAGGACAATCTGATGTGGTATTCTACCATTGCCTAATAAGAATCTTCGGCAAAATTACACTGGATTATTTTACGTAGTCACAGACGCAAAACAGAAACCCGCAGTTGGATTGTTCGATGTGGTATATGGGTCGATAGATATAGCTATAATTTTACGCTACGGTAGGAAAATCTGACACGGTAGGACAAATCGACAGAACACCGGCAGATGTTCAGCGACTGCAGCGTTTAGGCTACTCGTCGTTAAGACGAGTAAGTTAAAACAACAACAAAAAAAAAAAAAAAAAAAAAAACATAGTAACGATAATATAGATTTTGTTTATACAGCCAAATCTGTTCTTGGTTCACATTAACTTTTTAGATCAATCCCCATGCTGAATATGCAGTAAACTTACAATTGAGTTCCTTAGCAGAGTCTTTTATCCAAACGCGACTTACTCAGTTTACCATTTCTACATTGATCCACGTATACAATATCTAATTCAGGATTGTTAACCTGAATTTGACATTATACTTGCTCAAAGGGACAACAGCTGGGTTAGCACTTGAACCTTTAAACCCTTAAATTTGGTACGAGAGGGGCTGAATATTGCAAACAGGGCAGTTAGTGTGCATTTGGGAAGTATTGTAGAATAATCCACCGCTAGGGGGTGCGCGTCCACTTAAATATGCATTTTTATTTCTCATATCTCTCTTTCGTCGTCTCATATTTATGGCCCTATGAAATCCGTTTAATTTTTTCTCATGTTCCGTTTTATGTTTTTTCTAAATACCGTTTTTTCGGATTTATTTTCATCTGTGACGGATTTTTCCATTTTTAACCAAAAAGTCAACTACGTCCATAAACAATTGCAATATGTCAATATTTTTTTATTCAAACTGTGGATACATTCAGAATAGTATAAACACTCAGCACTCTGCAAAGTTATAATTCATACCAGAGAATAAAAAAATGAAACCGCAATAATTAGCCTAATTAGCATCTATCGAAGGTGAGGTAGCTTCGATAGAAACCTGGAGGGCTGAGCTACCGGTAGTTGATTTCGCCTTGTTCTTGAGAGGGACTCTCGATTTTAGATGGTCATTGCACGTATCTTTACGAGTCCAGTCAATAGTGTGTTGGCAAAACTTACAGAAGAGCTATTGGCCAGACTCACAGTAGTCATTGGGATATTGTTCCACCCGGTACTTGGTAATTGTATGTCTCTAAATTTTTTAGATGCGGTTGTCTTACCGGAGGCAAGTCGCTTAGACATTATCAATGATGGCAATTCACATGTGAACGTGAATATTCGAGACATGGTTACTAGGCATCATTGACTCATTTTGCCATATTTGAACAGGATTAAAAAATGTCTCTGGTTATGTTTGCAAGTATTTTACACTATCATGAGTTATGCGAAACACTTGGAATATCAACACAGAAAAATATGCAAATTCCGCGAGATTCCGTGTTTATAAGTAAATTTACAGGTGTATGGTATGGTGTATGTGTGGTGTATGTGGGGTGTATGCATGGTGTGGTGTATAGTATGGTGTATAGTATGGTGTATGTATGGTGTGTTGTGTATGGGGAAGGCAGCACGATTCTGTAGAGATGCTTCTCATCAGCAGAACCGGCATCTTGTTCAATCTGCTGTTTTGTTTAGCATGTTGCTTCTGGCAAGACTCCATAGAGGGGTAACTAACTGGTCCAATGACTTCCGTCATTCCTAGAGTATGTGTACATGACTTTTATTTATCCAATTATCCAGTCTAAATAAACCCTGGTATTTTTACTCTGCCAATCAGTGCAAGCTGCTACTCCTGTTCCTCCACAGATACGATCAGTCTTTCATCCGGCTGGCCCAGACCCGTTGGAAATGGCGCTCAACTAAGTGCAGCAGACTGAGCCCAGTGATTCCAAATCTGTTGGTGTGCCTTCTGCAGTAGGACAGGTTAACGTTGGCGTGGGCTATGAGCCAAGTTGACTTCTGGGCATCTATGGGCTAGCTGTGCCATTTGCCCACACAAAGCTGTGTGGCCCACGCTCTGTTAAAAGTGAAATTATGTAGACAGGCTTAACCAATGCCTCAGTGTCCCTCGGGTTAGTAATGGTTCCAGTTCAGCATCTGTGGGATGAGGTGGAAGGAATAATCGTAAAAGTGCGTAAATAAAAAGTGCATAATAAATCCACTAGTGCTCACGTATATGAGACGTTGCCGTCAGTGATGGTTGCTTGCACAGTTTATGCACAGGCTTGGAATGGGATGCTTTTTATGTGTAATTTACAGAACCTGCAAAGCACCTGAATTTAGAATTAACGCTTATAATTGTGAATTTAGCGCCACGTGCTTTGATACTGGAGCTATTATTGGCCACTGTGGTCGACAACACGTCATCTCCAGTACAATCCTCGGATCAAAATTTCCTTACATGCCCAGTCTTTTTACGGCAATAGTCTCAAAGTTCATGGTGTGATTGAATTAGTCATGGTTATACAGTGTAATTGAGTGGGTGTGTTCTCGGCTCCAACATAAACATTGAGGCATGATTTTATCTGGGAAAGCTGAGCTTTGACCTTTAAATCAGTGTTTCTCCATACCTCCTACCGCAATATTTACATCATGTTGGATCAGATGAAATAAAAAGGGATTAACCTTTTAAACCTAAACCAACTGCCACACACCTGAACCACTTGGAGACACTAACCCAACCCTTGTTTGCCTCACCCACACCTGGGTACTCCAGGGATAGAACTCCAGTAAATCGAAAGGACCGGAGACAGAAAGACGCACACAGGAAGGAGAACCAGGAGGAAACCCAAACAGGGAGACCTTGACCAGTGCTCTCCAGATCATGATCGACACACTGGTACACCTTGACCAGTGCTCTCCAGATCATGATCGACACACTGGTACACCTTGACCAGTGCTCTCCAGATCATGATCGACACACTGGTACACCTTGACCAGTGCTCTCCAGATCAGGATCGTCACACTGGTACACCTTGTGATATACATTTAAAAATTTCTATAATTATGCTAATGTATGTTAGAACGTCACTATGAATCCTGCCACCCCACATGGGGAGAGTGAGAAGGGACGACTGCACAGCTCACGGGAGAAATTCGGAGCTGATTAGAGAGGCATGTGCCCTCTCTATGTAACTGCAAGCCTGCACACGCACAGAATGCTAACCATTAGCAATTAACCGAGAGATGCCATGAGCTTTCACGGTTCCTTCTGCTGTTGAAATATCATTTCATCCTCCTTGATCTGAGTGCGGCCTTCGACACCATCTCTCATAACATCCTCCTTGACAGATTAGCCTCTGTTGGAATCACTGATACACCCTTGGACTGGTTTAAATCTTACCTCTCTGGCCGCACTCAGTTCACTAAACTCAGAACTTTCAAATCACAGTTATCTCCTGTCACTACCAGTGTTCCCCAAGGCTCTGTCCTAGGGCCCCTTTTGTTTATCATCTATCTACCTCCTCTTGGCTATATCTTCTGTAAATTTAACATCCATTTCCACTGCTATGCAGATGACACCCAGCTCTTCCTGTCCACCAAACCTACCTCCACCCTCCCACCCCTCTCTGTCTGCCTAACGGAAATCAAATCCTGGTTCTCCTGTTAACTCCTCAGTTTCCCCCTCCCCTCAGGTCAAGAGTCTGGGTGTCATCCTCGACAGCACACTATCATTTCAAGCTCACATTAATAATGTCATTCAGTCTGCATACTTCCTTTTACGTAACATTAATTGCCTCTGTCCGTCTCTCACATCCAAGAATACAGCCATTCTTGTTCACACTCTGGTTACATCCCGCATTGATTGCTGTAATTCCCTTCTCTTTGGTCTTCCTCTCAAGTCCATACATAAACTTCAACTGGTTCAGAACTCTGCCCCCCGTATCATCACCAGAACCCCTTCTATTAATCATATCACTCCTGTCCGTCAGCAGCTTCATTGGCTCCCAGTTAAATACCGCATTGATTTCAAGATTCTGCTCCTCACCTTCAAGGCCATTCACAACCTCGCTCCTCTGTACCTCACTGACCTTCTTCACATCAACACACCCACCCGTACTCTCAGGTCTTCTTCTTCTATTCACCTCTCTGCACCTTCCAGTTTGACCACCAGGGGGTTTAGAGCCTTCAGTCGCTCTGCCCCCCCCCCGCATCTGGAACTCCATTCCACCTGATATCCGTAGCATTGACTCGCTTTCCGTTTTCAAATCTCGCATAAAATCACATCTTTTTAAACTGGCATATTCAGTTTGATCACTGTTTATCTGTTCACACCAATCTCTTGTTTTACTTGATTATTTACCCTTACTGTCATTATACATTGTAACTTGTTAATTTTGTTTATGGATTTATTGTTACACTGTTATTTCATTCTGTCTTCTAAGGTGACCTTGAGTGTTTTGAAAGGTGCCTATAAATAAAATGTATTATAAGATTAAAATCTGCAAACTCCAGCTCAGATTCTCTTAAAATTTTAACTTTTGAAACTTTGGCATATCTAGTGTGAGGGGTAAAACAGCCTTTATTCAACTAGTTAGTTACACACAGTCTTTCCGTTGTGCTTTATCTACATGGACGAACGCTCGGTTATATCGTTTCATTTGTCTCCCAACAGTGTACTGTCATCCCTGAGTGTACTCGGGTCAGAGGAAAAGAGCCAAGTTCAGATTCCTAACCGTAGTCATTTCCAGTAAAACACAGCAATCCTCCAATGACTACTGGTTAAACAGTAACTTTACTGGAAATCTGGAAATCTCTCAGAAGTTAATGGTATCAAGCTGTGATATCTTCCAACATGTCCAACGATTATTGTACCATTGATAATGCTGCAGTCACCACGATCCGAGGTAGAGGCCAGCCCCACGATACGAGGTAGAGGCCAGCCTCACGATACGAGGTAGAGGCCAGCCCCACGATACGAGGTAGAGGCCAGCACCACGATCCGAGGTAGAGGCCAGCCCCACGATACGAGGTAGAGGCCAGCCCCACGATACGAGGTAGAGGCCAGCCTCATGATACGAGGTAGAGGCCAGCACCACGATCCGAGGTAGAGGCCAGCCCCACGATCCGAGGTAGAGGCCAGCCCCACGATACGAGGTAGAGGCCAGCCCCACGATCCAAGGTAGATCCAGACTAGCGCCACATTTTGAATTCCTTTGTGTGATGCTGGCCACTTCCCAAAGCAGTGTTGTGTGAGTAAGGCAGAATTTATATTACAGAGTCAGGGAAGACTTCACTAACAATCTGATTTTCTAAGTCTTTATTTAAGTTTACATTCAGCTTTCGCTTTCCAACATAGCACAAAATATCAATTGAGAAAAGACAGCATATAAAAATAAAAGAATATGGAAGTTGTTCACTTTTGGTCTTTTTGGCTATTTCCACAGCCCTGTAGAGACGCTCTCTCTCAGGCCTCTACTGAGTCCGACTGCAGGAGGACCTTGCCATTTTCTACGTTGTCGTCCTGGTGCGGGTCAGCAGGCGGCAGTGGGTGGTACGGGCGCCGGTACAGAGCTCGATTCACCAGTGTGATGATGAACATCTCCAGGATAAGCAGCTGCTGACTCATCACTGTGAAGAGGGGACACACAGGGGTCAGAGGTCACCGCGGAGAGAGGACACACAGGGGTCAGAGGTCACCGCGGAGAGAGGACACACAGGGGTCAGAGTCCAGTGCAATTCCAGCATCTGTATAGCAGACCTCCTCTCACTTCAGGGAACAGGTCCCAGGATGAGCACTCCATGTCAGTAATACACGGGCGGGAAGATGGCTGAACGGTCCAGTGTGTGAATTACGGAGAGGCCACACAATAACACGCGTTACTGTACCCACGCTGCACTGCGTGGCGCACAGGCTGCAGATCGGCACACAAATTCCACACGCATTACATCACAACACCTTTTTATCCTCATCCATGGTCAACGGTCAATGGTCAATCCATGGCCAATCGAACTCAACACGTAGCCCATTTCTTACTTCATGCAGGAGTTTAAGTTCGATTGTCAAGAGTTCAATCGTGAACGCACAGGTGCAATACATGGACAAGCAGTATCCACACTGTAAAGTGAAATCCCCACGTGGACACTCACAGGACCCGCGGGCCTGGGACGAGTATGGCGGGGCACAGGCAATAGTGCCGTTCAGGGCTAGGATGTTGATGATGGCCGTCTGAAGCTGGCTGAGGACCAAAACCAGCTGCGGAGACACACAGAAGGCATTGTGAGGAAGCAGGACAGACAAAGCGCTGAACTTTTGTCTTTTCAGTTTTAGAGGCAAAGCAACACGGCAACAACACACGGCTTCCTAATCTGTAAATTATATCAATGTCCAGTTGGTTACGTTTTGAATATTAAAACTTTCCAACGGTAACAGCATAGTAACCTTCTCTAGGAACTACTTTGATCGACGGAACCATGTGTTTTGCATTTCCTGTGGTCTGAACGCAGAAATAACTTCAGAATCCGTTGTATAAAAGCCATAAACCACTTAAATGAGGTACTCTATCCGGAACCTTCCCCCCTCCTGTGAAACAGTAGCGAGTGTGCGGAAAATTAGAGGGAAGAATGGTGTCTGTAGCACATTAGAGATTGGTGGAGCGCAGTTATGGTTATGTATGACGTATGATTACTGAAGGATGAACGTAACTGTGGTTATGTATGATGACTGAAGGATGAACGTAACTGTGGTTATGTATGATGACTGAAGGATGAACGTAACTGTGGTTATGTATGACGTATGGTGACTGAAGGATGAACGCAGTTGTGATTATGTATGATGACTGAGGGATGAACGCAGTTGTGGTTATGTATAAAGACTGAGGGATGAACGCAGTTGTGGTTATGTATGATGTATGATGACTGAAGGATGAACGTAATTGTGGTTATGTATGAAGTATGATCACTGAAGGATGAACACAGTTGTGGTTATGTATGATGTATGGTGACTGAAGGATGAACGTAACTGTGGTTATGTATGATGTATGATCACTGAAGGATGAACGTAACTGTGGTTATGTATGACGCATGATCACTGAAGGATGAACGCAGTTGTGGTTATGTATGACGTATGATGACTGAGGGATGAACGTAACTGTGGTTATGTATGACGTATGATCACTGAAGGATGAACGCAGTTGTGGTTATGTATGAAGCATGATGACTGAAGGATGAACGTAACTGTGGTTATGTATGACGTATGATCACTGAAGGATGAACGCAGTTGTGGTTATGTATGACGCATGGTGACTGAAGGATGAACGTAACTGTGGTTATGTATGACGTATGATGACTGAAGGATGAACGCAGTTGTGGTTATGTATGACGCATGATGACTGAAGGATGAACGTAACTGTGAATATGTATGGCGCATGATGACTGAAGGATGAACGTAACTGTGGTTATGTATGACGCATGATGACTGAAGGATGAACGCAGTTGTGGTTATGTATGACGCATGATGACTGAAGGATGAACGCAGTTGTGGTTATGTATGGCGCATGGTGACTGAAGGATGAACGTAACTGTGGTTATGTATGGCTCATGATGACTGAAGGATGAACGTAATTGGTGGCGGAGCCTAAGGAGTGACTCACCTGGTACATGGCATACTTTGGGATGATGTTTTGGCTGCTCAGGGTTTTCCGCAGGTGCATGAAGAGGATCGCGACGGGCCAGAGCGCGATGATGGTGAAGACGCCTACCAAAGGGTTGATCCAGATTGCAGCTCCTGTGACTTCCAGCTAGAGACAAAGGCGTTAATCTTATCACATCAATTCTCACACACGTAGGGGCAGCATGGGAAGCGAGCGCTTCACCGTTAACTCAGAAAGGTACTCACGTCGGAGAGGTCAAAGTTTCCATTGGTCCACAGCACAATGGACAGGATGGTGAAGACGGTTTTCAACAGAGCAAACTGGAACGATCCCAGCTTCAGTACAAACAGCGTCCGCCTGAGGAGGAGAGAGCTGACGTTAGGCCCCTGCTGGAAACGCATGCTGCTGAGTGAGTGAGTGAGTGCGTGAGTGAGTGAGTGAGTGAGTGAGTGAGTGAGGCCTGGCCCCCGTTTCTGGGGCCCCCTGCGCACCGCGTGATGCCCACTCGAGGCAGGCAGGGGCAGCAGCAGCAGCAGGGCCCGGTGCTGATCCGGACCTGGTCTTTCTCACAGCGCCGAAGGAACTCCTCGTCCCCACCACACTCCTCGATCATCAGTATCAAGAACTTGTACACTACGATGGCAAAGTACCTGCAGAGTCAGGGGTAAAGAGAAAGACAGGAGTCCCCTATAAATAACAGGCCTCAGGAAATCACTGAACCACGGACAGACCATCCAGCCAGCCAGTTTTACTTTAATTATTAATGAAGCACTTCTTAACCACTGGTCCCGGATCACTGCTTCATTAAATCTGCTCAAGTTGTTCATTCCAGACAGTGGTGAGCCCATGAAGGAGATACAATACTACGGACAATACTACGGACAATACTACAGACAATACTGCGGACAATACTACGGACAATACTACGGACAATACTACGGACAATACTACGGACCACCTCAGACTATGCCAGTTAGCTTGCTCATCTAGTGCTACCAGCGGCTATGAAGAAGGTGTGAGAGAACATACTGCCTGCACACTCTTGTGTGGGAGAGGAGAGTGAGAGGAGAGTGACTGTGTGTGAGAGGAGGGAGTGGCTGTGTGTGAGAGGAGGGAGTGGCTGTGTGTGAGAGGAGGGAGTGGCTGTGTGTGAGAGGAGAGTGGCTGTGTGTGAGAGGAGAGTGAGGGAGGAGAGTGACTGTGTGAGAAAGGAAAGTGACTGTGTTGGAGAGGAGAGTGTGTGTGAGAGGAGAGTGACTGTGTGTGAGAGGAGAGTGGCTGTGTGTGAGAGGAGAGTGGCTGTGTGTGAGAGGAGAGTGAGGGAGGAGAGTGACTGTGTGTGAGAGGAAAGTGGCTGTGTGCGAGAGGAGAGTGACTGTGTGAGAGAGGAGAGTGAGGGAGGAGAGTGACTGTGTGAGAGAGGAGAGTGACTGTGAGGGAGAGGAGAGTGAGGGAGGAGAGTGACTGTGTGTGAGAGGAGAGTGGGGGAGGGGAAGAGGTGAGTGA
>JAOYSI010000009.1:284150-299988 GCA_025775065.1 Hiodon alosoides
TAGAAGTTTAGTTCAGTTAACTATAACTTCTAGAGTCTTTGTAGTTATGATTTAGTTCCCTCACCGTGGGCTTGTTTACTGGTGCGTGTGATGGCTTTCTGTGTGGCTCTATGTGTTTGCAGTTCTTTGCACTGCTAGTTCTGCCTTTGTAAAGGCAGTCGTAAGCGATCGGTGTCTGACTCCTTGCTTGAACCCAGCATAGTAGCAGCACTCCGAGAAAACGCTACAATATCTTTCGGACTCTCTTGCGCCTCATCTGTATTCAATTGCTTATTGTAACTCGCTGATGTCATTTTTCAATGCCAAAGTATACAAGATCCACCAGCAACTGACTCCTAATACCTTCTACAGTCTGTCTCTTTCAGGTTTCTCAGTCTCTTTCACGATTCCTTCTTCTGTTGAAATATCTGACCTTATTCGGAAATCGAAGCCAACTACCTGTCAGCTCGACCCTCTTCCTACCATCTTGGTAAAAGCCTCTCTCTCCTCTCTAATAACTGCCATTATTTACACCTCTCTCACCTGTGGTATTGTTCCCTCATCTCTCAAATCAGCTGCAATAACTCCTATACTTAAGAAACCTGGTGCAGACCCCAAAAATGTCAACAACTTCTGCCCTAGCTGCATCTCAGGTTCATTCACATCTGACAATAACCTTTATGAACAATTCCAATCTGGTTTCCGCCCTTGCCATAGCACCGAAACAGCTTTGGTAAAAATCACTAATGATCATCTCATGGCAGCTGATTCCGAATTATTAACTATTCTCATCCTCCTTGATCTGAGTGTGGCCTTCGACACCATCTCTCATAACATTCTCCTTGACAGATTAGCCTCTATTGGAATCACTGACCCTTAGACTGGTTTAAATCTTACCTCTCTGGCCGCACTCAGAAACTCAGAACTTTCAAATCACAGCTATCTCCTGCCACTACCGGTGTTCCCCAAGGGTCTGTCCTGGGGCCCCTTTTGTTTATCATCTATCTACTTCCTCTTGGCTATATCTTCAGTAAATTTAACATCCATTTCCACTGCTATGCGGATGACACCCAGCTCGACCTGTCCACCAAACCTACCTCTACCCTCCCACCAAATTCCCTCTCTGACTGCCTAACGGAAATCCAATCCTGGTTCTCCTGGAATTTTCTCACACTTAATAGTGACAAAACTGAGGTTCTCCTCATTGGCACCAACTCCACTTTGACAAAACATGATATTTTTTCTGTTAACATTATAACTGTTAACATAACTCCTCGGTTCCCCCCCCAGGTTAAGACTCTGGGTGTAATCCTCGATAGCACACTATAATTTCAAGCACACATTAATAATGTCATTCGGTCTGCATACTTCCATTTACGTAACATTAATCGCCTCCGTCCGTCGCTCATACCCAATAGTACAGCCATTCTCGTTCACATTCTGGTTACATCCCGCATTGATTCCTCTAATTCCCTTCTCTTTGGTCTTCCTCTTACATACAGTCCATACATAAACTTCAACTGGATCAGAACTCTGCCGCTCGTATAATCACCAGAACCCCTTCTATTAATCATATCACTCCTGTCCTTCAGCAGCTTCATTGGCTCCCAGTTAAATATCGCATTGATTTCAAAATTTTGCTCCTTACCTTCAAGGCCATTTATAACCTTGCACCTCTGTACCTCACTGACCTTCTTCACATCAACACACCCACCTGTACTCTCAGGTCTTTTTCTATTCACCTCACTGTACCATCCGCTCGTTTGACCACCATGGGGTTTAGAGCCTTCAGTCGCTCTGCCCCCCGCATCTGGAACTCCCTTCCACCTGATATCCGTAACATTGACTCGCTTTCCATTTTCAAATCTTGCATAAAAACATATCTTTTTAAACTGGCATATTCAATTTGATCACTGTTCACACTAATCTCTTGTTTTACTTTGTAATTTTGTTTTGTTAATTATATTGATTTATTTATTGATTATTTACCCTTACTGTTTTATATACATTGTAACTTTGTTTTATATACTGTTAATTTTGTTTATTGATTTATTGTTACACTGTTATTTAATTATTACACTGTTTGTAATTCTGTCTTGTAAGGTGACCTTGAGTGTTTTGAAAGGCACCTATAAATAAAATGTATCATTATTATTATTATATTAGGAGAGTTGTAACTGCCCCTAAGTGTAGCACTCTCAGCATGTGATTAGTATAGCGCTACAATTAACTGTTTGGGTTCAGGTGTTATTCATTTATGTATGATTTACAAATTCTCTGATTAATGTTGTTTAGTTTCCACTGCAGAAAACCACACACACACACACACAGTTTCAAGTTAATAAATACATAAATTGAGAACTGGAACTGCAGCATCTTTCTGACCGAAGAATATAGTCAGCTTCGGCACCCCAGTCATCAGTGATGCCATAATCCTTCACAGGCATGAGGGAAACAGGGAAATGACCACCAGCACCACAGCTCCCAGGAAATCTCCTGCAGCCAACCATGCTTCCCATTGGACATTAGTTTTTTGGCTTAGTTGTTCATGAAGCCAGGTTATAAACGCAAATATGTTGGTGACACCCATCTGCTTACTGCTCAGGGGATGAGGAAGATGCCCAGTAGTGTTTCATTTGTGCAACAATTCACATAATTACTCTTGATTACATTCATCACAAATGGATGGAAGCCTGGAACTAAAAAAAACAAAACAACATGTTTTCAGCAATTGTATATTCCCAATTCTATCAAGACAGCCATTTTACAGATAATTACGATTATCTCTGTTGCCAAAAGTTACGCAAAACATGTTTTAAATTTTAGCAATTTTTTTGCCTCTCTGTTGTTGTAACCTTTTTTCCTTTTTTTCGGATGAAAAGCATAATTACAGTCCTTACTGCAGTAAAGTACTGAAGGCTGTTTATTATTCTGTTTCTAATGAGAGGAGTAACACCTGCAACAATGTGACTCTTGCAGTCTGGAGCTTTCAACAAGTGTGAGCCAAACACAGTCTGCAAATGTCAGAGTGGAAGAATTCCAATAATTCAATATTATTTGTGCAGCAATCATTATAGACTAGAATCAGGGCCATTATCCTTTGTCTTTTTTTCATAACTTTTCTGGAGTTTTAAATGTGGCCCCTGGCACACCACATTGGACGCACAACAAACTTTGTGTACTGCCTGTTTTTTGTTGGATACCCAACTAGTGGAGATGCCCAACAGACAGCTCACTCCTATCAACCAATCCACTGTACTCCTGTGACTAGGGACAACGAGGATACAGAGGGAGAAAACCAGCAGCTTTTTTCAAATGCTGACCTTTCCAACTGTGATTAAGTTTACCATATTTTTTACCAGAACACAATGGAGCTGTCACATTTTAATGACTACTCTCCAGGCCACATGAAATGAATTTAGGATAGCCTTTGGGCAGGTGTCTAAATGATAGTGGCTTTGTATTGCACTGACAAAGCTGCCCTGAATGTGCCCCAGGGCTCCCAGAATCTCTGCCTTCCTGCTCCAAACCAGAAATAATAACCCTTATGCTGTACAGTGAGATCCTTTTTCTTTCATTTTATTTCATGTCATGATGTCTCCTCACAAAGCTAGTAGGGAAGAGAGAGATAATTTATTTTATGCTGTTAAAAAATGTGAACCAATTGACAATATGAACCAATTGACGGAGTGAAATATTAGGATAATTTGAAGCCGTTGGTTAGGCTACTGTATTAAATATTATCACTAATTAGCACTGAACATACTCAAGCAAGGTAAAAACCAGAAAAAGGGAGGGAATATAAATGAGTCATTTAGTTTCCTGGGTAAAATAAACCAAGAGCAACACGTTGCTGATCATTGTGTTTCACTCCGTTGAGCTCATTTTTCAAATCACAGCCTCACCTTGTTCCTATTTGTGCCTAGCATGATCTGTCCAGTCAAGCTTATCAAAAAAAAAAAGAAAAAGATATTCATCATTAAAATGTACAATTAATCACAGAAAATGTATGCATTTCAAGCATGGCTTGTTTAGGGGGACATCATGAATGTAGATTTAAACTAGCTAATAAGAATTGAATAATTGGTTCCGTGTACCAAGATTCTTGCACGAACATCAGCTGCATTAAGACCATAACAAAAAAGAGCGCTGTCTGAAGATGCTGGGAGGTTTGCATCCTCAAAGTTAGGTACACTTCTCTCAGTCCTGACAGAGATTCCATGCAACTACCCCAGAAAAAATATACCTCAAAACGTACCCTTTAATAATCGTCAAAAAGCCAAACACAGTGAAATAGCTTCTCCATGCACACCAGACAGTGAACAGGCCCAAATGGTGGCGGGAGCATGTGTGCACCTGTGTGCTGGAGGGTCACATATCAGTCGCCAGTGGTGGATAATTTAGCGTGTAGTTGAGAAAATATTAGTGGCTAGTAAGTATAGGCTCAGGAAAGAATGGGGTAGATGGCTTACTCCTGAATTTTGCTGCACTGATGTTAAGCCTGCATTAAAATGATAATGATTCATCTTATTTCCCTGGGGTTTTCTGAGTTCCAGCCCCACGTGTTTAATATCCTGGGATTCATTCACACAATGTGAAATGATATGCAAAATCCGAGGATTAGCCTGTGAGGCTTCCCCAACACATCCTGCTCAAATCTTTGTCTTACCTCTGAAGCGCAAAAACTTCACAAACTGACAAACAGCAGCCTTCCTTGGGTAGCGATCATGGATTCAAAAGCCTGCTTTATTACTGGCTTTAGCGTTCAAAATCTCCTGTCTCCATTTTTCTCTCTTGCCACACTCATTTCCATGCATGAATATCAAATAATTCAGCGTGTTGCATTAAGAACTACTCCATGAAAAGGAAAGGAGTTGTGCAGGGCTGTAACGTAAGAGCGAAGAACCTGTTCAAGGTGTGATAAGCTCAGCTTTTAATATTACTTTTTTACCCTTCACAAGTGAAGGTTATTACATTAATTAGCCAATAATTATGGAAATGTCCTGGAAAACTAAGCACCTGGTGTGAACCTAGTAAGAAAATACCATTTATGAAATTCTACAGGTGCATCTCAAAAAATTAGAATATCGTGGAAAAGTTAAATTGATTTAATCCAAAAAGTGAAATTTTCATATATTCTAGATTCATTACACATAAAGTGAAATATTTCAAGCCTTTTTTTGTTTTAATCTTGATGATAACGGCTTACAGTTCATGTAAATCAAAAATCCAGTATCTCAAAACATTAGAATAAAGAATTTATAATACAGAAATGTCGACCAGAGAAGAGCTCTAATCAGCTAATTAACTCAAAACACCCTGCTAACCATAACAATTGTGTGTAGACAAAGTAATAAATAAATAAATAAACAAACAAATTAATAAACAAACACATTTTACGGTCAAATAAATCTGTGAAATTCATTCTTCATATAAAATCATGTATTTTCAAGGATTTAACGATTAAAATATTCACAAACAGTTTTTATTAAATCAACGGGCATAGATCTATTTCAGCCTTTAATAATCAGGCAGAACTATGTAGGAATGTATGAAATCACTGCACTGCACGGCATTTTACAAAGGTGAAGAACGAATGCGCTCACAACGTGCCCCTAAGGAATTTTTAACATTTATCTACCATAAAGTAAGGCACTGGGATATGTGAGAAAGCAAACACAGGGTGAAAACTGATAAAAAGATACCTGCACCCCATTCCTGCATGTTGTTTCCATTCATTGCAGGAAACATGTTACCAAATGAGTAGCTCTGGGAAATTAGAAATGTGCGTCTGTTGTGTGCAAGTCAGTCAGGACAGTATGTCTGCTGGAAGGCATTTCCACCTGCCAAAGACAGTCAATCTCTGTCCCAAATCTGTACATATATGCATTACATACATACATTTTTAATGGACAATGTTTTGTATTTAACATTATATTGTTATACGCGATGATCAGAGCATCCATCCTGAATATAATTTGCAGCTCCTTCACCAACTCCTCGTACACAGGAATAAATAGTACTTTACTGGGGATCATGTGGTTTGTTCACAAAATGTTTTCAAAAAGATGTTATTCTAAAACATCAGCCCATCTGGTCCCAAAGTATAAAAAATAACCCAGCTGCTCAAGCAGAGCTCCTTGAGTAGATGAGTTTTATAAAGATTTTGCCCCCTGGATTGAAGATAAGACTTTCATTAATTACCTGTGCTAGGCACTATGGTCTTTATTGCTTTAGAGAGATAATAAAATATTTAATCGGATGGTTGTAATGGTGCAGGTTCTTGCGCCAGTGTTCCACAGTTGTTACATAATGTGAAGGATATGAGTTTGTTATGATAACCAACAAAAATCAAAAGACAAGCCATGCATAACAAATTTGCCATGATCACGACCAATTTGGCGCAGAAACTATTTTATTATACTCAGTGATATTGACAATTAGGATTAAGGGTATTGTGCTTAAATGCTGTTTTCCCAGAAACAAATCACCTGCAAAAAATTGCTGTTTGGTTTTTAAAGCAGTAAACAGTTACACAGAACATTTAATGTTGAACCAATGGTCCAGAGGGATGTGTGAATGGGCATCATTCAACAGCGGACCAGACCAATACCAAGCATCTGCTCTTTGGGTGCAAGATAAACACTTCCATCT
Source organism: Hiodon alosoides (assembly GCA_025775065.1). Classification (NCBI taxonomy): domain Eukaryota; kingdom Metazoa; phylum Chordata; class Actinopteri; order Hiodontiformes; family Hiodontidae; genus Hiodon; species Hiodon alosoides. Next base: position 290,784 of record JAOYSI010000009.1, read on the forward strand.
GCTTTTCAAGTAAAACATTTAATTCAGTTCCAACCCATGGGTACCACATGTAGCTATATAACACACAGTAGCCATGACATAGCATGGATTAATAAAAAGATTTGTCTTTTCAACGTAGTCAAACCCAACTGCTTTGTATTTACACAGTTGAAAAATCCATCCAAACCACATTAGTTAAACACTTTACTTTTCCTCTGAGAGAACATGTTTTTATCCCAATTTAAAACTTCTCTCTCCAAGATCTCTAAAAGGAAAACGTCAATGTCAATTTTGTTTTATGGGCAAACTTCTAATGCTTTCCTGCCACGTGACATATGTGTTAGAGATTTTTAGACTGGTTCTACCAATTGATATGGTCTTTCATAGCAGTCCTGCACAAACTTTGTTAAAGTGTTATATGTGCATGAATATCGATTTTTATGAAACAATTAAATGCAGTGGTTTAAAGAATAACATGTGTAATCTAATTTCTGTGATTTGATCATAAATTATAACAGTAAACATATATATTTTATTATTTTTAAAAATGATGTTATTGACTGACCCAGCCAACAGCATTGTGACAGGTTCTCAGATCCATTGCATTTGTACTGTGTGTTTTGTTTATGCTTTGATTTCTCTGAATTAGTCAATTTAGTTTTGTTTGTAGTTATAGATTGATCTGTTGCATAATAGATTAATAGAAAGATGATTGAACAAGTATTATTTTGAAGCCATCACGCCATGATTCAGTTTAGTTTTAGCAATATGTATCATTCAAAACTTTAGTCTATTATTTAAAATTACATAAATTTGTTTTTAGCACGGAAATGAATAGATATAGAAGATGATTTTGATTTTGCACTAGACCATTTACAGTAAGAATATTTGTGATTGGGGTTAAAAAACTAAAACCATGAGAATCAACAATAGTTCTGGGAAAGCTGATACGCCCCGGCCATGAATATTTTACTCATGTCCCATGATACCCCCTAATCATATCAATCAATCAAATGAGCTTGTGGAAATAAATTATTGACTGAAAGAAGAGTGTGGTGTCAGTGAACCCTGTGACTTCCTACACAAAGATGGTCACTACAACACCTGGCACTTTTCTTCACCTTTCCATTTTACTTACATTGGCTCCACATAGAGCTGTGCGGCAACTTAGTCTAACATGAATTAGGTGAATAAGAATTCTCTATAAAGAATATCCAAACAACAATGTTTGAGTAAGTTTTTTTATATTAATCAGTTGCTGATGTTGCCCCATACTTCAAAGGTTTGTACAGAGACAAAGTTACTTTTATTTTTAAACAAAAGCACGGCGATTGCTTTTTTTTCATTACAGCGAAATACCTCATTGACACAATCCTTTGTATCAGAGTGACATTCCCCTGTGTCTTTCCGTCACAGATGGGAGGAACGAAGGCCTTTTCTCACACTTGACAGGATAGCCAGAGATGTGCGGCGAGGGGCAGTAGGTTATTAGCTGGGAGTTGAGACCGAGCGGCCCAGCAGGGGGCACAAGTCTACCAGGACTTCCTTTCATGTCAATGTACGTCAGGAGTGCAGCCGAGACGTGGATTTTAGCAGATGCACATGGAGAAAAGTGGTGGACGCAAGTACCTTGAAACTCAAATTTAAACATTTCTTAGTTTCTGTGCTGTACACGTGTTACAATTTGTCAAGCAGTAAATTGCACTAGCTGCGTAACTAATGATTAAATTACCTTGTTAGTTAACATTTTATTTTTTGTAATGTAGCAATGTGGAAAATGTGAGCATAATTTAAGTTCATTTATAATTTCTTAATTAGAGCTTATAACATATGTTGCATGGAGTTAAAAGGATTAAAAACGTTAAAAACGTGATTGAGATAAGTACATTTATTTTTTGTTTTGAACTGGCCAATCGGAAGGGAGTTAGAGGTCATGGGGAGAGGAAGTGAAGGAGCAAAGAAAAAGCACGAGAAAAGAAAAAACGCAGCGGTATACGGTAGTAGAATTAGCTATATGTTAATGAGTTAATGTGTTACCCACACATTTTTTAAATTGAAAAGAAGTTATAATGACAGAAGTGAACAACCAGTGAGCTTCGCATGTTGTTATATCCGAGTTAGACGGGGCAGTTTCTCTGACGAGGAGTGAACGTTTTGCCAGCGTCTGCTCGAGTAACCTAGCCAGAATATGGAATCCTCGTGGACATCGCTAGTTTGCTAGCAAAGCGAACTGGATAGTGTTTGCGGAGGAAACTGCGTGGAGAGAGACAGCTCTCGCCACGCCGACCGTTTCTACAGCTGTGCTGCGGGGCTTAGGAGAGGAGCCACGAGTCGCCAATCCGGAAATTGTGAGTTGCCCATTCTTTTCTTTTCTGCTCCGTGGAGCGAATCAGCCGCTAGTTTTTGGCTACCACGCACACAAGCTACATACCAGGCCTGCAACGAACTCGGTTGGGACGTTCGAATGTGTTTTCTTTTCTTTATGTATTTGCTATTTAGTTGTAGAGGTCAAGGGCCCATTATTTAATTTCTTGGTATCTGAATGGTATTGCCATTTTATTTGAATTGAATGTGTATGTTGTGGTATATCCAAGTGCTGGGGTGAAGTACACCAGAAATTATTCAGTTTGTGTAAAAGATACAATGACATTTATGTTTGTAATATACTTGTACATAAGTAAACAGTTCATTTGCATTTAAAATCAATTTCCGTGAAGTTGAAAGTTATTTAAACTATAAGCAACCCCATAATATAAACACTTTAAAGGAGACAATACAATTTAAGAATTAAGAACTCAGGGTAGCTCCCTCGTTTAATGCCTGTACAGCAAGAGAGCGCTACATAAATTGGAGGCACCGCTGGGATCTTTGTTATTTTTTGGGTTCTCAACAGCAATTAAAGCACAAAATAAGTAAGAATAACTGTTTATTATTCTAAAGCAGAGTAATAATAATAGCAAAGTAAATTACCATGGAAATTTAGTCAGTGAAATTAGAGCTGGTCGAAGAGCTCCCAGAGTGGTGTCAAGATGAGTCCCTTGACCAAACCCACGCATTCTTAGCAGTTGTCCCCAAAGGGTTTGAAGTTGCTCAGATAGAAGAAACTCTGGAAACTGTCAAGGCTTTGGGTGCGAGTTAGAGTAGGAGGTAAATACATCCCCCAAGGGCTGATAGGTGCCCCCTCCGTGGTGCATTTGAGAGTGAATGGCCAACAGTGTAGTGCCGTGTTGGATAGTGGCTCACAAGTAACTATCATTTTTGAGAACTGGTATAAGCAGTATTTGTCAAATGTCCAGATCCATCCTGTCTCTGGCTTGGCTATATGGGGTCTAAGTGAAACTAGCTATCCCTATCTTGGCTACGTAGTAGTAGACATAGAGTTTCCAGAGAGTGTCACTGGGTCCAAAGAGTCCATCTCAGTCCTAGCACTTATCTGTCCTGGCCCCAGGACTCCAGACCAGATTCCAGTTATCCTGCGCACCAGTGCCAGTCTCTTAAAGCGGTTGGTTAAATTGTGTAAAGAGGCAGCTGGGGTGGATATTGCTCAGACCTTAGGTATCAGAGCTGACAAACCAGCCCAGAGGTTGGCTCCAGTAGCCTGGGAGGGAGAAGAGGAAGTAGGATGTGTCAAGTGGATGGGCCCTGGCCCTTTGGCCTTACCTGCTGGTGGTGACTGCCATGCTGTATGTAGGATGGAGTTAGAGAAGGCAATGGATAAAGAGGTGCTGATGGTGGAAGCTTCGCCAATGGTTCCACTGATGGCTGGGGTGCTGCTGCAGCCCATGGTAGTGCCTAGTTCAGAAGTAAATGAAGAACACTTCACTGTGTTGGTGCAAAATGAGACAGTCCTCCCCGTAGGGACAATCGTGGGTAATCTGTGCTCTGCTGATTCGGTGATGCCAGCTTTTCAGCCCAAACCTGTGTCAAAGGCTGATGTGACTTTACCAGAGTTTGAGCCCCACTGTATCAACTTTGGGGATTCGCCCATCCCCGAGCAGTGGAAAACTAGACTCAGACAAAAACTGTCAGAACGAGCCAGTGTGTTTTCTCTACATGAGTGGGATGTGGGACTGGCGAAGGGTGAAGAGCACAATATCTGGCTGTCAGACTCGAGACCTTTCCGAGAGCGATCACGGCGATTATCGCTAGCGGATATTGAAGATGTACGAAGACACTTACAAGATCTTCTGAAAGCTGGTATTATCAAGGAGTCTCGTAGCCCATACGCCTCTCCAGTAGTCATAGCAAGAAAGAAGAATGGAAGTGTCAGAATGTGCATAGACTACAGAACACTGAATAGTCGAACCGTTCCAGACTAATATACCACTCCCCGCATTGATGATGTGCTTGACTGCTTGGCAAATGATTTTCAGTCTTAGACTTGCGAAGGGGATATTACCGGATCGCAATGTCAGAAGCTGATAAGGAGAAGACGACCTTCATCTGCCCAATAGGGTTTTATCAGTTTGAAAGAATGCCGCAGGGCATCACCGGAGCCTCTGTGACGTTCCAACGACTGATGGAGCGAGTCGTAGGTGACATGAACCTTCTCCAGGTATTGGTTTACCTGGATGACCTGATAGTCTTTGGAAAGTCATTGGAAGAACCTGAAGAAAGGCTTCTCAAGGTGCTGGACAGACTAGAGGAGGTAGGACTAAAGCTCTCTCTGGACAAATGCCAGTTTTGCCAACCCAAGGAGAAATAAGTTGGGCATATAGTATCGGCAGAGGGCATTGGTACAGATCCCGAAAAAGTTGAGGCTGTCACCCACTGTCCTCGGCCCACTGATCGGAAGTCCTTGAGGTCTTTCCTGGGATTCTGTGGAAATTATCTACGGTTTATAGCCAACTACTCTGCTATTGTCTGACCCCTCACAGAACTCACTAAAGGGTATGCACCCACTCAGAAAGGAAAGAAGCAAGCTAAAGAGAAGACAAAGACCTATCTGAAAGAGTCTGAGCCGTTTGGTGACCGGTGGGACCAGGCTTGTACTGACGCGTTCCACCAGATCATCCAGTGCCTCACTAATGCGCCAGTTCTAGTTTTTGCAGATGCAAACAAGCCTTACTTTCTCCACACTGATGCCAGCTTCAAAGGGCTCGGTGCTGTACTTTATCAAGAATACCCATAAGGACTAAGGCCAGTGGCGTTTGCCAGCAGAAAAGTGAGTGCCACTGAACAGCGCTACCCAATTCACCAACTTGAATTTTTAGCACTAAAGTGGGTGGTCGTGGATAAATCCCACGATTACCTATAAGGAGCAAAATTTACCGTACGTACAGACAATAACCTTACCTATGTGCTAACGACAGCCAAGTTTAACGCAACAGGACATCGCTGGCTGGCCGCTTTAGCCACATATGACTTTGATATTCAGTACCGGCCTGGCAAGAACTTGATTGACGCTGACCTGCTATCCAGAAATATGGCTGATGGGGTGGAGAGAGGAACTTGGGAGACGAGCGAAGTAAAGCGGAGTAAAGTCCATCTGTCAAAGGGTCTGCAGGTCGGAGTCATCTAGTATGCCACCAAGACGCATTGTTCAGCTGGGACCCTCCCTGAGTGTATGTCTATGCGTTCCCTACTCACCTTGACTTACTTTCATTGAGGCAGATGTCCAAAGCTGACTTGATAGAGGCTCAGAGGAACGATGAATACATACAGAGAGTGATTAAAGCCATGCAGCAAGGAAAGTGGCCCAGAGATAAGGCAACTGAACCTGAGCTGAGGCTGATGAAGCGCAAGAACGACCGTCTTGTGCTGAAGGATGGACTGCTGCAACGGACAAGCAAGAAACCCTCGTGAGAGAAGGTAACTCAGCTTGTGCTGCTGAGTTCAGAGGGGCTGTCCTACGCTCCTTACATGATGACCTGGGTCATTTAGGAGTAGAGCAGACCACAGACCTGCTAAGGAGTAGATTTATTGGCCCAAGATGGCAATAGATGCTGAACAGTATGTCAGGAACTGTGGTGAGTGTCATGCGAAAGACCCCTTGCAAAAAAGCTGCCCCTTTGCATCAGATTGTAAGCAGTGGTCCTATGGACCTGGTTTGCATCGATTTCCTATCCCTGGAACCTGACTCAAAGGGGATCAGAAATGTTTTAGTGGTGATGGACCATTTTACGAGATACGCACAGGCGTTTCCTACGAAGAATCAAAAGGCCCTCACCGTAGCCAAAATTTGGGTGGAAAAGTACTTTGTGCATTATGATCTGCCCACCAGAATACATTCAGACCAAGAAAGAGATTTTGAAAGCAGGTTGATACGAGAGCTCCTGATGATCCTGGGGGTACGAAAATCTCGAAGTATGCCCTATCATCCTCAAGGAGACCCTCAGCTAGAAAGATTCAACCGCACTCGGCTTTCCATGCTTGCAACCTTGGGGCATGATAAGAAACAGTCTTGGAGTCAACACGTGCCTTATGTAGTCCATGCGTACAACAGTACGAAATGTGATGCAACGGGATACTCACCGTACTTACTGATGTTCGGCAGAGAAGCCCAACTGCCAGTTGATTTGTCAGCCGGTTGCTTCGGAACCTCACCTGATGGAACAGGAGACCGACACTATTCAAAGTATGTGGAGAAGTTGAAAGGAGATCTGCAGAAAGCCTATCACTTAGCCAGCAAATCGGCAAATAAGACACACAATAGAAATAAAAGACCATACGATCAGAGGGTGCGTTTCCAGACTGTTGACATAGGAGACCGAGTACTCCTGAGAAACCTGGGACTTAAAGGCAAACACAAGCTCAAAAGCCGCTGGAGCTCTGTGCCATATGTGGAGGTAGGAAAACTACCCAATTTACCTGTATACCGTGTAAAGCCTGAGGAAGGAAAAGGTGGAATCAGGATGCTGCACAGAGACCATCTCCTACCCATTAGTCAGTCCATGAGAATGCCAGAGGGAAAAGTTTGTGGAGAGCCACCAGAGAGACCAAAGACACGTTTACAGAGGAACAGACGACTAAGGGAAGTGGAAACAAAAGCAGAAGTGAGACAAGAGGAATCTGATTCATCTTCAGACGTGGAGCATGAAAGGACCCATAGGTCATACAGAGATTACATGGATAAGCTCTTAGAGAGGAGGACCTATGATGAGCCTGCTGTGACAGATTACGGTAACGATGAATATGAGCCTTCGGTTCATGAGCGAAGAGAAGTGGAAGAAATATCCATCTGGGAACAGAATGATGAAGTCTCTGACCAAGAAGGGTGTCAAAGCCATGATTTAGTGGTGGAGGATTATCAGTCAGATGAAGTTGCCAGTGCCCACACCACTGACTCGGACCACTCTGAATCTGAGCTAGAACTGGACGGGTACACAACTCCCATTAATACCCCTAAAGCTAAGACAAAGGCTACCCCAAAGATAACTAGGGATCTTAGATCTAGAACTAGTTCCAGGAGGCAAGTGAAACCAGTAATTCGTCTGACTTATGATGAGCCAGGAAAAGCTAGAGATCAGCCTATTACAATTGTACATAAAGGCATTATTATTAAACTAGGATATTAGAGTGGAATCCTGGCCAACATCCTTCCATAACTCATTACTTTATAGTTTAATGTCTCATGAGGACATGCAGACAGTTAGAAGGGGGAGGATGTAGCAATGCAGAAAATGTGAGCATAATTAAAGTTCATTTATAATTTCTTTATTAGTTTATAACATATGTTACATGGAGTTAAAAGGATTAAAAAGGTTAAAAATATGATTGAGATAAGTACATTTATTTTTTGTATTGAATTGACCAATCGGAAGGGAGTTAGAGGTCATGGGGAGAGGAAGTGAAGGAAATAATGAGAAAAGAAAAAATGCAGCGGTATACAGTAGTAGAATTAGCTACATGTTAATGTGTTAACATGTTACCCACACATTTTCAAATTGAAAAGAAGTTATAATGACAGAAGTGAACAACCAGTGAGCTTCGCATGTTGTTATATCCGAGTTAGACGGGGCAGTTTCTCTGACGAGGAGTGAACGTTTTGCCCGCGTCTGCTCGAGTAACCTAGCCAGAATATGGAAAACGCCGTCCGTTTCTACGGCGGTGCTGCGGGGCATAGGAGAGGAGCCACGAGTCGCCAATCTGGAAACTGTGAGTTGCCCATTCTTTTCTTTTCTGCTCCGTGGAGCGAATCAGCCACTAGTTTTTGGCTACCACGCACACAAGCTACATACCAGGTCTGCAACGAACTCGTTTGGGACATTGGAATGTGTTTTCTTTTCTTTATGTATTTGCTATTTAGTTATAGAGGTAAAGGGCCCATTATTTAATTTCTTGGTATCTGAATGGTATTGCCATTTTATTTGAATTGAATGTGTATGTTGTGGTATATGTGATATAAGTGCTGGGGTGAAGTACACCAGAAATTATTCAGTTTGTGTAAAAGATACAATGACATTTGTTTGTAATATACTTGTACATAAGTAAGTAGTTCATTTGCATTTAAAATCCATTTCTGTGAAGTTGAACGTTATTTAAACTATAGGCTTAAGAACCCAACCCCATAACATAAACACAAATAACTTTAAAGGAGACAATACAATTTAAGAATTAAGAACTCAGGGTAGCTCCCTCGTTTAATGCCTGTACAGCAAGGGGGTGCTACAGTAAGTTACTTGCTTCTCTTTGTTACTGCTTGAGATCTTGACGACTTTCAGAAAACTTGCAGAACCGACATTCTCTGTCGTATTGGAAATGTAAAGCACTGGGGCCTCCAGTGCCGTTTAAAAAAAAATTGCCGTTAATATGCCGTTAAAAATTTGCCGTTAATATGTATTCCCCTATTTTACTATTAGGTGTTTTATATAGGGATTCAGCCTAAATGTTCGTTTAGCCAGTTTGATTATTTACTAATTTATTTTCACCATCTATAAACTTTTACTTTTTACCTTAGTGTGAAGTGCAAAACCCTTACTAATAAGTCATCACCATCTGTAAAGTATATTTGTTCAGCTTAATGTTAAGTGTAAACCTGTTGACTTTATGGGTTATCTGTACACTATACATTAACTTGTTACATTGCTTTGTGGGGTGGGATATGCTTTTATTTTTTTTTTATTTTAACCAGATGTTGGTAACAACCCAAGTAATCCATACACACATGTCAAATTATTACACATAACTTAATTTGCTGAGCTGTTTTATGTTGGTTTCTTTGTATGTATGGATTACTTGGGTTGTTACCAACATCTGGTGAAAATTTCATGTCAATAGCACCTTT
>JAOYSI010000009.1:300088-334774 GCA_025775065.1 Hiodon alosoides
ACACACACACACACACACACACACACACACACGCACACACACACACGCACACGCACACACGCACACGCACACACACACACTTTTGCTAATACATCTTGGCTCGTCAATACCAATCCTGTGGCCACAAACGGCGAGGGGGAGGACATACAACTAGCCTCCTCCAATCCTAGTCATATTTGAGACACCCAGTCTTTTTCTGCAAGCTACACAGGGAACCGGTTATGTCATAACTAATGACAATGACAGACTCACCTCATGGAGAAGAGTTGGCTGGGCTCTTGCATGTCCAACCACCAGCTCTGCATGCTTTGTGAACTCTGAAAAATACATCACACCTGTCACCAGCTGCTACTGTACAGTTAGTGTCATACAGACTTCAGTGCCGTTTTCCTGGAGGTGTGCCACATTAAAATAATCCCTGAAGGCAACGGTAACCGGAATCCAGTTTTAGTTTTAGTTTAGCAAAGACTGTGGGTTCCCCTATTTAAATATGCGCACATTAAAAGGACATACCTTGGACACTTCTTCAAAGATTTTCTCAGCGGCGTTGAGGTTCATGGGCATGGCCAGTTTGCTGCCATTTTGGGAACAGTACAGACGTGCTTCGTCGTACGTGAGCTTGGTCTCGTTCATGAACCAGAACTCGTGCCCATCAATGAATACGGACGACTCGTGATGCCCACCTGTCATGAATACAGAAAAACTTTCAGATTGCCCTTGGATGATCTCAGGACAAAACCAAAACACTGAAACCCAGACAGTTTTTCACTTTGGAGTCACTAACTTTATTGGAATTAGAGACTTACAGGTTAAAAGGTTAAAGAACTCAGATAAAACACATATCCTTACTTGGGTTGTACCATTCAGGAGTCTCCAGGGTTTTACCTAGGGACACAGAAGAAGAAAAAAATTATTCAATAGAATGGTCCTTTCATGAGAAATAAAACTTGACTCAATGTTTCAAATGAATGCATGCTAGCAATGGTATAAAACCTAATTATGGAGACCAGACTCTTCTTTTGGGATAAGTTTAAGGACTGCATGTCCTCACACCCCAGATCCAGACCCAGAACCAGACGACACGAACACTTCAACCCAAGCTAACTGTGACTGTCATTTGTGGGGCTTTACCTCTTTGGATCTGGCACACCCACTCCAGCTGGGCATCACAGTGAAACGGGCGGGCGTAGAAGGACCTTGTGGGGAAGTCGTGGAACAGGTAGATCAGCAGTGCTTTCAGAGAGAGCCTCTGCGTCTGTATGAATACAGAAAGCAAAAAAGTTATTCTTTACATTCACAACTTCACTATTTAACCTATTTTTCTGGAGATTGTCCACACCATCTGCTACCTACATAAAATATAAAGTATATCGTTTGCAAGCTAACAAGTTTTTCAGAGCTGATGCTAAAACCACGTATGCCGCTGTTATCTTCTCTATTGCTGTTTTCAGGCAGTTTTGAAAACGGCATACTCCCCGTGGAATCCATCATCTCACATTGGTAAACACAAATGAATTATGTCATACTGTACCATGAGGCATTGTGCTTTGAGGAACTGTAACTGAACTACATTATTGGTGCAGTAATCCTGACAATCGTTGTTGTTTGCGAGCGGTTTGAGCAAGGTTCATTTGATCACAGACAAGCAGATAGTCAAGATTATGTAGCGTAGACAGGGCCTAAGAGGAATGTCAATTTAGAATTAGGTTATTAAAATTGCTAAACGTACATGGGATTTTTATTTTACCAAATCAAACAGCCAGTACCAGCATAAGCACCATCTGTGCCCGTCACTGGACAAAATAAAGCTTCGTTATCACTGCAGACACAGGAACGAAAATCACAAGGTCATCACCAGAGCCTTCAGAAAGGGATCCATTTCATGGCTTCACAAATAGTTTGAGACAATGGGCCCTACCAACCAGATGTAATTCCCAGTGGAATTGAGGTGGTTCAGAAAACACATTCAGTGAAAACACGGGAATGAGCAGATATCAATAATGAAAGACCAAATAAAAAGTTGCACCGTGTGCACCGTGTGTATGCAATGTAGGCATTTCGCTATGCTCACTGATGAAACCCAGGATGCCAGTAGACACAAACTCTCATTTTAAAAGATCATCTGTTAATAATGCACAGGCACTGTTACGCGCGGATCTTCAGGCTCTGTGTAGTGGATTTCGGTAGCAGCGTCCCTGAAATGTCGGCATTTGATAAGCAAAGCATCTTTGCATCACACCTTTATTGTACGGTCAGCTGAACTCTATGGCGCCTTTGAAGGCATTTTATGGACGGGATACAAGTTTAAAAACCCTCAGACACAAGGTGGAGATGTTAAAATTTCTGAAAATGATGTACAGCTGTGAGTTATACCGGTTATGATGTCATCAGTCACCAACTTCCCCTTTTTTATTCCCACGTTTTCTGAACACAAGGCCCCTCACCCCCCAGCTAGGCCTGCGTTGAGGATATGGCTTGTGTGACGATGGAAACAACTGTGTCAATGAGAACAGAGGATTTATTCCTTCAGCAATGAAAATATACAAGTGACACATGCACTAAGAATAGCTATCAAGGCCAGCAGTTGCCAAGGCGAAGATATCGGGCAAAGTCTGAAGGACATCCAGTAAATGCAAATGAACAAGTTGGGGATTTCTAAAGAACAGCTGTTGCAGCACTGGATAAAACTGCAGATGAAATTAAAGAAAGGTTTAAGGAAAACAACATGGTCGCCCTGACGTCGCTCAACAGGATTCTGACAACAATGGCTGCAAATCCTACCGCGCGTGTAAGGACGAACTGACGGCAGAGCAGGCCGTTTTCTATATAGTGCTGGCACAGCGGGTACATCTGAACAGCAACAATGTCAAAACCTTGGAAACAGCTTGGGTAACAAGGACAGCCTCGTTCGACTCATATTCACAATACCAGAGACTAGTGCATTCTGTGAGTAGCGCATACTTTCCCTGCCTCAAAAACAACATGCCAAACGCTAACGGACAGAAAATGGCAAAAGTATAAACGGGCCATTCCTGCTGATTTGGTTGGTTTCAGCAGCATCTTAATTCATTAAAGCAAAATATTTCTTAAATAATAACAATTTTATTTGAAAAATTCAATTTTTTGCATTTTTTCCTGAACACGGCTACACAAATGGCACATATTGTAACATTCCATTCCGCAACTGTATATTCTACTGCAAAGAGATTATTTTATTGTTATTTATCACATTACTCCTTATCATTAGCAATATAAGCAATACTGTGTGTCGTTATGATCATGCCAATAAAGCCCTTTGAATTAAGTATAGCATTTTCCTTTATTTTATTTTATTTTATCACGGCGTTGTAAGATAGAACACACCATATGCATTCACAATAATGAAGACATTTTAAAGACCGTTCAAATTTTTTTGTTTTGCCCTCCCATATTTTCTCCTTTGTGGGTACACAGAGATACAAGACGATATGCAGCTTCCGCAGATGATCAAGCTCTCTGACCCACCTATCAGTGGTTCACATATCGCGGTGAGACCAAGAACCACATTCATTGCAGGCGGATAATGACTCAAGGCGCAATGTAAGCAGTCTGTAAAAAGGTCTACTGCAGCACTAAAGTAGTCCAAAAAAGTGCTATGGTCAGGGACTTAGTGGCCCCTCCCCTTAGCCCTTCTGCAGTGGTGTGCATCCACGGTTCACTCCAGTCCATTGAGGGTAATGTCGTTTTGCTGGTAAAGTCAGAGAATGAATAAGGACCGGAACCCATCACACCATGGAGACCGCCCATTGGCCATGCTGCCTCAGTAAGTCCTCCCGTGAGAGAGTGAGTGCATTACACTTACTTTGAATGCCAGGCAGTCTCGACTGTACTCATCATCCTCGTGGAACTCTTTGGGGAAAATGGTAGTAGACACCTAAACAAAACAATAAAATGAATGATATCAGATTCAAAAACAGCAAGGCAATTATTTTTTTTTCCCCCAGAGATATGACCTCATCTTTTATTTTGAGTGCATACTGAACTTGAAAGCAAATTATAGAGTGATAGGACTATACTGCCCACAATTCACAGCAAGCAATGGATATGTAACATTTTGTAAACCTTGCATTTTGTAGACGTATTACACAGAACCCTGTTGAAGCTAATGCAGTGGTAAAAGTATTGGATTGTAGTCAGTTGACAGAAATAACAGGAGGAAATTGCTGTTGTACCCTTGACCAAGCCACATAAACTGAAGCACACAGTAAACTGAAACACCCAGTAAATGTGTCTAGATGGGCAAAGTGTACTATGAGCCATGGAAAAGATAATAATTTGACAATATTATTGCTACGGTAATAATCAGTTATTTCACTTCCTGCGCCGATGTCAAGATGTCTTTACTTACCGGTCTTCCGTCACTCCACTGCCAGGTGTTTCCCAAACTTGGGTTTCTTCGGTTAAGCCCCACCCAGAAGTAACGATCGTCACTGTAGGCAAATAAACATATTTTCATACGAAGCGAAAACAAAGTGGACTTCTTGATACTTCTATACGTCTCCTCGCACACAAAGTTTTCAACAATACACCTGGCAGAAACTCTGAAATACAGCTTGTTTTATATTTATATAAAATTCTATATGCAAAATTGTTTTACATTTCAATCCGTTACATTTTTTTGTTTGTTTGCATGTTTATTTTTTTATCCAGGCGTAATTCAAGCACACATTCTGTCAGGTCCATAAATATTTGGACATTGACAAAGTTATTATTTTAGCTGCCTGCCACAGCATACAAGCTTCAATTTGAGGGTATTAATATTCAAATCGGGTGAATGGTTTTAATGAGCAAAAAGTAATTGGACCCAGCTGTTGGACCCCATGGCCAGGTGTGCATTATTCCCTCATTAGTTTAATTACAAGTAAGCAGATAAAAGGTCTAGATTTGATTTCAAGTGTGGCATTTGCATTTGGAATCTGTTGCTGGTAACCCGCAATATGAAGTTCAAAGAGCTGTCACTGCCAGTGAATAAAGAGAAGACCAGAGTAAATACATAGGGTTTACCAAAGATGTAAACCATTGGTAAGCCCCCAAAAACAGGAAGACCAGACCAAAAAACATCTAAAGGGCCCTGTACAGTTCTGGAACAAATGGACAGATGAGGAAAAAGATCAACTTGTACCAGAATAATGGGAAGAGAAGAGTATGGAGAAGGGAAGGAACTGCTCATGATCTGAAACGTACCACCTCATCTGTGAAGCATGGTGGATGAAGTTTTTTTTGGCTGCCAATGGAAGTAATATTTATTGATGTGACTGCTGACAAAAGCAGGATGAATTCTGAAGTGTTTAGGGCTGCATTATCTGCTCAGATTTAGTCAAATGCTTCAAGAATCAGAATTCACAGTGCAAATGGACAATGACCCGAAGCATACGGTGAAGGCAACCAAAGACATTTAAAAATTGCCGTTACTCCTACCAGGCGCGGATCTTTCGTGGTTGCACAGGGAAGCACCCCCCCCACTTTCATTAGCTCTTAGTTATGTCAATCATTGTTCACCTAAAAGAGTCACTTTTGGGTGCCCCCCCTCAATTTAACTGTTGTTCCCCCCTGTTTCCCCCCTCAATTTAACCGTTGTTCCCCCCTGTGCCCCCCACTTGAAAATAATCTGGATCCGCCTCTGATTCCTACACCGTTTGCCCGATTTGGATGCAAATACCCTCAAAACTGAAAATACTTGTTCAGTATTTAATTTCAACTCCAATATGCTGTAGTAGACAGCTAAAATAACAAAAACTTTGTCAATGTCCAAATATTTATGGGCCTGACTGTAACACCCCTCACTGAGCTCAACGCTCAACGCCTCACTGAGCACAAAAGTGCAAACAGAAAGTCAGGCCATGACTTTGTTTCAGGGACCGACTACACAAGCATAGTTTCTTAATGCCCTTCATTACTTTATGAAGCAACTGGTATTCCCAGCCCTTCCTCACAGAAGCTGTGCAGGCCCTATAGGGAGCAAGTGTTGATGCATGGCTGACCTGATGACGTCCCTCATGATGAAGTGAAGGGCCTTCATCTCGTCCACATGGCTGAAGCTGGGCAGGTGGGCACCCAAGGCCTGACAGAAGCGCTCTGCCTCCTCCCAGGAGCGCTTGCGACTCAGCCTCTCTCCATGGAACACCTGACCAGAGAGGGACCGGGGCGAATAGGCAGATGATGGTATCTGGGGCCCTGGTGGTCGATGCCACCAGGCATCACGCCAAACACAAGGGTCAGGCGCATTAGCCTCCATGGCCAGGTGACCCTCTGCTCCTTACCTTGTAGCAGTTGTGAATGTTGGACCCAGAGACCCAGCCGGGAGGGCATGGGAGACCGAGGTCAGACTCAGGTTCCGGCGCCACGTGAGGTCCGACTTCAGTCTTGCACACAGAGGCGGCCCTGAAGGTGGTGCAGTTCTTTACTTCCCACTTTCCCAGGGGCTGGCTGGACATCACAACACAGCCCCCAGCTGCAGCTGTAACCAAAACCGCAGATCCTCATAAACGATCTACCACAATGAAACAGGAGCTGTAGTCACAACCACACACATCCTCACAAAAAGGACCACCACAGTGATAAAGGAGATGTAGTCGCAACCCAAAACATCCTCACAAAATACAATAGCAATGCATAACAGGATTGTCATTAAAACATGATGCTTTGCACACTATTGTAAACAATACTGCTCATGGAAAACCAACCTGGCTCAAACAGGTTCCAGTTGTCGAACGTCATGCGGACAGTAGCGCCCTCCGTGGAGACCCATTGGTACTCCCCTGTACTCTTCATGTCCTGAAGATCCGTCCAGAAGAACTGCTTCTCAGCAGTAATGTTCAATCCGATGAGGCTGTTGATAAAGGCCTGTTCGAACCTACGATGAAAACAGCAAAGGTTGATTGACAGGTGAAGGTGCGCGTTGGTAGAGTGGACTGAGCAGGTGTCAGCCTTTTCCGGCTGGCCAAACGAGCGTTGTACCTGTTCATTATCGAGAGGTTGCACCGTTCCTTGAAGCCAACCTCTTTGGTGTCTACTCTGTAGCACGCATTCCCATGCCTCTTCCAGTCCTGAAAAACGAGAAGAAAACGTATGGGTTCAAGATGTCAAGATGCTGGCGCAGCACAGAAGAGAGATGCCTACCCCATCTACCGGGCATCCTGGATCCACCCCTGTGTCGTTCACGTCCCCCTTCTTCTTACACATGAAAGGCAAACTGGTCCCACATGGGTTGACATTCCACAGGTGTGTCTGCACAATGGAAAGAGCAGAGAGGCACAGTATCGTCAATCTACATTTCCTAAGACAGAAGCCATCAATTAATGCTGCAGAAGAAATTCAATTACATTTCAGTGAATCTAATCAATGTGTCCCAGATTCTATGGCAATATTATATAAATTAATTTAAGGAATAAAAAAAAAAAAGAATTGAAGAACAGATTTTTTATGGCACACACCTTTTTGGAGAAGGATACACAGGTGACGTTTTCCGAGCCGAGCTGTGGCTCGTCTCTGGCCCAGTACGTGAAGGAGACGGGAGTCTGGTCCATCCACTGGAAGATGATTGGGTTCTTCTCACTCTTCAGGCCAGTCCACACATGAGAAGCACCTGCAGGAACTACATCCATCCCTGTCCATTACATAGCTGCTTGAGACACCCTCTCTCACATTTCCAACAGTCGTAGTATTATCACAGCTGCAGGCTAACTGAAACCATCTAGGAAGTATGCTTCTGAATCCGCGACCAACTGGTTGAAAGTAGCACCCATCCCCCTACCTGCTTCCCACTACCGCCTGTTCACTGGTCTCAACTTAAGCCAACGGGTTCCCACCTAACAAAGCACCGCAATCTGTAGAAAGTTGTTAAATGGAACAGTAGTGGCACATTGATTTTAAGTAACTGAAAACATAGCAAGTTAGATCTCGTTACAAGCCAAAAAAGATGCCTGGTCTGATAAGATTTAACCTCCATACCCACAAACAAAACCAGATGAGTACATTACTGAGCCGGATGTGCATATTACTGAGCTCTGGGGTTGCCGAAGAGTTGTGGAGGAAAGATTAATGGAGTGTGCGTGCGTTTTAAGGGCCGTACGTGATTTGAACATGGTGTCAATCATCTCTACGTCGGCGAGGCTGTGCATGCTGATCAGCCCGCCCCCGGCCGCCTCGCAGTACTGCTGGGCCTCCTGCATCGGCCGTAGCTGGTCCTGCACCAGCTGGTAGCAGAACCCGTTCCCGGGCATCCATCCAGACTCGCACGTTGTGGCCTTGTACACCCACGAACCTATAAAAAGAGTTTTACTGTTACTGATCACCATTGTCTCCAATGCAGATCCAAGAACTATATCTAACACTGAACAACACATCGTACACAGCTGCACCTTCTGTGGTTTTTAGTCCATGGCTCAACGACAGCACATCTAGCATAATAAAGTTTAGACGGCAGAAGCTATTAAACAGATAGGACTCTGAATCATAGCATTGGGAGGCAATGTGAAGCATTGGTTCTGGCCTCATTTTTCAGGGGAAAAGATGGGTGCAAGGAAACCACTCACTCGTTGGTTCTGACCCAGTCTGGTTAAGTTCCTTCTGGCAGATGTAAGGCAGCCTCTTGCTGCATGTTGTGCTCTCCCAAAAGCCCTGGGTAGTCATCACCGCACAGTCCACCTCTTTCAACCTGGACATGGTGGGCATCCCTGGGGAAATAAGCACAACAAAAACAACATGTCCATATTAACCAGCCGCTGCTATACGAGCGGACAGATATTAACACGCCTTACATTTTTAACACTGCTCCCCAGTACCAAAACTGCACAAGCTGACCACATTATAAAGAGTCCATTCAGAAAGTTGACTTGTTATTCAACAGCATTAACAATGCCCAGACACCCTCCAGCCAGCGGCCCCATTGGAAACAATGGCCCCTTTGTGCCAGTCTGTGTCACAGCCTTGAAATGCCAGGTTGGCTGTGACTGAGACAGTCCAGCACTAACAGTCACCTTCTTTCCAGTTGACAAACGCCAGGGGAGATTTGTCAGACCACTGCCAGCCCTGAGACAAGTCCAGCTGGTTTAATCCGATCCACACCTGGGCAGGATAGTCCCCCTTGACTGTAAATGACAGAGCCAAAAACAAAAAAGGTTTTCCATAATGTTTATACATGCCTAACTCACCATAAATCTATCTTAACATAGCATTTAGTAGCAGCTGAAATACATTTCTAACGCATTCTACTATTAATTACAACTACATTTCATTTATTTCATTTTTATTTATGCAGGTGAACATATTTTTCCAATATAATTAATTCTTTTTAAATCAATAATTTTTTATTGGCTTTGTACACAAATTATCCTGGGAACATTAAACACAGAATTGAGAAACCCTTAGTTGAAATAATAATAATAATCTGAACATTTTTTACAACCAACTTGGCACGGAGCAAAACCAAAACTAACACTGCCTGTTACACTTAGCTAGTTTCATTAACGACACAGCACAAAGGTCCTAGCCTTAATTTTCTTTGCTTTTCATTATTTAGACCATATTATCAGGAGTCATCTTTAAGGGTCTGACTTGAGGCAAAACCCAGCAGACAGCATTGCATAGCATATTATCTGAGCTCGAGTACCATGAGGACCACAGTAGCACAAGCTAAAGGTTTGTAGAAGGTTCTAAATACTGGGTGGCTGAATGCTTTAGGAAGGAAGCCCCAATGTGGTAGAGCAGCATCAGATTTCTTGTACACTTTATTACTCACGTCTCGCATGTTCATGTGTTGCGTCAGGTTTAGCAATTTTTTAAAACCTGATGCTGAAGAAGAGTAGCGTTCAGACTTTCTGACCTTGTCTCAAAATGTATCTGAGCTCACATTCATGCACTCGCACTTGCACTGATTAGTTGCAGAAGAAAGGTCAAAAGTCAAACTGAACGACATTGTGCATGAAATCAGTTATAGAGCTGATATACATTTCTGTTTTGTCCAATACTGAGAATTACTTTCTAATATCCACCTTGCGAGAGGAAGTACCTCTCACTGTTTTCTATTGGCTGGCACCAGCACAGTCATTTGAACTTGTGTACATTAAACACTGTGCTAATTCCTGTGCAAACCTGTTTGGGACTCAGAGGGTGTCCTCCAGTGAAAGTAATTTGTAATTTGTAAATGAGTAATTCTCACGACGCACAGGCAACAGGCGGCTTCAGTGTGATGGCCCCTCAAATCGAGGTGCTAACAAGGTATAGCCCCTACTAACATCTTGGACTAAAAGAAAGTGGGTTTTCACTTGTGCATTTGTCCCAGTTGCCGTCTCTATGATAACACTACATGTCCTTCAGAAAAGGAAGCATTGGATATCCTCTTCTTACCAACTAAGTGGTTGAGCTCCTGTGTGTTGGAGAAGCTCAGCAGGTCCCCTCCCTGGCTGCGGCAGGAGAGGCGGGCCTCATACCAGGTCAGGGCAGACTGCAGGTTTCGCTGGTAGCAGCGTCCCCTGCCGGAGTTCTCCCACAGCACTCGGCAGCCGGTTTCTGGTGGGAGACGGAGACGGGATCAGATAGGCGCACGCCACGGCACGCCTCCTTGTCACCTACAGATTACAGAGGGTCCCCTCTGCTTCACTAGCCGAACACCGCAGTCTCCTGTTCTCAATCATGTCAATTTGCTGAAACCACTCACATTTTCTACGCCAACTCTTTATTTATTCTACTTCAAAATCCTAAACGAAGGAATTATATCTAGATGGGAGTTAAATAAACTCACTTGAAAAGCCATTAGAGCCAGAAAATGGCTCATTAGGTTCCTATAAAGTACTGGTGCTCACCAGAACACGCTAATCAATTTAAGTGCTGATGTATAAGTGTTCATATTATTTATTTACTTAGCAAACACTCTTAACCTGAGCAGCTTACACACGTAACATACCTACATTTTACACATCAGAACATATATTGAAGAAGCTCAGATTAAATGTCTTGCTCAAGGGTACAACAGAAGTACAACACACATGACTGAAACCAGCAACCTGCGGGTTACAATTGTGTTTTCTTTCTATGCTCCCTTGCCTGGTTTGAGGCAGTATCCCAGCTTCCGGTCCGTGTCGTAATCAAGGGTGGTGGAGCACCAGGACAGCCCCTCCAGCTGCTCGTCTGGGAGGCACTCGTGGTGCCAGGTGCCGTTGAAGAGGAAGGGGAAGTGGCAAGGCTTGCTGAATGAGTTCCCCAAGGTGGTGTGAACGACTGTGGTGACAAGAGCAGACCGTGCACGATGACATCCCAAAAGAACCAGCTCATACTCTGTTTATTTATTTAAAATCAAAAATTATTTCTGCATTTTCTCCCCCATTTCGAACCACAGGCACCACACACATAGAGGGTGAGGAAGTACGATTCCTGTCCCCGTCTAGTTTGTATTTTGCATGCTATACAGACTACATTAGAATTTAAGCACCAACTGGAAGAGAGCCACGTCCTCCTAGACAGCAGTGCAAGCCAGAAGGTGTCCGGGAATCCAATAGGAGGTGCTGATTAGCCAAAACTTGAGAAAAGCCCTGCTGATTTCACCCCTCCCAGCCCAGATTGCACTGTGCCAGTTCACCGCCACTCAGCTATGACAGTCACAATCGGTAAATCATCTCCTGGCTTACCTCTTCATGCTCATCCCGCTGTACACCCCCACCAGACCTTTGCAACCCTCTACAGCCAGGGGCCTAGTGGTCCCTTTATGGATTCGAACATCATCCAGTCGACTCACACCTAAATGGTGGAACCCTACCCTACCTGATGTGGTCAGGAGATCTGAAGTATCTACATCCTTCAAGGGGAAACTAAAAACTTACCTCTTCCAACAATACCACACACCACCACAGTCTTGAATAACCCCCACTCCAGCCCCAAGACCAGAGTATTTATATTTATGCTTATGTTTATTTTGCTTATGCTGTATATAGCACATAGCTATATGGATCGCACCTCATCGTACCCCAGTTAACGCATGCTAATTCATGTTAACCCCTAAACTACGGCACTTGTCTACGTTGCTCTGGATAAGGGCATCTGCTAAATGACTGAAATGTAAATTGTAAATGACATGAGCTGGATTTAAACCTGGGAAACAGAGCCGCTTGGGGGGGCCTACATCAGAGAATTAAACTCAATAACTGAAGCATCGCTAAAATGGTCACTCAAGCTACTGAGGAACTCAGTTAACTACTCCTACAACAGTTTTGCTCTCAATTTATTCTTCCAATAAGACATTATTAAATATCAATTGATTAATTTCTTTCTGAAAAGTATTAGAAAAAAAGTATAAGGCTAAATTTTTTTATCAGTGCCAATTATAGCAATGTTTATAGCGATGTTCCCAGAAATATGTGACTCGAGTTGAAAAGCGAAACTGAAAGCTGAAAGCACAAAATGCAGTCTCATTCCAACCATGCACAGCAAGACTAAGAGTGACTGGGCTTTGTGGCATGGACTTTGTGAGAGAAATAGGAAAACTGTCAGATCATACACACACATACATCTTTGTATGTGGCAAAACAATTCCATAAAATTACCAAACTATAAACTGAGGACTAAGAGACTGCCATACACAACTTAGATTCCCATCCCAGTCTAAGAAATCATTCTTCCCTAGGTTCATTAAGCGTTAATCGAGAGCTAAATCTAATCAATTTTAAATTACTACCATATTCAGCAGGTACAATTTCAACCTCATTTGACATTGCCGTGCATTATGAAAACAATTAATCAATAGCTTGATTAAACTGCCATAAAATATGATGCTGTAAATATATTTACTTGGCTATACAACATTGATCGATCAGGTCATACGCATGTCTAACCAGGTTTCAGTAAAAGATTCCGGGATAACTAGGCAGACAACTAAATACTGGGTTTTGTTATTATGTTATTCACTTATGTTTTTTCAGTTTGAAACTAAAGAAACCTAATCATCCAGCTGAAATATTTTGTTATTGCCAGTCACAGTCCAGAATTACTTTAATTCCATAATCTTCTTAGTTATTCAATGGCTTGTGTGCTGCCTAAATTTTACTGAGGAAAGTAAGATAAACTAGGATATATGCTTCACACAGAGATGTGAAGCACACCGTCTTTCTTTACAATATAGGTATACAATTATACAAAAGCCATAATATATATTGCTAACCTGGATAACAGTTCAGATCGATCAGCTCAAAAGCACGCACAAAAGCAGGTTATTGTCAATTATTCCGGGATAACTAGGCAGAGAACTATATTGCAGGTTTAATTGATTCAGTAAAATAGTTAGTACTGGTAGGAAGGAAGACGGCCCGGTTGGAGCATGTTTGTGCCACAGTGGGGCCACGTTGGAGCATGTCTGTGCCACAGTGGGGCCACGTTGGAGCATGTTAGCGACACATTGATGGTCAACAAACCTTGAAGAGAGCGTCGGCAGATGCTGTCAGGAGAGCCGTCCCTAGTCCAGCGGTCGGGCGGGTCAGAATTGGTGTGGCCAGCCCAGGCGGTGCCGTTCCTCACAAGTAGCAGCAGCGGCTGTGCCGTGTGCACCACCTCCCCAGAGCACTCCCAGGACAGGGTGCCGCCCATTGAGCCGCAGCTCAGCAGCCGAGGCACTGCGGAATTCTCCTCTATGCCCAGGCACAGGGCCGTGGCAATGTGGAAGAGGCGATGCCCGGATCCCCACTTCCACTGTTCTGCCGGGGAGCCCGTGCACTCCGCCACACCCACCTGCAGGGGCTCGGCCACCAGGCACCTCCCCAAGCCCACGTGCCGGATGGTAAAGACCTCATCCCCTAAAAGATAGATAGAGAATACCTGCAGCTGTCAGAATAACCAATGTCCTCATGAGAGTGAATCAATGGGAGTGAGTTAATCTCTGTGGAGGACAGAGCTTTCACCACCATGAATGTGTGCACAGAACAACAAAAGAATCCTCTCTGGGGAAATGTTAGAAGTTCGGCAGGTCCCGTTAGTCCTCCTTTTCCCTGAGATTAACACAAGCCATTTTTTTGGATGTATGGTCCTTTTCATCAGTGTAAGATTTAGTTTATAGAAAAAGCACTCAACAATAACTCATCATTAGTCTTTTATACATAATGCACCAACTCTGGCACTAACTGCCAACAAAGCTTTCACAAATCCATTTGACTTTCAACAACTAATCTCCAAAGCAGCATGCCTGAACCCCGCAAATACAGTAACTGCCTGTGCAGAAATCCTCATTCAAAAAAAAAGTATAAATATAGGTATACATGTCCTGTCATGTTCACAATTAAGTTTAAGGCAGGTGTTTAAGTCGTCGAATTATTTGAGGAAACAAAACACTCGTCAAGTTCCTAGAGGCAACCAGGCCTGCTTCAGAACATACAATTGGTTGCTGACCGTTGAAACTGCACTGAACAGGATAGAACGGCACGTAGAGACCATACAAGGCTAAAAACAGATGCATAAAGGAGGAGAAAATGGTTATTATGTATCCATACTGCAGGAAATCTTTCTTTCATAAATTTATAAAAATGTAAAAATGTATGAAACCCTATAAATAAATATTTATATCCAGAGGTTAAAACATTTATTGAAACATTAATATTGAAACAAAATAATAGTATATAGTTTATAATAGGAATAATTCGCCCAAAACTACTTTAACTTCCTTTATTCACCTGGTTTCCATCTAAATTCGACTAGCGGTATATTTGACTATTGTTAACCAAGCCTCTTCTATGTTACAACATATCTCGATCATAATATCGTGCATTTACCGGAAACGGAATGTTTGCCGGAATGTTTATTTTGTTTCGTTATCGCAACCATAGAGCATTTTGGATCGCTAAAGGTGCTATTTAAGTACCCACTGTATTTCATTTTATTTATTTATTTTAAATAGACGACACAAAATGAATGAGCAAAGCATGTAGCAACTCAAAGTTTCCACCTAACCGTTCCGTTTTTCTCATGCGCAACATGCAAAGCGCAATGATGATTTCTGAGACAAACTGCTTTTGTTTGCTAACCAAACAATGGACAATAACAGTTCCAGTTTATGTAATGATATGCTAGTTTTCGGTGATAGATAACTATACTTTTACAATGTGTTTTAAGAAAGTTCAAAAGGCTACATTTTCTTACCTGAAGGTGCTGTGGAATAGCAACTACCAAAATATATTATACCAACAATAAGGGATAAACATCGGTAAACAGTCGACTTCAGACCCTCGTTTATGAAGGTACATTTGTTGTATTGTAAAAGCATGTTTCTTCCGAATCTACGCTGTAAAACATGTAGTTGCAAACTTTCTTGCTTGCTGCGTGCTGCTGCTTCCTGGCTATCTATCTATTAGGTGACAGCGTGCCTTCAACGTCTGCTGCCTTCCAAACCTGTCTCTGTGCCATTTTTTGTTTACGTTTCCTCGAACTCGCTGCGCACTTCTGATTTGTCAGCTGTCGGTTGCGTCATGTCATGGAGGACCACACCCAAATATGAAAGTACACGGCACTCGATTGAAAGTAATTTATCGCTTCAGTGTTACATGACTGGCTACTGTCGTTGTCTTTCACTGGATTATACAGTAGTGTTGAAACGTATTATTAGACACGGCATACACGTCTGTTGCGGAGGATATAGGCGAGTTTGTCCGTGAAATTATTACGTTAATAAGCACTCAAAATATTTTTGGGCGACCAACGAAGCAAACAGTATCCCTTTCATCTATAAATAACCATATCATCTGCAGAGGAGCAATCTTGCTCTTGAAACGCAATATAAACTGCACCGTTCCTATTTGTGTATGCATGTGTGTGTGTGTGTGTGTGTGTTTGTGTATCCTGATATAAAATGATGTGAATGTAGATTTGACTTAGTTCGGCTATAGTCCATATGTTCAACAAATTAAAGCATTTAATGCTCATACAAAATTAATCTCCATTATTTACACGTGTTCCAGGAACATAGTTTGAACGTTTTGATTTATCTGACGTTTCAAATTACAAGACGTATTGCTGTTGCCAGAGTTCAGAAGTTGTAACTTATAACTTCTGAACTCTGGCAACAGCAATACGTCTTGTAATTATACTATAATAGTCAGTTCACTGTGTTTGAAAAGGTCGTTCGTTAAATGTTGCTGTAATTGGCCGTGTCCGGCTCTGAAGTGATGACATAGACTCAGGGATTACGTCAATCACGGCCTCGGGACTCGCCGTTTCTTAAGAAATAAAACTCAAAAACAAAATTAAACAAATCAAAGTTTTCAAGAATCCCACTCATGGATTGGACTCAAAAATAATAAACTAAATTAAAATAAGTCAAAAGATCATCCGATGAAAGAGAAAAGAGATGGCAACCAAACTGAAAACGAAACTTAAGAAACACACAAACCAAGTTGTACGCTCCGGGTTTTCCCTCCGTTATCTTTCCGGTATCGGTCTCACTTCTTTCAACTTCTTTCCAAAACCAGGCACCTACACAGAGACAACACGTTGTACAAAGAGCCTGCCAGTTACTTTTACTCCCAACAGGTGCCGGTGGCGCGACTCGAGTCACTTAGTGTATTTCACTATATTAAGGAGCGGATCACTTTCTTATTTCTAAATTATATTTTAAAAAAAAACAAGGTAAAATAATATGTATTCTATGAATGAAAACCAACCATAAATAAACAGTACAAGGTTTTCTTGCATTAGTCATCCACAAAAGCCCATAGGTGTCACGGTTTACCTTCACCTCTTCTGTTACTCCGTCACGTTTTTCAATCAACTCATTAATCCATTAACATTCCACTAACTCATGTGCACTGTTTCGTTCATTCATTGTTTTCATTTGCCCTGCACCTCCCAACTTGGTTTCTTCTTTCCTTACAACCCTGTCACAAAGGTTTTGTCCTTGGGATTCATTGGTTTTGTATTCATGTACTGGGTCTATGTGTTATTATAATAAGGATTGTTTAGTTTGGACTACGACAAAGTCTCCTTGCTGTGCCTCGAAAGGCCGGGACTCGGTCCGAGTGTGAGCTGCGCTTGGGTTCATCCCTGCTCTGGTCCCCCGCACAACATGACAATAGGGCTGCACCAATTTTATCTAAATATATTTAGAATTACCAATAATTTGATTTGCTCTCCCCAACTTGTTGATTTGCGACAAGTTGCAAACTGTCCACCGCTGAGAAAAATCCACAAAGAACATGGATTCTACCGTGTGAGTTGGAAATAATTGACTCAGCCACTAGCGAGACACATGAGTTATCATTCAACGAGAAGCCAGTGCACATCTGAAAGAAGTCTCAATAATAATGGGTTTGATTCAACAAAGTAAAACATTATTAACATATAATTAACCAGCAGTGAAGACTGTACCTGCCGCAAAAACAGGTTTATGACCACTACTGTTTTAGGATGTTTACACAGGCCCTTTGGTGGAACTATTTCAATTATGCCTCAATAGGCAAATTTTTGTACAGGTGTTGATTGAAATTACTTTTTACTAATCTATGACCATCTTGGACTATGAACTGTCTTAAATGCTAGAAGCATATTAAAGAGAAATTACAAAACCTTCGTCACCTAAAACTTTTCTGTTTCATTTTGGTGTCCAACA
Organism: Hiodon alosoides; assembly: GCA_025775065.1. Classification (NCBI taxonomy): domain Eukaryota; kingdom Metazoa; phylum Chordata; class Actinopteri; order Hiodontiformes; family Hiodontidae; genus Hiodon; species Hiodon alosoides. The sequence goes on from JAOYSI010000009.1 coordinate 317,703, forward strand.
ACCAACGCAATGCTAGAAACATCATGCAATTGAAATCAATACTGCCAAGATCCATTTATTAGCCTGTTGTTTTCCAAGACAGTATTGGCATTATTTGCCTCTGACACTGCACAAAGGCAACAGTACAAAAATGAACGCCACTCAGTTGTGGACTTGCCAGGTTTCGTGTGCCATTGCAAATTGGCTCAAACAAGCCTGGCTAAAAAATTCTTCGTAGCATTTCTAGTTGTCCAAGCCAAAAAAGCAAGCAAGACACAGTTTAATCAATCCTCAGGGGGAAGTACAAAAACGCAGGCTATGGGTGAGCGCTGAAGTTTCCTGGCGTTGGCTACCGCTCCACCAGATTTATAAGGTCTTGAGGAAAAGGAGCATTTGTCAGTCAGTTTAAGATGCATTTCCTGCTAATTATAACCCCCCTAAGCCAAGCCGGCGACTACATCTGTAATAAAGACACAAAAAGATTTAAATGTTTCCCGAGTTACGCTTTGTTCGATATACATTTTTTCATGGAATCTTTTACTTGGATTTTGCAGTGGATATCACTTGTAGCAGTCACAATCTGGTTCAAACCAAACGCAATTTTTTTATATTCCACGTAGAACTCTTACCAAAAAATTCCACAAAGGGCCATTAAATATACTTTTGTGGCTATGCCACGATGTTGTGGAAATGCTATAGTGTGTATACACTATCCATACAAATGTTTTCTTACAATGTAAGGAAGTTACTGATAGAGGTGCTTCATTATATTTCATGTATGCAAGTTGATTGAGGAAGAAATTGTTCACACATGGCTGGCGGTATCTAGGTCAAGTAGCATAAACTGTACAGTGTGTTTACAATCAGAATCCACATAGTTAAGATTCTTCAACACAGCACAATGTTCAAAATGAGACGAGTTGATCTTGACCTTTTCAAATCTTACAGCTGCTGGGATGAGTTTCTCATGGGCACTCTGACACTCTGTACAGTGTCTGTACTCGAATGTTTACACCCACTGTTACCTTATTTGATTTTAAAGTTAAACTCCTGTAGTTGAAACCTATTTCTAGGAAGAAAACATTTAGGATCGATTATGTGGCACTTGCACATGTCCCATTCACTGTCCTCACTCCTTGTGGAAGTACTTTGTTTAAAATATTTATTTATTGATATATATATTTTTTACATTATGCCAGGGTTTAATCATACATGTATACAATATATGTATTGAGAAAGCACTCCCAGTTCAGGTTATGTAGAATTCTCATCTGAATTCTACATCAGATAAAAATATTCAGGTCTGTTAATATAAATAAATAGATGTATAAATGTGTTGCTTAGATCGACACCTTTTAAAAGAACAGGGTAGACTGTATAATGTTGAATGCTAGGTATTTAAGTTTAGTAAAAAAATTTTTACATACTTTACTAAAAGCAACATGTCTGCTTCATTAGGTACACCACCCTTTCAATCACATTGAAGAATACAACAGTGGTACCAAAAAGGGCATATCAGAACACACAACTCGTATCTTGTCACAGAAGGGGTAGGGCAGCAGGTGACCTAACTCAATTCCACTCGTGTCAACAAAAGCGAAAAACTGTGGTTGCATTGGGCTGAGGAACAAAAACACTGTATAAGATTGCCTGGTTCCTGCTGTTTCATGCTGATGGAAGGACCAGGATAAGGTGAAAACCGTTAAAGGACATTGATCTATCCTGCCTGGTATTAACAATGCTGGTGGAGGTGTGATGGTGTGGGTCATGTGAGGAGGGTGATTTGAATGCCACAAAATGTGGCCACTTGTTTGGCCATAGACCATATGCTCCCAGAATGCATCAGTTTAGAGTTCAAGAATAGGAAATGCATCCAGCCGTGATAGATTTAGACCTCAGGTTAACCATATTGAACATTTTATTCTAACTTTGTCACACAATGTTTTCCGATTAGAATGTGTTGAAAGAAATGTATTCATCTCCAACAATAGATATGGATTGTTCAGTTGGTAGCCGTCGGTGTTTGTGGCCTTATTCTAAACATACAGCAGCAGTTGTAATACGTAGATGGGAAGCCCTTCTGAAGGTGTTTACTCTGACCATGCATATGAACGTTTGTTGGCATATTTAGGATGCACCATGCATGTACAGATTCTTGCTAAAGCCCCTTAAGGCAGCAGGAAAAACTGTGACTCCAATACGTCTGGGTATTCTCTGACTAACCAACCCCCGCTTCTATTTGACTATCACCAGGCAAGGAGATACGAAAACGCTGTGCTGATTGTTATACAAACATTGAGATGGATAAGACCAAGAGTGACCTTCGAATGGACCAGCCAAATGAGGCATTCTTCTCAGTTAGTGCTTTTGTGTATATTAATGTGTGTTTAGTGGCACTTACACCACATGCAAAAAGAGATGAGCTATGAACTGTGATATAAACCTAGAGGTAAGGGGGGGGGGTCTAAAGCAGTAGCTCATTGCACTGTAACTGGCAACACACAGTCACGTCATACTCCAATAATGTGAAGAACATACAACCCGTTACAATGGAGTCCAAGTGCGTGGGTGAATGGCAGTGTATTCGCAAGGGCAGTGAGGAAAGTGTGGATGGAGGGCTCTGGAATCCTGGCACCCTCAGCCTTGGTCATTAACCCTATATTGAGTGCTTCATGCCCATACTCTAGCATTGGCTCTGGTTCTCCCCGGAATCAGGGGTTGGGATCGGAACGGGTGTACCAACACGCCTGCTCCGAGAGGAGACACGCGTTTTCGAGAGATGGGAAGACAGAGCTCCAAAAATGTTCCGCGTTTATAAAATCTCAGAGGCGAACAGTCGCCTCCTTTGTCGCACTGGTTTGCTTCTCTGCTCCAGGGAAACAGGCCCACAGCCCACGGGGAGAGAGCAGCACCTCGGACTGCTGCCACATTCCAGACTGGAAGCAACACCAGGGTGAACCCAGTGGCCCGTGAAGCAGCATGGAGCCAGAGAGAGAGAGAGAAACGAGCCCGGAAGTTATGAAAGGCCCAGCATATGCGAGACATAGTAGTGTTTTTTTGGCGGTAAATATAACTTCGTGTTTTCCAGCAGAATGGTTAGAAACTTCCCCAACTCAAATAAACTAGGAATCATGGACATTTGTTCTGATGACCTCTTGGGCTCTGTGGGAGACTTGCTAGTGTCAGTGACAGGTTTCAATGTGACTTCCTTTCACAGACCAACCAAACCACCAAGAAGCATCTAAAAAACAGGGTTCCAAAGACAAGATTTAAACGACACAGAAAGGGTGCGAGCGTGTGAAAAAAGTTACATCCATATATGTCAAACTGTAATTTAGCATTTGCATTACTCGTTGTAGCACGCCTGGGCATGGCCGGTCCGGGGGTGTGATGAGACAGGGAGTGGCAACATCTTGTATTTAGCATTTTTCAGCACATACAAATTGCACAATTTATATACACAGAAAAAAAACTCTATAAAAAGGGAAATCATATTTCTATTTAAATAATAAATCAACAAATAATATTTTGACAAGAACCCATAGCCACTCACCACTGACTTTTCAGTTTAACCGTTCTCTGATCCAGCTCCTAAGGCTCATTTAAACAGTCTTTGACTGTGGGCACCTGAGTGTGATTACCATCAATGGAACCACACACAGGTGTACAACAAGGTCCTTTTACAGAGCGTGGAATCCGGCTGCATGCCACACACAGCCTCCTAAGGAGTTCAGACAGTACCGTTTGCCCCGTGCAAAGACTGAGCCCAAGAGCCTCTGTTTGAGAGCTCATATCCAGCTCATGTGACTGGGAGAGCCAAGTGGCAGTGCACATTTGTTTACAGCGCCGCCCACTTAGGTGGAAGTTGACCGGGCTTCTCTCATGTCGCAGCAGGCTAGCGGTACGTTCTCGTCCTACCTGTGTGAGATCCAGTAGCACAATTGGTTAAAATCTTGAATAAATTTTTTTCGTGATTGGTGTTTATAGCCGATTCCAAATTATTAGAAAATCACTAACGTCTACAATTTCCAATTTTTGAGTGATCAAATCACAAGGAGTTTTTACAGTGGCATTAAAACCCACAAACATACCAATAGTGTAGAAAGAAGGAAACAAAACCAAGCAGTCCCTCAGATGGACAACTGAGGAAATCATCCTAACATATTACATATTATATATGCAAAAATTTATAGGAATTACTAGACTATCCACAGTTGACCTGGTTTGCACCTGTAGCCACATCCTCTGCTCTGGCCTTATGCCCATTCTTCTGCGGTTGACCCCATCCACCCAGATTCACGAGTAAATTAGCTGGGACAGGTGTATGATCTGACAGATGCAGTGTGTGTGTGGAAGGGAGAGTGTGAACATGCTCGCCAGACATTGGAGACAGTCTGCCCCAGTTCACGGGTATAGGCCACGATTTCAATCCTCACACCAGGAGTCCTTTCAAATCGAATCCCGTGAATAATCCTCACATTATGAGTTCAGGGAAATTATTTGAATTACAAATTATAATGCAACTGAGGGGCTCTTGCTGTTACTCCATCAAGTGCACAGCGAGGGTGTACCATTGTGAGGGGACTTCAGATCACGCAGTGAAAGCAGTGGCCTGCCCAATCTGGGAAATTCTATAAAACCAGTACCAGTAGCTGCTGTGATGACTTAACCATGTTACTACAATTAGAACTAATTAAATTTTACTTTAAATAGTTGTGCTTACCAAAACAAAAACCAAAAGCCATTCCTTTTGTCATTTAAAAAAGGCATAGTGAAAACATTATAATGATCTTTCACTAATTCCAAATTAAGCGCAGAAAAAAAACTAAATATACTGCCCAGTATATTTTTCTGTTCTTAATGTTTTTGGTCTTCGCTTATAACTCTGCTGCACTCTATTCTCTAGGTTTGATTAACAAGAGAAGGATAAGTTTCTCTTGGGCATTTTACAAATTGCTGATCCATGTAAGATCCCAACATTTGCCTGTAATAAATATAACATTAAAACAGCGTAACGTATATGTCTTCAAATTTAAAGGTATAACAACAGCAAAACTAACTAACCAAAAAAAGAAAAAAGCAATAAAATACATTATGTATTTCAGTTTTAATTGTGGATAATATTAATTGTGCTGCCGTACCATTAAGTAATACTAGATGTCATGCTAACTATGTTTAGAATAGTACACAGCAATTAGTCTGCCATTGTTATTCACTATTAATTCTTAGTGGCATCGATTCAAGGTGCTGGAAACACTTCTCAGAGATTTTGGTCCATATTGACATGATAGCGTCACGCAGTTGCTGCAGATTTGTCCAAATTCTGACCCTACCATCTGAATGTCGCAGCAGAAATCAAAACTCATCAGACCAGGCAACGTTTTTCCAATCTTCTTTTGTCCAATTTTGGTGAGCCCATGCAAATTGTAGCCTCAGTTTCCTGTTCTTAGCTGACAGGAAAGACAACGGGTGTGGCCATCTGCTGCTGTAACCCATCTGCTTTAAGGTTCGACATGTGTGTTCAGAGATGCTCTTCTGCATACCTTGGTTGTAATGAGTGGTTATTTGAGTTACTGTTGCCTTTCTAACAGCTCGACCGAGTCTGGCCATTCTCCCTAGAGATGGTTGTGCATGAAAATATATATCAGCAGTTTCTGAAATACTCAAACCTGGCACCAACAACCATGCCATGTTCAAAGTCACTTAAATCACCCTTCTTCCCCATTCTGATGCTTGGTTTGAACTTCAGCAGATCATCTTGACCATGTCTACATGCCTAAATGCACTGAGTTGCTGCCACTTGATTGGCTGATTAGATATTGTGTTAACAAGCAGTTTAAGAGGTGTACCTAATAAAATGTGTAGTTTATCAATGCAAATTAGTTCTTACTCATACTAGTTTTAAACCACTAGTTTCCTCTTTTGCGTCTAATTTTTCATTCTTAGGTTGTTCTTCCACCACCTTATCACTCTTGATCTTGGTCTGAATTATCTCACTCTTAGCAAACTTCAAGGCAATGCAGCTCGGCACAGAAGAAAAAACTGAGAAATCACACATCACATCCGCAAACCTACAACCTACAAACAGAAAGTACCTACAATAGGCCATCTGCTGTTTTAACTGAGTAACTGGAACCACAGGCCACCACCACTTGTTGTCTATTATAGCAATTATAATACACGTTTTAATTCCAAGACTTTTAAGAGATACTGTAGCAGGGAAATAATTGTATTGGTCAGTGAAAGCTCACACATAATGATAACTAGTTAGGGCTTAGAAGCCACCTAACCTTCTGAGCAGAAGACACCTTTGTGCGGCACTGACAGCTATTGGATAAGAACTTATTCTTGTTTAGAGTTGCTTTTGCATACTCAGACTGATATTTTAAGATCTGTGCCTTTTAATTGCTATGTACTGATTTATTGATTGTTTGAAATGATAAAACTGCATTTCTGGGAGAAAGGTTACTAGGACATATATGCTCTTGGGTTCATCACCTCCATAGGAGGAGTTAACCTTCGTGGTCTTTAATAATTAAATATGAATATGATTATTAAAAAGTATTAATCCTAACGATATGATTATATTATTAGTTAAGTAAATAATTTCTTATTTCCTCAAAATCAACTGTGTCTGTGGTATAATAGAATTACCGTTACTAAAGTAACAGTTTCTAACAATTTCTGGATCGCCTGTGTCTATGGTATCTGGGGGAATTGACTAACAGTGTTCCCAGGGTTGCGGAAATCCTAGCCTAAATGTTATATGCAAATGCTTCTGATCTGTGATGCCAATAAGTACACCACTGAGGGTCAAACAGAAAGGATTGAACTAGGAGTAGCAGTGTAACCAAATGTCCTTGGCAACGCACACCGGACCCATATTGCGTAAACTAATATTTGAAATAAAAATAAAATAGTTAGTTTACTATAATCAGTCCAAACTATTAAACAACAATAAAGGGGAAACCCTATGGTTTTATATAAAGTGAATTCAAAGAAGTAGCATATTCAAAGCGGTACATTTTAAGATACAATAAACATAAACACCAATCACGTTTTTAGTGACAAATTTTACTATACAGTCCAGTATAATGCAGTCACGTTCTTTCTCATTAATGTCAGAACTTTGGTTTACAGGGTACCATTTTAAAATTAATTTCTATAATTCCAAACAAAATTTTGGAATTTTAGCTCTCATCCAAGAAATATATAATGTCATAGCAAATTACTATGAAATAGTAGAAATTTGGTAAATTTAAGTGAAGACGTCTTCGCAGAACAACCTCGTTCTTTTTCAACCGGACCTCACAATCCATTTGTATCATAGTAAACGTTAATCTGTGTCCCTCAATTTTGTTTAATATGTTACGAATGTCAGGGCCAACAGGTGGCGCTACATCTGAAAAGTTACCGTATGTTTCAAAATGTTCTAATCCCAGAAACGTCGAAGTCCTTAAATTTGAGCAGACAGCCGAGAAAGGCATTTACCAATCGCTGGGGTACTCGTGTAATTGTTAAATACAACCAGAGGGGCGCTGTTATGTGTTTTTACTACCGTAGTTTGTGAATTGTAAATCTGTATTTTGTTTATTTTGTGTTAATTGGCCTGATTTTGTGTTACCGATTAAGACGAAAGGAATGTATTGACATTCTAATTTTAGGGTTAGGGTTTTGCTACAAAATGTAATTTGTCAAATTTTGTTACCAAATTACCTAATTACCACAAAAATTGCAGTTGTGTTAAATTGTGCAAACTGACCAGTGTCGCGTTTTATTAATTTGTTTCCTTACGAAAATCAAGTCTCAATATTTGTACAAAACTGTCAGGGAGTTTTTAGGAATTCAAACAAATCTACAGGGGTCGTTTCTCTATGGCTCACTGAATGACCATTTTTGTTTGATAATGACCTAAGGAGACGTATTGACCTTTTTAAGGTCGATATGGGCTGCTTTTTGCCAGAAGAAGGATGGATCTGATTTGGTGTTGATAATAAACGTTGAAAAAAACGAAACTGAATATTCTCTTCTGAAACGGAGTTACACGAAATACATTTTTTTTAAATAGTTTTATTTATGGTATATATGTAATTTCCTTTTTAATTTTCTTCCCAGATAGGGGTCACATTTTTTGACGTAGGCAGGCCCACAGCAGGCCCGAGGCTGGAGATATACCTTTAAGAACTTCTTTTAACGTTCTCAAAAATTCCCATTTTTCATTTGTGCATTGCAGCGTTAATTAAATTGATGTAATTGCATACAAATGCTAATGACATGCAGGGCAATAATGATTATTCTTTCATACAACATTTCCTTCATTAAACCCAGTTGTACTGTTCATAGTACATTGCTGCTTGCTGTTCCTCTAGACAAGACATTGTGCTAGAGTAAAACCAGCCCTGCTTCCTGCTTAAAAGAACCCACGTGCACTACCTAAATACTTTTGTAATCCGATCAGCATGTTTCCAAGGCAGCAAAATCGGATTTGAATTGGGTTACCCACGTCTGCAAACCCTCTTACCTATAATCGGATTCGAGAGAGACACTCGATTCCCAAATCCAACTGGAGTATTTACATAGCAGGATTTTCATATCTGATCACCCTGTAAGCACAACTGAACAGGATTTGAAGAACCATGTAAATGTATGGAGTATTTATTTAAAGAACACATTTTTATCAAATCAAATTTGATTGTCAGGGATTTTAGAAATATAATGTCAGCTTCCTAGAGGAGAGTTTTGCCAAAATCAGGAATGCAAGGAGAATTCCCTGATGAAAATGCGCTAAAGGCCTAATTTCAAGCAGAGCCAAACTTTCCGATCTGTAAAACATCTTTTTTTATTTATTTTGGCAGCAACATCTATTGTCAGCCTTGGTGTTGCGCTAATCATGGGGCTTGATTTAATATGTTTATTATACAAGGCTATAAGTAAGACCTAGTAATGCCTATCAGATCAGCTGCAGGGAAACATCAGTTTAGTGATCATGGCTGCATCACTAATTCTGATTAGTCTCTGGCCAGAGGCAATGGTTTTAGCTGTGTGCAGGGTTTGTCTGCTTGTTTTAGAATCTTGTGGCTGTTAATGTGTCAGCTTGAACTTTGGTACCTGTAGAACCTTCTGGTACTTACACACCTGGGGGCTCATTTATAAAACCTGCTACTTAGTGGTGTACATAGGAAATTAATATTCTGAGTCCCCAACGATTTATAAACATGGTGTACGCTACACGTATGCATGTTTCCAATCATAAATCAGAACTCATCCTAAAATTCTTTGCACGTGAACAAGCTTCATGCTTGGCCCGTTAACGTCTCCAATTAGCCATAAATGGAAATCATCGATGCCCTAAACTATGCGTAGAGAGCCATCGGAATAGCAACAATGATAAGAACAAAAGAAACGCAACTTTAGCAAGTTACGCCAAACCAAGCTATATAGGTCTAATCGCTCGGACAATAGTTTAATATATTAGTATTGAGACTGAGTAGTGAAAATGCATTGAATAGCTTATATATTGTTCGCAGCAATAACATAAATATGCCATTGTTTTTATGATGGATGTGCTATAATAGTGTTTAAAGAATTGCACTTCAAATTAATTAAGTTGTGCGGTCAGAACTTGAAGAATAAATTATCAGCAGTAACACAAGATGCAGGGAATAACGTGCAGGGTTGCTCCAAGCAATGAGAATTGTGTTTTCTTGTCAGATTTGTCACTATTTCACCCAAATAATTATTCTCTTCAGAATGTGCGTACATATGGTCTAGAGCTGCCGTGGGAATGCGCGTAGTCTCACGCCAAGTTCTGTTTTCCTAAAAGCCGACTTGCGTACACATGGTTTTTGTACGTACGCATACTTTATAAATGAGGCCCCAGTTTGACTAACCTAAAATGTGTGGCTTGTTGTCAGCTTTTGCGTGGGTTGTTCCAACATCAGTGGTTCTCGATGCGTGGACGTCAACAACACTGAGCATTCGATATGTTTTGACACTCTCAACGTAGCTTGATGTTGCTAACGTTGATCGAGCTGCTCTCGAAGTCAACATCGCTTCAATGTCCTTCAAAATTCCCAAAGCAAGAGTCAAAGTCAGCTTTGATAACCAGGTATCTGCTTTAACGTTTTTACTGTCTATGACTTGATCTCCCCTTTGACAATTTTGTTGACGGACTTGCACTCCATCAGCTGTCCAGGCATGACTTTGCCAACTTTGTCCATACATCCAGAATTTTGGTGGAAGTTGCATTCTTCCTGACAACACCCAAATAGACAAGCTTGACAAAGATGCTGCTTGTTCCAACAAACAGTGCCAGGTAACTATGACCCTTCTGAAGAAGGCTTACTCCGCTAAGTGCTTTCTTAGCCCGTTTGGGGATCTACTGTTTTGGGGCCAACCAGTACAGGTTGCTGACCTTCGTTGTGGGTGCGCTTGGCCCCAATCGGCTTGTGAAAGCCATAGCTGACGGCGGGCTGCCACCAGAGTTCCTTCTTGTGGCATGACTGACTAACTTGATCAGACTGAAGCTGGTACCTGTTCATCAACTAAAGCTCCCTCAGTTCAAGATATTAGCCTTGAAGCAGCGACAATGGACCTGCAAGACACTTACTTTCACATCTCCTTAAAACTGGGAGACTGAAAATACCTTTAGTTCACAATCCAAGGAACAGGCTCTGAGGCTTTGAGCTTTGAGGTTACTTTGAGTCCTGAATAATATCATTTTTGTCAAGTCTCCAGATCAGGTGTGGCATCACGAGCAGTTTTTCCATGACCATCTCTAAGTTAGGCCTAAGAGGGAACCCTGCCAAGAGTTGGCTGATCCCAGTTCAGGTAGCAAACTACCTAACACCTTATGCTCAAGCTCATGGTTTCCACGAGTTGCCTTGAAGTACTCACCTGGTAGACACAACTCTCCCACTTATGGCTAGGTGTACAGCTGGGAGTGGTAATGAGGAGGGAAGAGATCACCACTGTCTCCAACATACGGTTCGGTTGGAATGCAGGGGGAGTGCAAGGTGTGTGGGAGGGCCCGTGGTGGAGGAAGCAATCAGGAACACACGCTTGTCTGAAAAGAAAATGTGTCTTACATCAACCACCGGGTGGTGTGAGTCTGCCTTGTCTGGTGACCAAGACGCTGCTCTCCATCAGGGCTGTTTATCTTCCAGGAGTCGTGAACACAGTTTCAGACTTTTCTCAAGAGGTCTGGACAGCACCGAATGGAGGCTCAACCCTCAGTTTGTAAACTTAATTTGGGAAAGTTCCGAATGGTTCAGATAGATTGTGTGGAGATAGACAGCTGGCACATCATTAGCTGCTGTGCCTCCACTACGCGTTCCCCTCTGTGGCGATGCTTCCTCTCTGTCTAGAGAAGATCAGGCAGGAGTGAGCCAGAGTCTTACTGGTGACTGCACGGCTAAGGAGTCTTCGGTTTGCATCGGTGATGCAGTTCCTGTGCTGCCTTCTGATGGAACTGCCTAATTTCTTTCTCAGTAAGGCGCAGGGCAATCTGTGACACCATGACCTCTCTAGCCTACAGCAGTTTTACTGCAGTTCTTGCAGGACCTGCAAGGTGTTCTTGGCTATCTCCGCTTGTCACGTGAAGCCAGATTCCCCAGAGCATTTAAGCATGAGGCTTTTATCTTTCATCCTTTTTGTTAGCAATCACTTCTACAAAGCGTATACCGTATCGGTCATGACCCTTCCCCTCCACTGTCATCTGACTACTCCGTGAGCACGTTTCCAATTTACATTGTAAATTTCTTGTGACTGATAGGGTATACTCACCCATTAATGATGGCTCATATTTCGTATTCAAAAGGGAACAAAGGGTTACTTCATTACTAATCATTGCCTCAGTTGCCAGAAAAAGAAATATTAACCATCACTCTTTGCGGTCACTGTGGCTCAGAAGTAAAAATAGAATGGACACCTGACTTCAAATGTCTTTATAGGAATTTATAGGACAGGCGCTTTCGTAACAAAGGTTGTGATAATGATCCTACATGCTTGGGTTGTGTCCAGTAGACAGTGGCATTAGGAAATGTCATTGCAAAGCAACCCCCTCCCCCCCCACCTCCCACACACTCACACAGTGGATAGAAGTTTATGTTAGATACTTCAAAGGGGGATGTGTCTGCTTGAATAAGAAAAGACTGGAGAAGAAATTTCAGACAAAGAAAAGATAAACTGATGCCAATCTGAAGGATTCTGAGACAGAAATCTTTTTACACATATTCTATACTAGCTTTTCAAATACACAACTGTTAAGTCAGGTTGGTTATTTTGATTACTTTTTATTCATTTTATTTGTGATTATTTGTGTTAAAAGCACTATATTATATTGGTCATTTTCGGCGTGTAGTTTTGTCATCAGGACTCCACGTTAAATAGAGATGTAAACTAATTCCTTTTTTTGATTATCATTTTGCATATTCCAATCATAGCAAGCGGCACTGTGAAATAATTGATGGTTCCACAGAACCCTGCCCTGTCCCAGGAGGATATTTGCTGTGAATCTCCTGGGCCGTTACAGTTTTGAAAGGGGATCATAACTCTTTGCCAGACGAGACGGTGTCAGGGTTGAGTTAGCTGGTCTGGGCCTCTGTCACAACAGCTTTTAATGCAGCGCCCCCTGTAGGCCTGTGCAGCCAAGAATAGACTTCTCACGACTCCCAGGACCTCTTTTCTATTTTTCAGGCCCCATTCTACACCGCAAAGCACCATTCCTGCCATGGTGATAATACCGTGTGGCCATATGATGTAGCAGATATTAAAACCGAGTGATTGTTCCACAGTACACAACAGCATAACTGTCAAACTGATGGGTTTTTTTTATTCAAAAGTTCTCAAAGAATTTTAACAGAAATAAAATGTCAGTAACATTCTGATGAAATTAACAGTTCAAAAAGTGTTTGTGGCTTTAGGAAAGGAAATAAAAATAAAAAAAAAACTGGAAGGTTTCCTTTTATCTGACATACAAGTTACCACCGACAAGCTAGTGGCAAATATAAAACAAAAATAAAAGTAACAAAAAAAAGTCAACTCTTGATCAAATAGATATTTCTATGAATTTTTTTCTTCAAACAGTCTGTACAAAATGTCTCTTCATAAATTACTTTTTTTATATAACTTAATGGCTGTCTAGTACAAGATGGTTACTTAAATGCACGTTGCTTTCCTACACTGTGCACTCCTGACCTGACGAAGTATGGCACTTGGCTCAGACACTACCTGCAGCACAGTCATGGCAGGGTGTTCCTCCTCACTGCCATTACAGCTCTCGGGTATGGCGGCCCCAAACTCAGAGCCGAGACCCTGGGAAGAGTATGCTGCGATTCTGTCTGGACAACGACAGGGTCTCGGGAGCGCGGATCTAGTCAGCGCCAACAATGACGGGATTCGTAATCTCTCTCACTCGCTCGCTCTATCTACAGGACTTTTTTTTTAATAAACTACTGGGATTTTCTCATAGTGAAGAAAGCAGCGGAAACTATGAAACCGAATGTGTGAACACAGCTGTAACATGTTACACGGTTGTCCCTAGGAATAAGAACAACGATGTCTCCAAATAAAATAACCAAATAAAATAACAGGGGGAAAAAGCATGTACGGCCAGCTCCTGAGCTGGGCTTTTGGTCTAGAGGGGCAGGCTGAACCAGCAAGCCCGGCCCGATACGAAGCAGAAAGAAAATCTGAGGTAGATAACTGGCCGGTCGGACCAGGTCAAAACACAGTCTCTTGGAAGACAACTTAATTGATAAAGCCTTATTAAAAACTACTGCACTAAAAACAAATATGTTTTTGCCATCACCCTTCTCTGTGGTACAGCAAAAAAGAAGATCATTGTGGTGGATCATTTAATAGCTTTGAACAGGTTGTCTTTTTCCTGCATTTCCTTATACATATTGCATGTTTCCTCGCTGTAGTGACGAAATCGGGGAGTGTGGCAACCATACGATCAGAATCTTCCTTCATGCTTGTCTGTGTCCATACGTTCTTAAAACTACGAGAAAAAAACTGAACAAAAACGTATAAAAAAGGCACATTCCCCAAACTGCAATTTAGCCGGGCAAAACGGCAACACCATCAATTGTTCAAGCTGAGAGAGCAATATTGCGTCACTTTCTTTTAAACTAGCTCACAGTTCTTTGGTGAAGTAAACCTTTCCCCCCTTACAAAGTGCCAAACTTTGATGTTGTCCTATCATAGAGCTAGTCTAATTTAAGGTCTGTTTTCTCTCTCAGATTTCCAAAACCTAAACCGGTATCTTTTGCCTCAGATATCAAAAAATGTATTTTTTTTTTTTTTTTAGTTTTTTTTTTGCACAATCATAAATCCAAGTTTGTCTATCTGTAATTCAACTGAACAAGTAAAAAGAAAAAGACTGCACTCTGACAGCTCCCCCCCACCACCCTCCCACCCACTCACGCACACACACACACACGCACACATTTTTCCCTTCCCCACTGCAATTAGTAAATCTTTTCCTAAAACTACAGATGAAGTTAGTTAAAAAAGACAAGATTTAAAATGATCAGCAATCAGAATCTCCACCCCCGTTAAACAACTAGATGAGCCTGCCATTATTGGCCTTCCAATTTCACAAATGTCACATCCCCTTAAAAACGATCGGCTTTAGAAAGTTGTCTCTATTAAAAAAAAAAAAAAAATCCATTCTTCGATCCAAAAACTTCTACTTCGATTAGCACGCAGCAGAGATCATAGGTAAAACAAAACACCAAACTACAGCATACAATTAGCTCTATCCTAAAAAAAGCCCTATTCAATCAAAAAAGCTGATTTACAAGGCAATTATTTTAAACATTTCGTGCTCATCTAGTCTCAGAAATTGCCTCTACAGCTATTGTGTGAAAATTTAAGGCAAATTGTATAATACAACAGACATATTAGTCCTGACTGACCAAAAAAGACAAACATTGTACACTTCACCATAGCAACACGCACACAGCAAGCGCAAAGTTCCTTTCAACATGTCTCGCTAATAAATCATTTCAGTACAAAACAAAAGCAAAACTCATACAAAAATCATAAAAATTTTTTAACAAAAAGACACCTTTACAGCCATGCACCCCAAATGTCACATGGTCCTCTGAGATCAGAGTTATTTCGCCCATGCGACACTCCTTGGTAAAAAATAAAAGTTCTTTCTTTATTAAAATAAAACTATTCTATTTTATGAGAATTAGCATTTTGACGAAATTAGGCATGTACTTGCACCTCTCAGAACCTATACCAAAATAATTTCAGTTGATTTTCATCATAAACAAAACTGGATTGTTGTAGAACCTGTGCAAAATGTTGACATGTCTGTGAGAGGCCCCGATTGTTCCAGCTGCCGTCCCGCTCTTGGTCTACTGGGCTCCCAAAGGCCGGACCTAGGAGGGGAACACGGGACACCATCATACATTGCTGTATAACCCCTGAGTTTGGTCTCCAGAAAAAAAAAAAAAGAGCACCACTTGTGTCTTGAAGGGCTTGGAATGGCTGCATCAGGGGAGACGGAGGCGTGGTACCTGACGTTCACTTGGCCTGTTGATAGGTGTATGAGGACTGATCACTGGACACCTCCACTGGCTGATGCCCGCTGCTCTCCTGGGGCAAAAATCAACACTGAAAACGATTACATTCAAATAATCTGCATGATTCTAGCTGTATGTGAGGGTGTGAAGATTAGCAATGGCAACCAAATTGCTTGAAAGTCACCTTTCAGCTTCTGTAATCACAGTATTTAAATTCAAAGCTCAGTAACTGTAAGTAACTAAAAGCCATTCCCTATTAACACACACACACACACACACACACACACACACACACACACACACACACACACACACACTATATGGACAAATGTATTGGGACACCTACACATTACACCTACAGGAGCTTTTATGACATCCCATTCTAAATCCATAGGCATTAATATTGAGTTGGTCCCCCCCTTGCAGCTATAACGGCTTCCACTTCTGGGAAGGCTTTCTACAAGATTTTGGAGTGTGTCTGTTGGAATTTTTGCCCATTCTTCCAGAAGAACATTTGTGAGGTCAGACACTGATGTTGGACGAGAGGGCCTGGCTCGCAATCTCTGTTCTAGATTATCCCAAAAGTGTTTGATAGGATTGAGGTCAGGGCTCTGTGCGGGCCAGTCAAGTTCTTCCACACCAAACTCATCCAACCATGCCTTTATGGACCTTGCTTTGTGCACTGGGGCACAGTCATTGCCTTCCCCAAACTGTTTCCACAAAGTTGGAAGCATAGAATATTCCAAAATGTCTTGGTAAGCTGACATTCAGTTCCCTTCAGTGGAACTAAGATGCCTAGGCCAACCCCAGAAAAACTACCCCATAGAATTATTTTTCCTCCACCAAACTTTACAGTTGGCACGATGCAGTCAGGCAGGAAACGTTCTCCTGGCATTCGCCAAATCCAGACTCGCCCATCAGACTGCCAGATAGAGAAGCGTGATTTGTCACTCCACAGAACACGTTTCCACTGCTCCAGAGTCCAGTGGCAGCGTGCTTTACACCACTCCATCCGACGCTTGGCATTGTGCTTGGTGATGTAAGGCTTGCATACAGCTGCTCGACTACGGCAACCCATGCCATGAAGCTCCCGGCGCACAGTTTTTGTGCTGAGGTTAATGCCTGAGGAGGTTTGGAACTCTGCAGTTATTGAGTCAGCAGAGCATTGGCGACTTTTATGCACTCGGTGACCCCACTCTGTAATTTTACGTGGTCTACCACTTCGTAACTGAGTTGCTGTGGTTCCTAAACGCTTCCACTTTGCAATAATACACTTACAGTTGATTGTGGAATATCTAGGAGAGAAGAAATTTCACGAACTGACCTGCAACGGTGGCATCCTATTACAGTACCACGCTTGAATTCAGTGAGCTCTTTAGAATAGCCCATTCCCTCACAAATGTTTGTAAAGGCAGACTGCATGGCTAGGTGCTTGACTTTATACACCTGTGGCAATGGGACTGAATGAAACACCTGAATTTAATGATTAAGAGATGTGGCCCAATACTTTTGTACATATAGTGCATAATATACACACACACACGCACACACGCA
>JAOYSI010000009.1:334874-346641 GCA_025775065.1 Hiodon alosoides
ACACACACACACACACACACACACACACACACACACCGATCAGCCATAACATTGGAGGCATGGACTGAAGATGTGCTGTGGTATCTGGCACCAAGACGTTAGCAGCAGATCCTTTAAGTCCTGTAAGTTGCGAGCTGGGGCATCCATGGATCGGACTTGTTGGTCCAGCACATCCCAAAGATGCTTGACTGGATTGAGATCTGGGGAATTCGGAGGCCAAGTCAACACCTTGAACTCGTTGTTGTGTTCCTCAAATCATACAAGAACCATACAATACCATTGCCATAAAAGGGTGTACATGGTCTGCAACAATGTTTAGGTAGGTGGTAAATGTCAAAGTAACATCCACATGAATGGCAGGAGCCAAGGTTTCCCAGCAGAACATTGTCCAAAGCATCACTCTGCCTCCGCCGGCTTGCTTTCGTCCCATAGTGCATCCTGGTGCCATGTGTACTCCAGGTAAGTGACGCACACGCACCGGCCATACACATGATGTAAAAGAAACCGTGATTCATCAGACCAGGCCACCTTCTTCCATTGCTCCGTGGTCCAGTTCTGATGCTCACGTGCCCATTGTAGGCGCTTTCGGGCAGTTTCCAGGGGTCAGCATGGGCACCCTGACTGGTCTGCAGCTACGCAGCCCCATTCGCAACAAACTGCGATGCACTGTGTTTTCTGACACCTTTCTATCATAACCAGCATTACATTTTTCAGCAATTTGAGCTACAGTAGCTCATCTGTTGGATCGGACCACACGGGCCAGCCTTCACTCCCCATGTGCATCAATGAGTCTTGGCCACCCATGACCCGGTCGCCGGTTCACCGCTTCTCCTTCTTTGGAGTTCTTCTCCACTTCCTTTTTCTAT
This sequence comes from Hiodon alosoides, assembly GCA_025775065.1. NCBI lineage: Eukaryota > Metazoa > Chordata > Actinopteri > Hiodontiformes > Hiodontidae > Hiodon > Hiodon alosoides. The sequence goes on from JAOYSI010000009.1 coordinate 335,741, forward strand.
CAACTTTGAGGAAAAAATGTTCACTTGCTGCCTAACATATCCCACCCACTGACAGGTGCCATGATAACGAGATTATCAGTGTTATTCACTTCACCTGTCAGGGGGCATAATGTTATGGCTGATCGGTGTGTATATGTGTATATATACACAGAAAAAACTTAATATTTATTAAATGTGCTCAAGCCTTGGTCAGCTGGCAGCCAGCAAGTACCATTTGGTTTAAACATCCTCTTTTGGACGCCACCCTCAGTTTCCCCACATGGTTAACCACAGTAGCCCTGTGTTAGAAATATTTTGCTTTATCAAAGATGACAGAGTCGCTGGAGTCTTTTTGTAAGAGATTTTACTTGCAAGGAGCCGACACATGCATTTCGCTGAGTACAGAGTCGACTGTTGAGCTCTGCTCCGCAGTCCCATTTAAGTTTTTAGATAACACATAAACACACACAAATCATTGTTAACATACTTCAACCAGGACCCTCTGTTTCTGCTCAAGGGCCCATTATTCTTCCCGCTTGTCATACAAGGTGTTGCTTTTCAACTACTCCCTAATTCTTTCTTCTTGTTTATGCAAGATAGCTTGGATATTTTTCACACATGTGCATACCCTGATAATGATCGTATTGTTGCAGGGGTTAGTGCTTGCACGCAACATTACTTTATTTGCAATTGTTTTATAGTATTTAGGCCTAATCATATTTTTATAACACCCTGATGTTTTACTCATTTATCCTGGAAGAAAGATCTGTCTTTTGTCTAATCCATAGGAGTTTCAGTGTCTCCTCCGCACAGAGGAAAGAAACACTCACAGAAATCACTTATTTTTAACAGTTGTTGTGGTCTTCCTTTACTATCAGCATTCCCTTACACAAACACATCTAGAAGATGCCTGCACACTAAAAAAAATAAATAAATAAAAAAACCGCTCTCAGACTCTGAGTAGTTTGCCTCATAAGGCTGAATAAAGACATGCATGTATTTGATGTATGAAATGTGTGGGAGTATGAAAAAGACTATGATTAGGGAAAGCCAAAGCAGACGTTTAACAATGAAAATAAGGATAAGGGTACAGAGATAACTTTCATAAAAAGTCATAACAAACGTTCCACCAAAATTGATAACACAATTTCATATTTTTAACCTGTAAACAACACTTCTTATAAATCATTTAAAATATTCAAAGAAAATCAAATGAAAAATGAATATTACAGGATATTCTTAGCAACCATATCTGACCGAGCTCTCTCTTGTAAAATCAAACTAGTCACTGCTAATGTTGAGCTCCATCCTGAATTCATCTGAATAATCCTTCTTCAAATCCTGAAATGTGTTTATAAGCCTTGGTACTTCTAAACAATATGTTTGTAATTTAACCCATCTTCAAATTAATCTCAGTCACAAGCATGCCATTCAGTGCCATTCACTGCATGTGCAGAGTGCAATGCCACATAATGTCTGAGACCCATATTCTGTCTGGGTAAAAAAAACTGGGTATGTGCAGTCTCAAAACCTCAAAAACTCCCATTAAGCAGAAATTAAGCATAAACACAAATTAAGCAGAACTTGTGTGGAACCTGGAGCCTTAGTTACAGTTACATGAAAAGTGCATTATACTGAAATCATGTTAAACAGGGTTTACCTGTGTATGTTCCTAAGATTATGGCATATTGTATCTTTTCCACTAAAAAAATGTTATACTTTTAGAGGACTGGAGTAAGATATAACACAGCTGACAGAAACACCACAAAACCACATGTACAGTTCAGATCTCGCAGACATGTATAAAAAACTGTATGTGTTTACAAAGTGCTACGTTTAAAACAGCATTGACAGTTACTAAGTCTCCCTAAGCAATGCTGCCTCATTAACAACTGGGGTAGGAGGGATTAGGTTGTGTGGGGTGTTCTTTGCTTCCCACAGATCATTACATTAATGCTGCTTTGTGGAAATCAGCAGATTGGCATTGCTAAACTTATTTTATGGGCTACATGGCCAGCATGGCTTGTCGTTGGAGAAACACAACCATATCATACTTCTCCATTAAACCTGGGTGCAGTAGCGGGGTAAATAGAAGGGAGCTGAGATTATGTAGGATAATGACTAACTCCAAATTAAGGTGAAAAATAATTGCAGATTCCAAATAACCCAAAAATTTCCATACGTACCCAGACAATGTAGTCATGCCTACACTAATTTTATTTGCAATTGGAGATTCAGATATGATCCATCTCTCTACTATACTGTGAGACCCCTTACAGTAAAATGTTACTACTGTGGTGCTATTCGCTCTTTACATTTCAACAGCGATCAGGCCTATACCTCAATTTGAAGGACAGAGTATGAAATTTCCAATAAGCAAGAAAAAGTTAAAGCTGCTCCATTGACCCTGACTGTATTGAGAACTTGGGCCGTTAAAAAAATGTAACTGATTGGCTCTAGTCAGTGGCGGACTGGCCGTCGGTTCAAGAGGATTAAAATGCACTTTTAAAGTTTCTTCATACCAAGAAATTAGCCAAGCAAGATTGCTACTGGTAAGTTCTGTCTACCATCACCACTGATATTTCCTATGGTGGAACATAAATAGTGGACCAGACACAACAGACAAATCATTCATCAACTATCATGAACTCACAAAAACAAAAACAAAAATCTTCATGAAGCAAAATAAGTTAAATTTATGCTATTCAGTAGCCCCACTGACAAACCTTGTTTTTCCTAGGTATCTCCTATCTAATTCAATATACCATAGCCATGCTCCCCATTGGTTGAGGACGGTGCGGGTTGTTCCATGGGCTAGAAGAGAAAGCCCCCTCTCCCCAGTCAGCAGACAAACATATTATGAGGTATAGCCCTGGGAACCCATTGAGTTAATACGGTTCTGAATGCAGTAACAGAATATGAAATGCATTGTGTGTCCCCTGAAATTGGCTCCAAGGCAGGAGTGATGTGGATTGAGAAGAATATTGCTTGGCTGACTATTTTCATCAAGTAACTACATTAATCTTTGCTGTTAAACAAAGAAAATAATAAATTAGAAAATGCTTTTCATTTGAATGTGGTCCTTTTATTTGTACTAATGAAGCATCCATAACCAATGGAACGCATACTTTTTCGCATTATGCAATGTTTTTAAAAATGTAGAATAACACATAACAAAGAAAGATAAACTTTGGTCACCCATTTTGTATTAATTCAGACTGAATTTACAGCCCAAACAAATGGACATGAAATGGTGTTAAGTTAATTAGTGTATTTTAACAGGTATTGTAAAGAACTTATTTAAATTATTTACACTCAACCCTGCCTGTACAATATACTCAGGTAAACCAAAGTCAGACATAACACATTAGCTAATCAATAAGAGCTGACAGGCTGCTCTGCATTGTGCCGTTTCTCCCCCATGTGGCCCTGTCGTCTCTCCAAGGGGCTGGCAATGTCTGCAGGTGAACAGCAGCGACCCATTATGAAAATTAGATTTTTTCTGAGTGGAGCTGCCAGCCTTGGGCACCTTCATGCATAAAGATGAAACAGCGGAGTCTCTCTCCCTGGCAAATTGATAAGACAATGGTTTGACACTGTTCAAAGGCAAGACATGGACCTTCAGCCCTTTGTTTGATGCAGTAATTAAAACGTTCTGATTCAGAATATAATTAACAGATACCAATGGCTGCCGAGACCAACACGTGGCGCAACTTTGTTTAGGGCTGGTTTTCAATAAAGATATAACCATCATACAGTACATGGTTGATAAAAGAAGCTTTTATGACATCTTTATAAACTTCAATCAAATCCACATTTCACAAGTCAATAAGATCAATCAGCCTGCTTCTTTCTTCATGTTTTTGTTCACACAAAGAGAATGTCAAATACCTTTATTTTTCTCGCTTTGGAAGCTGATCCTTGCTGTACGTAGAATATGTCTCTACAAGGCTGACAGGGTAATTCAGGATCAAGACAAGTCATGTTGTTTAGAACATTAAGCTGTCTCCTCTGAGACATGAGATGGTTCTTAAGTCACTTCCTATGGAGACATGGGATGGTTCTTAAGTTACTTCCTACAGACATGGTATGTGCTTAAATTGGTTAGCCAACTTCAATGGTTAAGCTATATTATTTAGAGCACGAGAACAGAGCAAAGGAAATAATAATATAGCTTAACCATTGAATTTGGCTAACAAATGTATGCACATGTATGCACATTCCACAATAAATATGTCTGTATAGATTTCAGTGAATACTAAAAATACATGGATAAAATAACAAAAAGTGGTACTTGATTAAATCAATGAGCGAAAGTTAACTACAAATTATTCAAGTCTAGGTTTGAGCCAGATCTTTATTTGGCTTCCAGTTTGGCCTCCTTGCAAAGGTATTTTAGTCAGCCTAGGGTGTTGAGATGCAGGGGCATCGAAGTGGGGGAAAAGTGGTACTGGGGGGGTTGGAGGGGCCTTCAAAAAGCTTGGAATGAAAATGTGTTTTTTGTAATTAGTGTCATAACTAAATTTAAATTGGCTGAATATCAGTTATTTACTGATATAAATATAATACTTTGTATCCCAAAAAAATTGTGGAGGCTTTCTGAGGGCAGAAAGCCTCATCACTTACAAAAGGCATAAATTGGTTTAGTCAACCCCTGCACTAGGAGTCGTCTTTAAATGCAGCTAATTAATTTCACACAGCACAACAGCATAAACTGACACTTTAAGAATGGTTTTCAATAACATTGATTCATCAGTATCATAAATTAATCAGCATCATAGGTACAATTTCATATGCAGGGCTGGAAATTAAGCTTGAATTTTAGAAATACTTGTCCGTCAACTTTACAGCGCCAATTTAGTTTTAAAATGGTAAAAAAAAAACAGGTGCCAGAACAATTGTCTGTGTGTATGATGTTGAAAGCATGAACATCCGAATTGCCGTGAATATGAATAGCCCTGCTCGCTAGTGCCAAAAATCCTTAAAATCCACCCCTGGTCATATGACATTTTATATATATATATAAAAATTACCTTGAAAAGCTTAACATCATGAAACACATGGCCCTTAGTTTCAGAAGCAGCCACAGAGAGTGGCCCTCATAATCTCCTGATGGTGTTACTGAGGACGTGAGACAAGGTGAGCTCATACAGTGGCAACTAAAAGTTACTTCAAGCAATCTTTTGAAGCAGTTTCAACTGAAAGAAGCTTAGCAACACTAACATCAAGTAGCTGTTGTATTGTATGTCAGGCTATAATCAGGCTAATATCAATCTAGGATTGCCAATACTTTATGCTTCATGTTTGTAGAGGAACCTGTCCTGGTAGCAGATAGTGAGCAAGAAGATGAGATAGGGGATGAAAGGGAAGAGAGCAAGGAAGATGAAGGTTGCTCTCAGGATAGTGAGAAGGATGAGGAGAGGACAAAAGAGGGAGGGAAAAAATGTGAGGGCAATGCAGAAATGTATTTGCCCGAGGACCCAGGACTATGGCCAGAGAAGCTCACTAATCAGCAGAGAGACACAATTGTTTGCAGACTAGCTAATACAGGTGCAGAAAGAACAGACATAACCAAAATGGCATCCAAAGATATGGAAGGAAAACCATTCCCAAATTATCTTCAATATGCAAAGTTAGCCAATGGGCGTGAGAAAATTAGAAGAGACTGGCTTATTTATAGTGATTGCAGATGCTCTATACTGCATCCCATACCTTCTGTTCTCTCATGGGCAGACAAAGCCATCCAAAAGTGCACTGAAGAGCAAGGATGTATTTAAGTTAGTGAACATCAAATGGCATGGAATGTATGGAAAATTACCACAACATGAGACACCCATAAGCAGTGCTATGTGAAATGGAAAAGCCTTCAGCACTCATTATTGGCAGGAACTGGAGTTGAAGGTCACCTTCAAAAACAACTGCAGACAAAAGTAGAGATAAATGATTTTAGAGAGGCTTTTAGATATGAACCTTCATTTGGCATCAAGAAATCTTGCATTCAGAGGCAAAACCTCAAATGATGTCCATAATGGCAATTTTCTTGGCACTCTTGGGTTGCTGTCACATTATGATACCCTTTTACACGAGCACTAAGAAAAAGTAAGGCAAAAGAAGAAAGGCTCACGGTTAACTCATTATCTCAGTGGTGAAACACAGAACAAGTTCATTGAGCTCTGTGGCAAAAGAGTGCTAAACACTATCCTGGCAGAAAGAGAAGATGTTACTCTATGATATGTGACTCAACACTAGACATATCTCACATTGAACAGAACGTACCATTGGTAAGGTTTGTACATCAAGACAGACAGTGGTGTTTGGGAGATAACCGAGAGGCTTTTACAAAAAGACGGGAGGGACATTTCAGAAATTCAAGCAGCATTGCAGAGTAGACTGTAGAGGACAAGGTTATGATAATGGAGCCAATATGTCAGGAAAGGTGAAAGAAGTGCAAGCCAATCCACTTTCTTCATACTCCCCTTGTGCTTCCCATACCCTCAATCTGGTGGGTGTACATGCAGCTGAGTCCTGTTGCAAGGTCTCAACATTTTTTGGCAATGTTAATCGTCTCTACAATCTCTTCAGTGCTAGTCCAGAGCGATGGGTGATCTTGAAGGGAAAAACAGGATGCTCTCTTTATCATCTCTGACACTCGATGGGGTACACACATTGCTGTTGTTCGAGTTGTGGCAACTCACTTACCCTCAATCATTGCAGCACTAGAATGTATCTTAGCCACATCCAATATGACAAGTGAAGCCAAGTCTGAGGCAAATGATCCTAAGAATTATTTCAAGACCTTTGATGTAGTTGTCCTTCTCACTGTGTGGGTAAAAACCCTACAGTGCATTGAGAACTGAAACCTGACTCAGGCAGGAGATATTTCTCTGGATATTGAAGCTGCAAACATCAAGACACTGCAAGAAAAATACAGGCTATTCTTAATGAATGGGAATCACTGCTTGCCGAGGCCTCCTCAGTAGCACAAGCAATGGAGATCCCTGGTCAATTTCAGAGTGAAGAGAGATAAGGAAAGCAGAAAAGGAAACGCATGCCTGATGAGATGACACAAGAAGATGCAACTCAAGGGAGCGCAGAACATGCATTCAGAAACAACATATTTTTTGTTGCAATGGATAGCATTATCAGTGACTTGAGTGCAAGGTTCCAGATCACAGCAACCATATGTGAAAGAAAGTTTCTTTTTACAAGAAAATACCACAAGGATCTCTCAACTGAATTTGAAAATGAAATGCTGCACCTGAGCACAATATATAGTGCTACATTTCCACATACTCTGTCCCCTCTTGAGCTCCTTAATGCCATATACAAGATGCAGCTACAGAGCATTTTTGGAAAAATTTGTTTTGGATTGAGGATTTTCTGCACACTGCCTGTGACTGTTGCTGAACGGGCTTTCAGCAAGTTGAAACTGGTGAAAAACTACCTGAAATCAACAATGTCAGGATAGACTGAACAGCCTTGCACGTCTCTCCATTGAAAGCCAATTAGCAAAAAAAATATGGTAGCAAAAAAAAAAATCTTATCTATGACAAGAAGACTCATCAGTGGGCAATAACTGTGGAATAAACTCCAACATCACGTGTGGTAGCATCAGCACCCTTAGATGCATAGTTTGAAGTTAGACTAACTTCACATTTTTCAGTCACTGCATAATATCCTTATGCCAAACTTTTTTTTACCTTAGTACAGCTTTTGAACCACTACAATGTGGGCTTGGATACTAAAATAGATTAAATTTACACAAATTGTACATATTTCAATGTATAGGCTAGCACTTATTAGAAAGCTTTTTTTGTTGTCCTGTTTCTGCAAATAAAACATGGCTCAAGTCTTGTGCAGTATTATGCAGTATAGTAAGCATTTTCTCAATGTAGGGGTTAGAAAACTAAGATGGTATTCTTTTTTTTGCTTTGTCTTATACCTTGAATTATAAATACTTAAATAAACATAAAGAAAATAATGTTCTCTTAAGCATGGTACTCCAAGCAAACCTCATTTTACTATAGTAAAGTAATTAGGCTACAGTATGTTGAGAAAGTAGTGTTGAAACGTGAGATTTCAAACTGTGCAGATTTAAGCACATATCACAGATTATAATTTCTTTTTTAAATTTAGTTAATTAGTGTCAAATGAGGTGGCTTTCGGGGGGGGGCAAATTGCAATCTCTTCATGGGGCCTAAAATTCTTAGCGGCGCCCCTATAGAGATGGCCATCACGGAATTGCAGATGAATTGTGTTTTTACCCTGTTTACTGTGTGGTTCTCTCCACAAGGGCTGGGACTAGTGACTGCAGCAGTAGAAAGACCTGTCCCTATATAGGAGCCCTGGAATAGGCCTGAAATTTCGGCCAGCCCCTAGTTCCGAGCTGCGTTGGTGCATTTGCAGTATCTATACCAAGCCCTTCTAGCTTGCTAGGCTAGCACACATTATACACCAGGCACGCTCAAACAAACCAGAACATCCACCTCTGAAGAAATGGAATTTCAGCTGACTATACCCAACCATGTGAAGAGTGATTTTTTACTGATGGAATATCTGAAGAGTAAACATTGAAACTGCAAGAGACAACACTACCCTTGGACACTAGGTTTCTGAGGCTGCCATTTTTTTCAATACAAAACACTTTTGTTTAGCGCTATTTTGTGCCTGGCCGTTCGATAGGGACCTGACATCATTGCACTCTCTGATTAAATGGAGAAAAAGTTGCCAGAAGTGCTGCTTAAGTAAAGTCAGCAACATCCAAGTAATCACAAATGACCACCTGGATCTGCTGAAAGCTTTTCAATTAGCTATCTCGTCCTCCATTATTGAGTATTTGTGGGCTAATGAAACAATTTGCCATTGATTATGAACTGAATAATTCCCCCCCCCATGCAAGTGCTATTCATCAGAGCATCAACCGTGCCATAAAGTGCTTTCTTTACTCTGATTGGCAGGATAAAAATATAGAGCAGTGGTTCCCAACCTTTTTCAACTCGCGGCCCACAGAAACAAACACATAAGTTTCCGTGACCAACTGAAAACATTTTAATGGACCCAACTATTTGTTGGGGTAGTAACAGAGGACTTTGTAAACAGCCTTTATTGAATAAACTGGCAATGAACAGAAAATGCAGATAACGGGTCACAGAGCCTCGAGAGACTCGGGCTGGCAGTGCTCAGGAAAATGGGAAAACCAGATCCAGATTAATATTTATTTTACGTTATTTAATTATATATCGAATTATGATATTTAATTATGACTTAGACATTTTTACATATATTAACAAAATTATTATTTCTATTAATAATAATTGGCGGCCCCCCTGCAATACCATCGGGCCCACAGGTTAAAAACCACTGATATAGAGGAAGTAATTCTGTTGGTCAGCACAGTTTACAGCCAGCACTGGACCAGAACAACTCACTGAAAGCTGTCCCTGAGGAAATGTTCCTTTCATACGAAGAAGCAGTCATTCAGTTTCCTTATGAATTATTATGAATACAATTTCCACGTCTCCCATTACTGTTCCTGGTCAACAGTGAAAACTGAGGCACATTCAACACTCTCTACTAGTTAAGACAGAATTGATGCAGAGAACTGATGTAAGGAAAGACACACTAAATGTTGATTTGATTATTATTTATCTATTTTATATTTAGTAACTTTTCATTTCATTATTTTTGAAAGCATGTACAGAAGTTTTTTTACATGTGCCTAAGACTTTTGCACAGTACTGTACACATTTATATGTATACTGGCATAGAATACTTGTATGTATGTGTATGTATCCCTTTATTTGTCAAGGTGGGCCTCTCTGAGCAGTTTATGCAAAATGCAATCCTGAGAGTCAGACAATGCTACTTGGGGAGAGACATCCTCGCCAATAGAACAAACACATTCTCTAGAGACAACCATGCAAACTACATCAATTAAATATCCCTCAGCTGCCACATCGAATGGCCGCTGACAATAGCTTCAGCAGAAAAGCCAAAGGGGCAAATAAAAGACTCGTTATATTCAAGGCAAGACTCAACCAATCAATAATTTCAAATATTGAAAAAACATTGGACGGTTTGAATAAAACTATATATAAAACAGGATAAAACTAGCCCCCCCGGTGCCCCCATGTTAGAAAAAAATGCTGCAAAAGTGCCCTCGTGGATGCCCCTACGGTAGATAAAACATGATAAAGTTCCCTCTACGGTGACCCAGTGTGCAAGAAAATGTGATAAAGTGCCCTCTAGAGTGCCCTTCCAGGGGATAAAATGTGATGCAGTGCCCTCTAGGGTGCCCCAACGTACGAGAAAATGTGATCCAGTGGCCTAAAGGGCACCCTTCTAATGGAAAAATTGTGATGCAACTAGGGTGCCCCTATGTGTGAGCAAATGTGGTAATGTGCCTTCCAAGGTGCTCCTATGTGCAAAAAATGTGACGAAGTGTCCTAGTGGGTGCTCTTCCAATGGAGATAATGTGATGCAGTGCCATGCCAGCTGCCCTAATGCTAGAAAATTAGTTGGCCTCTACGTGCTCCTACATGCGAGACAATGCGCCCTCATGGGATGCCTCTATAGTGGAAAATACCCTCCTGGTGCCCATGTTTTTTTTGTTTGTTTTTTTTTGTTTATATATCCTTCTAACAGTTTAGTGGCAGCATGATTCTACCTCAATTTCATTTCTGTTTAGAGCCAATAAACTCACCCAGACAGTATTTTTTAATCATTAGCATGTAGAAGTTAAAAAGTTATCATGGAGAATCTTTAGAAAGAAAGTTAAAACTGTTAAAAGAAACAGTTAAAACTGTCTGGATGACTTAATTGGTTCCAAAAGAGAGAGCAAATAAGGTAGAATCGTCTCTTGGGCGGAGTACACCTTTATTTTTGAGACAATCATCACACACACACACACACACACACACACA
>JAOYSI010000009.1:364215-387396 GCA_025775065.1 Hiodon alosoides
CCCCCCCCCCCCCCCCCCGCCCCCCCGCGCGCCCCCCCCCCCCCCCCGAAACGGGGCGTCGAGAAGGAGAGGGAGAGAGGTAGAGGGTGCCGACGTTTAGTCTACCAGTGCGCCCGTGCTTTGCTCGTTCAAGGTCATAGCTCCTGGCGCAGAAATCCGAAGCATGTGTACACAAGCGGCCACTGTACAGACGGTGCCATTTAAACGCACAATGGGACCCACAGAGGGACTCGCTGGGATCGCACAAAGAACGCGCCAGCACAGGCAGCGTAGAAAGGAACACAATTAAAGCAATCCGCATTGTCAGCGAACAGCGTGAAAATGCCGGCTTCATTGCCAGTACTAATAGCCTCGGCTGCAGGCAGTGGTGTAGAGAGCGCGCTCGAATGGCATGGCCCTCTCTCTCTCCGTCTGAGGGTTCTCTCAGTTCTCTGGAGACGGAGCAAGATAAGTGACAGAGAGCAGGAGAGAGAGAGAGAGAGAGAGAGAGAGAGAGAGAGAGAGAGAGAGACCGATGAAAGCAGAATATAGAAGGGAACCACCTGAGGGGGAGAGGACATGAGTAGGGGGACACGTGGCTTACTGAATCGCCAGGGGCTGAGCTAGAAGAAAGAGAGGAGAGCTTTAGAAATCAAAATAAGACGAAGACAATCAATGCCCTCCTGCATGCGAACCTGAGTGCAATTCCAATTAAGGTACAATCGATCTTCTGCCTCAACAAAAACAGACGGAGCAGGTTTTTTTTCACTGGGATCAATGTCGTTGTTGTGGTTGTTCGTGAAATGAAAATTGAAAAAACCTCAGACCGCACGTTCTCTTAAAACCATTCTCAGCCAATGTTCAGATGGCCGATCTCATACCCCCGCTTACTACCTATTCATGCAAACATTTTTAAATCAGGTAAAAGTACTAATGACTCAGAGGTATACAGACAATCCATTTGAACACTCGCAGTTGCCTTTAAAGGGTGCGGATATTAATGCACGTTACGTTTTAGCAATTTGGTGTGTAGCTACATAGGGTTATTTGTCAGGGCTCAAATTTGTGCTCTCAGTTCTAAAGAATATAGTTACAGGGTACAAGATAGAAAGCCATTCTGTTTCTCTCTAGTGTTTATTTTACCTGTACCATTTGCTAGTGCAGGTGTTGGCAGCCTTTGGAAGTTATTTTAAAGTGTAACGAAGGCTAATCAAGTTTCTCATTAGGCCAGTCACAGCACGTCTTACAAGTATGAAAAATACTTCTGAACAGCAGCATGTTATGTAAAACATCTTGTCACGCTGATAATAGTGCCGGATTGCAGATTTAACGGTTCTGATGGCGTCTCCTCAATGTCTATGCCCTGGATATTATTTTACATTTCATGGTTATATTGCCATCTAGTGTTCATTTCGAACCCCAACATTGAAAAAAAAAATATTTGCATCCTAAATTTCTTAACAACTGTGTTCAAATTAAAAACATTTTAAAAAAATATTTATTTATTTTTAGTTTTTTTCCTCTTACAACAGTCAAATCTGCGGTTAATCTGCCATTCTGTCAAACTCAAATGTCTACCACAAAAACATGGTTAACACAATCCTTCTCCCTTGAATCTGAAACTCATGTTTTCTAACAGAATGACAACCAGCTTGATCCAGATGAAGTCGACCTGGACCAACAGGTTGGAATGGGCGTGGAAGTCCTCGACAACGCCAGCCACCTGCCCAGTGCCCACAGACTGAGGAAGTGCAGCTCATACGGGGTTAGCAGACAAGCGGGTGGCTGCAGAGTAGCGGCAGAAAGGTGCAGTCGGCCCCTGTACAGAGACCCTCCGGCCCTGAGCCCCAACCCTCTCAGCAACAGCCAGGAGCTGGACAGCGGTGTGGGGCGCACGGACGAGAGCACCAGGAACGAGGAGTCCTCGGAGCATGACCTCCTGGGAGACGACCAGACCAGCGCCTCCAACACCAATGCCACCAACACTCCGGGGAGCATGCGCAAGTTTGGGGTCGGCAGGGGGGACACCCCGCCCCTGGTACACTCCCGCGAGCTCCACTTCAGCACGGACTCCCTGCTGGGGCTGGACGGAGCGGGAGGCTACCTCCCGGACCCGGTGCTGATGATGATGCCGGGGCTGACCGAGGAAGAGTGCGAGCGGTACCGCGAGTTGCTGGAGATCAAGTGCCACTACGAGAAAAACGGAAACACGGCCCTCGCGGCGGGGGCGGAGCGAGGCCGGGGCGTGGCCGGCGCAGGCTGTGGGAGGGCCCCGCTGGACGTCAACAGCAACGAGAGCCTGATGCAGCACGAGATGGCCCTGCTGGAGGAGGAGCTGCGCCACCTGGAGTTCAAGTGCCGCAACATCCTGCGGGCACAAAAGATGCAGCAGCTACGGGAGCGCTGCATGAAGGCCTGGCTGCTGGAAGAGGAGGCCGCCTGCAGGGCGGCGGCGGCGGCGGCGGTGGCTGCCGGGCCCGGGAGTCCGGGCCTGCTGAGCACCGAGGAGCCCTCGCACCACGAGCTATCAGACATAACCGAAGTGCCAGAGCGGGAGAGGTCGGACAAGGATAGCAGCAGTGCCTACAACACCGGTGGGGAGAGCTGTCGGAGCACCCCTGTCATAAGCGAACAGCTCACCCCCTGTTACAGTCGCGCAGAGGAGCCGAGCGCCCCAGTTCCACTGCTCACACAGGCCCCGGGACGGCATAGAGAGAGGGCAGGGCGAGGGGAGAGGGGACAGGTCAACCTCAACCACTCTTACTCCCCCAGTGTGGGTAGGAAATTTCAGGAGGGTAATGGGAACGAGAACACAAGCCCAACGGCCAAGTTTAGGTCCCTGTCCCGGGATGGGGCCACCACAAGGGGATCGGAGGGGGGAACAAGGAGGAGCCCCAAAACCAGTGGCACTCTGGACGGGGGAGGAGGGCGCAGTGCAGATAACAGCCCCTATTTCTCCCGCCGCCAGCGAGGGGCAAAAGTACCGGCCCGTTACCAGAGCTGCATGCAGCTGAGGTCGGCCTCCGCGTCAGAGGGCCTTGCTCCCATGGACTTCGCCACCATTGGAGGAGAAGGTGCAAGCGTCGGGGCAGACGGCAGCGACCAGCACAGCCCCATGAGCCTTGCCAGCACTGCCCTCAACCCGAGCCCAGACACCAAACCCCTTCCGCTCCCACTGCCCCTGCCCGCCTCCCCACGCATGGAGTGGAAGGTGAAGGTACGCAGCGACGGCTCCCGCTACGTGGCCAAGCGGCCGGTGAGGGACCGTCTGCTGAAGGCCCGGGCCATGAAGATCAAGGAGGAGCGCAGCGGCATGACCACGGACGACGACGCGGTGAGCGAGATGAAGATGGGCCGCTACTGGAGCCGCGAGGAGCGCAAGCAGCATCTGGTGCGGGCCCGCGAGTACCGCCGCCGCCGCGAGTTCATGATGCAGAGCCGCCTGGACTGCCTGAGGGAGCGCCAACAGCAGGGCGGTGTGGACGCTAAAGGGTGCCAGCAGGGGGCACCACAGGAGGCCAGCATCCTGGAGCTCAGTCAGCGGAAGAGCATGAAGAAACGGAGCAGGAGAATCCTGGACAACTGGATCACCATCCAGGAGCTGCTGGCTCATGGCACCCGCTCTCCGGATGGGAAGAAAGTCTACAACCCTCTGCTGTCTGTTACGACAGTGTGAGAGGAGAAGGGGTAGAATAAAGAAGTGTAAAGGAGAGAGAGAGGGAGGGAAATGGACAGTTTGGTGTGAGAGCCGTGTAGAATGAGGGGACGGTGTGAGAATAATAGAATGGAGAGAGCGTGTGCTGTCTATCATAATGGCCTCTGGAATGGATAAAGACATCAGGGGTAAAGAAACTGAACAAGGTAGGACGCGGAGGTCCACAAGGACCCACACAATTCCTCAGTAGAAAAGCACAGGCACTGACAGACACTTAAGTTTATGCTCAAAGATATTTCCATTCCACACTGAAGCAGAACATTTTATGTAGACTTAATGTTTTATATTTAAGAAGAACAAACTGGATAAAAGTTTGACATCCTAGTATACAAAGGTCCAGTTTTTCATTAAAACAACGTCAAATTTAAATAGGTGGATTAACACTGGAAATTAGAGATGGGGGGGCATAGTGTTTGAGTGAGTATCTCCAACCAACGGCAGGAAGGGGAGTCACCTCGCCTTGCACGTGAACTGCACTTGATACTCTACTGAATTGCACGTATACAACAGAAGTGGTATGTGACACAGACATTGAGGGATAAAACAAAACAGGAGCATCAACAACCAATAAGCTCACAGTGGCAGGGGAAACCCTGGAAGCGCCCGGAGAAAAGCACGATTGGTGGAAAAGGTAATACAGAACTCGGTTAACTCCTAATTAATAAGCAAGAGAGACTCCAGCACAGTACATCCAAAAGCACACAAGCCGGGGATCTGAAACGAGGCCCAAAAAGCACTGTGACAAAGCACACAAGCCTGGGGTCTGACATTAGACACACAAAGTACAAACTACAATGACATCCAACACTGGATGGTACTGGCCAACATGAAGGACCTCTCAAAAAAAAAAAGCACCAAGATAAGAACGTAAGAAGACAGCAGCAGAAAGGAGCAAATATTTTAGTAATAAGTACACAGGAAACAAAGGCAGAGACTATTCCCCCCATTGAGAAGACGGGGGCTTCTTTTCATCGGTCACTAATAACCGCGCAACGTGCATACTGATGGGAGCGTCTAGTGGAATGAGCTGTAAAAAATTCAAAACCTAAGATAGCTATTCAATATCGTAAATTCATTGCATGGTGTTGAAATCAAGAACCTAACAAAAAAAAAAAATATGACCGTGTATGTACATATTATATTTTACCTCTCCGTGAGCCACCAAGGTTAATGTTGCCGGGGGATTTGTGCCAACTTTAGGTGTTTTTCGTGTGTTTTTGTGTTCCGTTTAAGCTTACCCAGTTTTTTAGAGTAGGAGAGGAAAATTGCTATTGATAATTGTTTGAAGTGCGAAAATTGTTCAGTGTATTGTTCATGAAATAACTGTTCTGGTTCAAGGAAATGTTTTAAAATAATTCATCCTTTTTATATGCATATATAATAAAAGAAATTAAGACTTTGTATGACTCTGGCTCACAGATATGGGCAACATCGCGCTAGGCTTTTGTCCATTTCATTCCTTCTCATTTACCTTAACTCCAACTCCTGTTAACGATGGCGTTATGGATGCAATTTGTTTAAAGCAGTGAATTAGTCACATGTAAACTTTCCATAAAGTTCCAGGAACAAAGAATCAACAAGTGTTCAATTAATAATAATAATAATAATAATAAAAACATATGGAGTCGTTAACCTTATTTGAGGAAAATCTGGGATATCATTTCAATCAAAATTAATTGGTAAGAATGTGTTGAAGGGAGACAGAAGGCGTTGGACATTACTGTCATGTCATGGGTCATGGCTAGCGATTTTAGGCAGTAGTAGTAACACTGTAGAACCTTAATCCCATCAGTCGATGAACGGTAGACACAAGAATACCCAACTAACAGTTCCAAACAGATCACAGAATCAATTGCCCATACAATACCCATTCCAACAAAAACAGCCAATTGCAATTTCTTAATGGCTACATGAATGGAGTTGGCCTGCTGCTGAACTGCCCCCAGAAAGTGTGAACAGCCTGTTCTGACCAACAAACTTATCAGTCTTACCAATGGATTAGTCATCGGTGAAAAGCCGGCAAGCGACAGTCCACTGTGTAACTGTTAAAGAACCCAACGCGGAGGAGAACGGCACATAGGTCTGACGCAGCTCAGGCTGTCTGTATTTCATACCATTCCTAACGTTCGTTTTACAAACCCGCTTCGTGCCCAACGAGACCGGTGCGGTGCAGTGCGACGGTCCATTTAGGCGGCGTTTTGTCACGCCATATGTACAAACGCGGAGAAAAGCATTACAGGAGTCTGCAGTTCCTAAAACAACTCTGAACCTTTATTTGGTAACAAGGAGGGGGAAGAACCAAAACAGAAATGAAAAGGTTTGTACATAAACGCAGGACAACCGAGTATCAGCATCATTACCAATAACAATTCTGAACAAATATATTAACTACCTGAACCCAGAGGAAACCAAACCCGTAAGTGACATGAGAACGGGAGGAAGAAGGGGCGCAGGAGACAGAGGTAAGATGATAAAGGAAAGGGGGGGGGGGGGTGGAACTAACAGGCAAAGTGAGCAGTTTCAGGAAAGTTAAATAGCACCAATAAAATTGTACACCTGTGGGGTATTTAACTTCCGCCGGTATTTTCTTCTTCTACTGAATAATACCATAATCCCTTCTCTTAACGGCCCCAACAAACACCAGACCCGATACAAAACCTGCAATCGTGAATATGGCGCGGCACACCTTTTTATTAGTTGTATCCTTCAAACTAAAAAAATAATGCATTACAGTGAGCGAGTGGGATTTGCTGTGTTGTCAGTACTACGACACCTCTTATAAAACACAAACCAACCCTTGCTTCAGTAACTTAACCACAGAATACAAACTGGAACAATGTGTAACGTTCGCCCAAGGCAAACCTCTGGAGAGAAAGAGAGAGAGTGAAATCTGCCATCAGTCCTGGGGCACTCAACACCGAACTGTTCCCTCCTTCAAGAGCAGGAGACAAACCAAACACTGCCTTTTAAACCGGGTGGTCAGGGAATGCGGGAGAAAAGGACAGAGTGTAGACAAGGGAGTGTGACGTCTTGAACACTGGGAGTGTTCAAGGGTGATGGGTGGAGGTTTATCCAGGCTGCAGGTATCCTCTGTCACACACACTCCATCAATCTCCAGCCGTCCACCTCTGCAGCACTCATTCCATTTTCTGCCAGTCCCCTGAAGCGACCCTGGCCTGCACATCAGAAGATCTGGGCAGGGAGGACAGGAGGCCGAGAAGTGTCCACAGACAGCCGCTTTATATCTGGCTGATCTCACACTACAGTCACTGGCGTGAAAACATACAACGCACCTTGCACGTGAGCACAGACGTAAACAGTCTCGACTACTCGCTTGCTATGCAGGGGGACGCAGGCCCCGGGGAGCGCCGTACCTCCGAATGCGTCTGTGAGGGGGTTTGAGGGGGGCGTGTTTTCTTTGACTCCGAGGCGTCCTGAGAGGGCGGGGAGCTCTCGACTCCTCCCTCTCCTCTTTGGCTCTTCCTCTTCCTCTTGGAATCCTTGGCTCTTCCTCCCCGCCCAGTGCTGCTCTGCTCCTGCAGCTGGATCTGGGGGAGGACAGGGGCGGGCAAGAAGAGTGAGATACAGGATGGGGAAGAACACAGAAACACTGTTCAGTGCTGAACACAATTGCATGCAATTAGCGACAAATAAGACATTTAGTTGCATAAAAACATTAATTACAGGCAGTCTTTTACCACAGAAGCATTGAATTCGCTCAGACCCCCCCCCCACACACACACACTCCTCCCAGCTCCCTCACCAATATAAGAGTGTGGAGTTCTTGGCGAGGAGGCCGTGACGCCGCCTGCAGAACGCGGTGGATCACATGTGTTTGGTCCAACGAGACTTCCAGCAGGTCTCCCTCTAGCTGCAGTTCCTCCAGTTGACTTTGGGTAGTAGGGGACAGCTCTATCACAGGACCCCTGAGAGAAGGAAGCAGGGGGAGAAGGGACTCCCCACCTGGAAGGAGAAAGGGAGGGATGACGCTGTCCAGTGCCACTCCTGACAATGGAGCAGTTCACATGAACTTCTCCCAACCACCAGATTTGGCAAAAGAAAACGGAGATGCTAACCTTTTCTACTGTGCAAGTCCCCTTTCTTTCGGTGTCCATTTTCGCATGCCGCCTGAACAATCACAATTATAGGCATCACACACAAGTACATCTCAAGGACCACATCAAACTACCAGCAGGGTGTCAGTTACCACGCATACATTCATATCAAAGCAAACTAAAGCGCATGTGTAGATAAAACATCCCTACAGGCATAGCCAAGTGATGAAAATGAATATAAATCTATGAAGTAAAACTAACCGAGTCATCAACTCTCTTGCTGGCCGTTTTAGGGGGACCGTCATCCTCCGTCAGGTCGATGACACCCTCCTCTCCCTCGCCCCTCTCCGTTTCCTCGGAATCGGACAACACAATGACAGAGTCCTTTTTGTCTTGGCCCTGGTTCTGGTCCCGGTCCTGGTCCTGACCCAGGGTCTCGCTTAGCTCTCGCAGCGTCTCCAGCGCCTTCCTCAGGTCAGGGCTGTCCAGTGCCTGCTTGGCCCGGCCCTGCCAGGTGATGGCCCTCTCGGTGAGGCTCTGCAGCGCCTCGCCCTCGGGCAGCCGCACCGGCAGCCGCTGCAGCGCCACCAGCAGGGCCAGGATGGTCTCCAGCCGCGGCCGGCGGCTCCGTTGGCACAGCGGGCACAGGAAGCGCATGCCCCAGTCCCACCAGCAGAGGGGGTTGACAGGGGGCAGCACTGGGGGAATAGGCACACACCCGCCGTGGAACCAGTCTTTGCACAGGTGGCAGCGGAGGAGCGGTGGTCGGGGCAGGTGCCCACATACGCAGACAGCGGCGGGCGGGCAGGGGGTGGGTGACTGGTAGGAGGTCTGGCCCTCCGGGGTTTCAGTCAGGTCCATGTCCTGGCTCTCATTTAAACGGTCTGAGGACAGGCTGGAGACGTCCTGCTCCGCGCGGTTGCCCTTCTCCAGGCCCGGTTTGGCCAAGTTGACCTTCTGGAGCCGCCGTATTGCCTCCTTCTCCCGTTTTTCTCCTTCTTTGAAAGCGGAAGCCTGAGCAGGAGGTTAAAACGGAAGCAGGGTCATAAGACAGATGAGCTTATCACAGACATACCGGTCTGTAGGATATCTGTTACTGAAAACAAGGGGAGTGGGTGGTATTCACCGAGTACGTTGATTCAACTAACAAATGCAGAGCTAGGGGTGGTCATTCTCCTCATATTACGCATCAAAATGGCTCTTCTGAGCCCACGATGCTCATGCGTTTCGCACGAGAGCTGAACACATTAACACAACGAGGCTCTCCGTGTGGACTCACGATGGCTGCTGGGTCCCTCAGATCCTGAGCCGTGAGGCCCAGGCTGTCCGTGTCAGCTCTATCCCCCTGCTCGTCCACTCTCCCCCTGTGCTTCTGTACGCAGGGACACAGCACCTGCAACACACACCCAGGTCCCCCCACGACTTAGAAAGGCCTTCACAAACGGCCACTTCTGCCCGTGCCTCCAAACCCCCACATTACCTCCAGCAGGCTGTATTGAGTGTTCTTCTTCAGGAAGGTCTTGCTGGCCTTCTCTCTCCATGAGTGAGCGAGGACCACCTGCAGCTCCAGCTGCCTCAGCTCCACCATTAGCACCGGCAGGTCCCGCCCGATGGCCACCAGGCCCTCCAGGTCGTCCAGACAGGGGTAGTGTTCTCCATTCTGCAGGTGGTGGTAGTGGTGGTGGTGGGGAGGGACAGAGGGGGACCCGAGGTTTAAATGGGATAGGAAGCAGGGGGGTGAGGACAAAGGACGAAAAAGACCTTCCACCCACCTGTATCTCCTCCAGGTCGGTCACCCATGCTCTGGCTTGGCTCAGACAGCCCTGCAGGGACAGGATATTGGGCAGCTGGACGGGGATCAGTGTGGCTTCGTTCACAATGGCCTCCAGGGTGGAGAGAGGGTGCTTCTGTCTGCAAAGGTCAGGAAACGGCCTTTAACGCACAGCGAAAGCACAGTGCAAGGTGTTCATCGTCAGCGGGTCTGGTGTTCTCGAGGTGAAGTGGTGAGCCTCGCCTGTGCTCCAGGCAGATCTGGGCCTTCTCCTCCCAGCGCTCAGCGATGGTGAGCAGCTCCTGCAGCTCGGCCATGGCCGTCTCCACGGCGGAGCTCTGTGGCACGCTGCAGCCGGCCTCCATAAGGCTGCGCAGAACCCCCAGCGTCATCTCGCCTCTCCGCGGGCCCAGCGTGCGCCGCACCTCCTCCAGCCAGCGGCCCTGTTCCTGTAACCCCCGCAGCAGCCCAAGCGCTGGGGGCTCGGCCGCCAGGGCGCCACCCCGCTCCAGCAGGGACTGCAGCTGCTCGAGAGGGGGCGGGCCCTGGCTGCAGTCACAGCCGTTCAGGAAGGACTGGGCTTCGCTCTGAAACTGCTCCACGGACAGCAGCAGGGCCTTTGAGGAGAAAGAGGGCCTGGGGTTACAAATATTCAAAAGGGGTAGGCTTTACTTAAAGAACCATGCTGTGTTTTCTCCACATTTTGGAATCACCAATTGAACTAATGCATCTTGACTCGTCCCATCACCCTGAGCTGCATCCGACTAATCAACAATCCGTGTTGCCTTGGAGCAACTGTCTCTCTTACACTCTGCGGGCAAGTGGTTCAGAGCTGAGCGGAGTCTCTCTAGACATCACTGGAAGCCTGCAGGCGCCAAGGAAGCCCGGCCAGTTTCCACTTCAGTGTAACGGTTGTGCTACCCCAGAACCAACAAACTCCAGCCCATAAGGCTCAGTCTGTGCTTGGGTGAGCGTCTTTACCTACTGAGAAATTCGTTCTACATTTATATTCAGTTTCATCACATATTCTTCAAGACCGACAACTTTCTCAGGGGTTGAGGTCGACAAAGCACTCCGCACTTGTCTGGTTCATTCCAGCTAACTTTGCAACAACAAAGGAACTTGAAATTTCATCACACCTAATAGTGCTTGTTACCCAGATAAAGACGGCAGTGGTCCAATGGATGCGTGCTGCCCAGTTGGTTGTGTGAACGTTTCAGTAAATAAGAGCCATGAAAGCCCAAAGCCTAAAGAGAGGCTCTTCCTGTTCTGCAGGGAAAGCGTGACCTGGTGGGCCTCACCTGCACCTGTTCCATGGAGCCGACGACACAGGGGAGGTTCTGCATCTTCTCCACCAGGGACTTTAGGTCTGGGAGAGTCATCCTCCTGTGTACACACACACACACAGTCAGCAACCCGCAGTGAACAACGCGCGCTCTGCGTAACCGCACACCATGCGCGCCTAACCTGCCATCCGACTTAGCCAGGAGCTCGCTGCTGACGATCTCACAATGCTGGAAATCACTCAGCGCGGCGTTGAGGCGCTGCAGCAGCTCGTTGCTGGGGAACTTCCTCTCGGTGGCCTCTGCCTTGAGAGCCTCCAGACTCTCCACACCTACTGAAGGAGGCCATCAATGTAAATAACTAGCCCTATAATCAGTGGCGGTTTAAACAGCTTTAAATCAGTGACAAATGAAACAGGGAAAGTGACAGCAGTGGGCGGAGAACTTCTTAATCAATACATGTTTTTTATTTTAGTTTGAGTCGTACTAAACATAAAGTACATTAAAAATGTCTTCAATCAAAATGTGACAGCAAGCTTGTGAGAGCAACCCCGCTCTCCATGGTAGGCATACAGGGCTCACCTTTTTTGCTCCCCTCCTCCTGCTCCAGCAACTCCTTCACCTTGTTGGCCCATAAGTCGAAGGACTCGGCCCGGACCTTGAGTCCATGCAACATGGCCAACAATTCGTCCAGAGTGTACCTGTACCTGAGACAGAAAAAGCCAAGGCAGCGAGTCACGTTTGGTGTGAGCAGATGGCCTGGCATGCACAAGTGCATGCGAGGAGCACACGCAGTACCTGAGGTAGTGTTTGTCGGTGGGGCACGCACACAGGTCCTGCGTGTGGTACAGACAGACCAGCCGTTCGGGGCAGTTGCTGCAGGCCAGCGCAGACAGGAAGCAGGTGGTCTTGCACTTGTCACACTGTCTCTCGTCATCGGGCAGGAGCTCGAAGGCCTCTCGCTCTGCCTCTGTGATCCCCTGCTCACACCACAAGCAGTAACATGGACTGACTCCAAAATCTGGGTTTATAGGGATACCATCAGCCATAAGTTTGTTTAATATTTTCCTGCAACATTTTACTTCCATTTTCCTTCATGCTTGGGCCGTTAGAGTTCCCTCCCTGTCTTACTATTGACTAAATTCCCTCCCAGCCCACTTTCCCTCACCATTTACAACTACTGACTAAATTCCCTCCCAGCCCACTTCTCCTCATCCTTGTCTTACTACCGACTAAATTCCCTCCCAGCCCACTTCTCCTCACCCTTGTCTTACTACTGACTAAATTCCCTCTGAGCCTGCTTCCCCTCACCCTTTCCAGCAGGTCCTTGCGCAGTTTCCTCTCCTCCTGAACGATGACAAACATCTCCCTGTGAGTGGCAGCCGCCAGGTTGAGGTCCAGCTTCTCGGGGCAGGCAGCCATCTTGCAGGTGAGCTCCTCGTGGGAAAACACGCAGTACCTCCGCAAGTGACGATAGTGCTCTATACAGGAGCGCCCGGCAGGGAGCTGGGAGGAGGGAGGGGAGAGGAGTCAGGTTTCATTTTATGTACACTCAGCTGGATGTTACCAAAGGGAGGAGGGCACAACGGTTCATGGCCTGTGAGGTCCAGTTAAAGAGATGCAGAGGCTGCTTCAGTAAGGCACACTCACCCAATCTGCCGTACAGAAGTTGACTGCCTCCGCAAAGTTGTACCCCTGGTTGAACCCACTGTGGTAGGCCCGGGGGAAAGTGATGACGAACTCCCCCGCACACTGGTTGGTACGCACCACCTGATAACAAGGACACAGAGCAGGTTTGAACAAGCAGGGAAAGCTCCATGGGCTTTACCAAACCTAGAGTTGGGGCTGGGGGAAAGAAAATTAACAACATAGCCCTGATTTTTATGAAAGGCATGTGATGCCTATGACATCAAAGACAACCTATAAGGGCAGGTTAAGAGTCTTCCTAGTAATACCCGTGAATCGAGCAATAACTCTGAATTTTTTGTGCCAGGAGTACCAGGAAGAAGAAGAACAAAAACACAGAGGGAGACACTGACCGGCACCCCGTGGGCCATAAGGATGTTGGGGTTCATGATGGTGACCAGCTGGTGCAGCAGGTCAGGCTGATGCTCAAACAGCTCCGGGGTGAGCTTCTTCATCACCTCCTCCAAGCGCTCGGCTGCTGCGGAGGGGACCCCGTACCACGTCTTGGGCTCACCCCTGAGGAAGACCAGGGACGAGAAGGAGGGACATGGAACCACCGGCCCAGACTGGGAAGCTCACGAGCTCCTGGAATGACCTGCATGCTTAAAGCAGAGTGCTACAGCGACACCCCAAAGGGAGCAGTTAAAGGTACCAGTGCAGGTAGTTGATGGAGTAGCTCCAGTGGTCCTCGATGTGCCAGCAGAAGGCAGAGAAGACCATGCCCACGTACAGCCAGGGCACCTTCATGCCGGAGATGTCGGCATTGATGTGGCAGAGGATGGACTGATCCAGCACAGGCATCACGTTCAGGTTCCAGCCACTGCGGGCGTACTCCTGGGAGAGGAGACACGGCAAGCCCCAGGGAGGTTCAAGTGTGTATGTGTGTGTCTGTGTCTATGAAGGTTAAGGCTGCAGCACCAGGTCAACTCTGAGACATGGAGGAACCTCCTCACCTCCTCCTCTGGTGTGAGCCGTCTCTTGCCGTTGTTCATAGGAAACCCGCTCCCAAACTCCTTGGAGTGGATGTCGGCTCCGTACTCTACAGTCACATCCTCCTCAATACTGCTAACTAGCCGCCAGAACTCTCGCTCCACCAGCTCAGGGGAAACCATCTACACATCACAGAGGAAAACCGTTCAACAACATACAGGCAAAATTATCTGCGTCTGACCAAGATAATTTCATTCATTCCAGGAAAGATTTCTTTACACCTCCGTGCCCATTAAGCATTGTTATGGAGCTGTTATTCCATAGCTATGGTGTGGTTAGCGCATAAGCAGTTATACAAAGAGGGATGGAGCTCTTGTTTTTTCCCCAATTCTCTGCATCACGACATATTGAAATAGTGAACACAGGTTTGCTATTGAGCAGGCTCTCAGAAAACACACACTACGTCTATTGACTATTAAAGGAAACACTCTGCATTGTTACAGGACACATTTACAAACAAGACGGACGGCAGCCTTTCTGTGGTGTGTTGACACCCCGACTCACATGGACAGGCATGTTGAAGTAATCAGCCTTGAAGGCATCGGCCATCTCCCCAAAGCTCTGCAGCGTGTACTCCTGCGTGGCTTGCTCGAAGCCGAAGGCCTCTGCAGGCCGCTTGCATTCCTGGGAGCGGGGGAAGAGGACAGAGGGAGCCCAGTGAGCCGGCGCGTCAGACAGGGCAGGCCTCCCGGGGCTGCTGTCGAGGCCTGGGGCCTGCTCTCACCTCAGCCACACACTTGGGGCAGCGCCAGTCTCCCCTGGGCGCCTCGCCGAGCGGGGGCAGCAGGCAGAAGGTGTGGTAGTTGTCGTCGCAGCTGTCGCACAGCAGCAGCTTCTCGTCCTCGTCCCCGCGCCCGCACATCCGACACACAAACGAGTCCACCTGGGGCGGGGTGGGGGGGTTCAGTTCGCTCTCTCTACAGGTACCTGTATTAACAAGTTCCACGGTTTTCCCCCACCTCCCTCCTCCCAGCTGTGGGACAGATCCCTTTAACAGAGATGCACTCCCCGGTGGGACAGAGCTGCACTCCCTCGTTATCCCCTGTAGCCCCTCTACCCTCACACTCACAAACTGCGTGCTGCTCATGTTACGCCTCAATCTCATGGTCATCTTGGTGCAGGGCTCGTCCTCGCGCCCTTCTCCTGCTTCCTTCTTGGCAGTGAGGTCGGCAGTGGGCGGGGGCGTGGCACTCTCCCCACCTCGTTCAGAGTCTTCCTCCGCCTCCCGGACCTCTTCCTTCACAGTGGCGGCGACGGCGGCGCTGTCCCTAACGATCACCGTCTGCGGCAGCTCGTCTGCTGGGAAGGGAGGGAGGGAATGGGGACTAGGAACGGGGCTAACCCAAGCCCTACTCTACATCGTTTTATTACCACGTGATTTTGAATACTGCGTGTCGGTGTTTGCAGGGAGAGCCCTGGCTAGTATCTGTGTGCCTCAGTACGGGCCCCACCACGCAGAAACACTGTACCTTTCTTCCTAGTTCCCCTATCTCTGGGCATCAGCCCTAGACCCATCATTTTGGGACCGGCGCCGTAAATCTGCAGCTTCTTCAGCTCTGGGTTCTTCTCAATGTCCTCCTCTGTGGGCTCTGGCTGGAGAGGGGCAGGAAACAAAGAATCAGTACCCAGGTAGAGAGAGGAGACTGCCAATACGCTAAATCACACCCGCATCGTTCACCTCAACGAATTAAAATGGTTAACTACATATTAACCAAAATATGGCATAATCAAGCGCTGTTGTAACAAACTTTAAATGTCTATCTAGGCAAAAATTGTGTGCGAAGCGCAAGAAGCCACGTGTCTTTAAATAACCCTCAAGCTGGTTCCGTTTACCACTTTTAACTACCTGTCCTAGTACCAGCTTAAAGTTGTTGGAAGCCTGATAGCTGAGCACAGACAGATGGAAACCGAGAATAAGCAGAGGATATGAACATGGGGGACGCTTACAGGCAAGGCAGGAGGCTGCAGATTGGCAGTAAAACTGTCTGTAAGACAGATGGAGACTCCTGTGTCTCGTTTCCATTCTCAGGCACAGTACCTGACTCAGTGTCCAGCCAGGCAGAATTAAGTATGGCCGTTTACAACTTGCTGTTTTTTTTACCCCCCAAATCCACAGTGGACCAAATAATGAAATGACTGGGGCACAGACCATACAAAGTTAGGGACGTATTTGAAAGAATACCAGTAAAGAAGAAAGGAATTCTACCGTTCCATAGAGAAGTAATCCAAAAAAGGTACAAACAGAACAGCCTTTTCTGAAACTCAGGATGTAAAAAACATGATGCTACCATGATTTTCTACCATCACTGAGTGTATGCCAAGATTTGCAGCAAACCAACAAAGCAACCAAAGACACACTAAATAAGTCCTTGCCTTGGGCCTCCATCCGCCTAGGTTTGGCCACATTCAGGAAGTCGGTGAAAATCTGACCCAAATACGCGATGGGGTGGTAGGCAGTTAAATAGACAGGGAAGCTGACCGGGACACAGAGAGACCACAGAACTGAGAGTTCTACAAACCACCTGCAGGCACACACCCAAAGTAGCCAACACCACGAGGCACAGCCAGAGACAGGTGGAGCCAAGGAAACGGGCCGAGGGAACGCAGAGACGGTACGAACACAGGGATGAAGATGAAGGCAGAGGGTGCGAGCGACAGTGACAGTACCGGTTCGGGTCGAGAGCTGGTGGTGAGGGTGTTGGGTGGCGAGTCGTCAGGACCCTGCACGGAGAGATAACAACAGCAACAATGGACTGAGGGTGGGCGGGGCGGGGCTGAGAGGGGGCGCTGGGAGAGATTTTGATGTGAGCAGGCAACAGCAGAGGGGGTGGAGCTTGTGAGGAGAGCGAGAGATGGAGGGACAAATGCTAAGAGAGGATGAATGCAAAAAAGCATGCGTAATAAACACATTACAGACCCATATGTGGGAAAGATTAGGGACAGTGGCAGAAAGTTGGGTGAAAACATTCTAAAAGCACAGAAAGTGAAGCATGCAGGGATAGGTTATTCTACCGAGTACCCTGAAAAGGGAACTTGCATTTGGAATCATTTCACCATTCAAGTACTCGTCTTATTATCAAGTATGACTTAAAACTTGAGAGCATCTTATGCATGCACAACTGCATATTTATGTAAATGATACACAAACCATGACATTCTTTCTGTTTAACCAGTTAAAATTAATTAGTGAGCTAACGGGACTTAAATGGAATGGAAATGGAAACCTGAATGTCACATCGTATATTTCAGACGAAATCTGGTGAAGACCCTTTTCAACGTCCATAGCAAATTGGATTTAGTAAAAGAGGTTGGTTTTAATGGCAACTTTTTTGCAATGATAATAAATATTAGATGCATACATTTCGATTTAACAGATTGTTGGGAGTTATTTTATTTTTTTTTTACTATAAAAGAAAGCAGAGCAGACTACCACATATAATAACTTAAATTTGTCCACCCGATAGGCTATATATAGTATTAGAGGCAGTCGTTAGAGGAAAAGTCCACAACACTGACAAAAATAAACACTGTAGACCGAAGATCCCACAGTCAAATACAGAAATATTGTAATATTACAGCGATTTAGAGTATCAGCTCCCTACTGCCTCTCACTCTTGTCCCTACTGCATAATTTTAAAAAGAACCACCACCATCTTTACCCTCAATGTCTCTGCGACTTCCTTCAGCATCTGTGCGGAAAGCATTCAGTAGCATAGATTCATTTCTCAATCCATAACCGCTTTCAAATAGAGGACCAAAGAGATGAAGAGTTTAACTGTGGAGTATAGAAGCCGGAGACGCACCACAGAGCTACCGCAAAGCACATTAACTGCAAAGACGAAAGCACTTCAATGTGGAAACCACAAACCACCAGCAGCTATATCAAGCAGATCCAATATATAATACAATAGCAAGAAATAAAGAGAATAACTCAGGAATCCATCAATTTTACACCGCTAAATACCCATGGTAATATCAATTTTCTTCAACAATAAGATGTCATAATTCTACCATTTAAAGAACTTTCTCTCAAAGGTGGATAATGTGGCGGCTTCATGATTCATGCCAGCATTTCTCCAAACATATGAAAAGACGTTCTGGTATGTACCCGGGCATTAATAAAATTAATCTATGCAAAGTGAAGCTATTATCAGATATTGAAATTTACAGAAAAGTGAGTTAGAACAACATCCTCTACAAAACAGTTTACCTATGCATTTTGTTAGTACTGCAGTTCAAATGGTCTCATGGAGCCAAAGGCCAAGCAGTTGATGGACGTTTTTAAATAAATTATACTTGTCATTATGAGAGGACAAGATTTGACACTGATCATCTTCTGTATTAAACGTTCACTTGTATCCTGGTACTCAGAGTTGGACTAAATGGATGTTTCCACACTTTATCAAGGTTGCACGATGTTGAAGTGCACATGCATCACACTGTGCATATGATCTTGTAGTCATAGGAACACCGCAGATGAATAGGGTTGTGCTTTACTGGGGGACAGAACACAGTGGTGTCACTCACATCAGTCTGCAGGCGACTGGCTCTGCGTCCGTAGCTGATTATCTTTGAGGGCTGGACTGACTGGCGGAGAGGGATGGAGTGGGGCTTGTACTCCTTGTCCACATCGTCGCTGTCATACGGCTTGGGTTTACACGGCTGCACAGAGAGAGACCTTATCTACCTCCACAGAGTCAAACACCACCAGTTTAAACTGCTACACAGACAAGGCACATCTTTACTCCTTCTGGTAACAGACAGAAAAGGCTCAAAAAAGATGAACAGCCCTGCTCCTCTGGGGCAAACAGGGTCCTGGTGGATTTACAGATGCACTTCTCCAAGGAAACCTCCGGAGGACAAAAATAAACACAGCAGCAAAACAAAACAATAAAACGGACCACTGGACCATTTACCGGCAGGCTAGCTCCGGAGTGGAACACCTCAAAGGGGTAGACGATCCTCTCATAGTGCGACCGCAGCAATGAGCCGATGTTCCTTCCAGGGGGGTAGCCGAGCTTCTGGGCCACACGAGCCCAGCGCCTGTCTTTACTGACCGTCTCAAATCCCCCCTCTTCAGCCACAATCTACAACACGACAGATGCGGAGGTCAATGCAAAACAGCAGTGGAAATAAAGATCATATAACCAGATTCTGTGCGATCTGATGGCCAGTTTGCAAAATGACCTTGAGTGGAACAGGGTGCAATTACTTTGTATGTCCAAATATTTTTGCATTTACTTCAATAAACAAATACAACCAATACAGCTTTAGAGATTCCATGACTTAACAATAAGGAAATCAATACTTGTGTATAAACATTCAATACTTTTGAATAGCTAATACAAGCAACAACCGAATGGAGTAGGGCCAAGTACTTCCAAAACTATTTTTATTAACTTTCTTAATCATACTTTTTCTAAACTTCTTACCAAGTTGGTCCATAAGTTAATACTTCTTCATGATCAAGATCATGGTACGGAGCCAATTTATTAATTAAACGAAACTCAACAATCCATCACTTTGCTTAATTGTAATTTTGTCAGAAAATACATAGCTACACATATTAGGATTTTGTCTGTCCAGAATGTTCACATCAGCAGCGTAGCAGGAATCGCACTGTGGCTAGAGAGAAGTACCAATCGGCTAGGCTTGCAAGTTTCAGGCCACACCATGTACACTACAGTGGGGGGGAGGAGCAAGTCCACGACGGACATCACTGGGTAAGTTCACTTAGTTTCTGGACCTTGGACAAGCTGAAGAGGTCCAAGATGCGCCTCTCAATGGTGGGAATCTTGAGGGAGGAGCCCTGGATCTCCCAGAACTTGGCAATACGGTCCAAATAGTTCAATTTCACACGCGTCTCTGCCTATGGATAAGAGAGAGACATTTTGATTGTTTAAGTAGCCACACCTAGGCAGAAGGATGGA
Source organism: Hiodon alosoides (assembly GCA_025775065.1). Taxonomy (NCBI): domain Eukaryota; kingdom Metazoa; phylum Chordata; class Actinopteri; order Hiodontiformes; family Hiodontidae; genus Hiodon; species Hiodon alosoides. The sequence goes on from JAOYSI010000009.1 coordinate 383,625, forward strand.
GAGATATTATATATATAAAAACATTTCCGCAACAGCAAAATTCTAACGATAAGGAATGAGTACAGTGGAAAACAAACCTCAAGCTCATTGAGCCTCTGGATTCTAGGAGTGAAATGGAAGTTGTCCACCTCGACAGCAAATGGGGGCTGCCAGTCCTGAAAGCCAAAAGATTATCTATACCGAGAACCACAATGCAAAGGCTAATGGTACTATGAGGAAAGGGTAAATGTATGCATTGTTATGTTACAACCATGTCAACACTAGAGTACAGTCAGCAATATCTTGCAAATTTCAATGAAAGCCATGGCAACAAAAAAGGAAACGGCTTTGAAACTAGCGTGTTTCTGATGGCACTGAACACTAGCGTGTTTCTGATGGCACTGAACACTAGCGTGTTTAAGTGCATTGCTATAAACTTCTGGTAAACTTATTCAAACATTAGGATCAGTTTACACATGTCAATCTTCCTTGATGAGAAATGAAAGTCATGGACTTCTCACCCAGTATAAAGCCATATACAACTAGCTGTTTTTTTTGTGAAAACAGAATTTGTGAAATAAATATTTATATTTATATAAACACATCACATTATTCGGTATCCTGCATATCCTAGTCGGAACAGTATAGTAGCTAAATAAATAGAAATGTAACTGTTTTAAGTAAGGTTCTGAGTTGGTCATCCACCGAATACTACAATGGTACAACCAAATGGAGAATAAGAATTAGAAACTCAATCATATAGCTTTGTTAAGCTGTTGTTAATTAAATTAGTCTTCACTGTGTACTAATTGCATATTCATATGAACCACAGACTGATTTACATCAAAATAGCTAGACAAATCTGCATCTTGCACACTTAAATTAAAGCCATGTTCACCACATAAAGACCATTTTCAACTCACCAAAAGTGGGTGAGTATTAAGTTCCCCTTAGTATAGGTGGTTGGTACAATTTATAACAAGTGCATGCATAACTTAGATTTAAAGACATGTATACAATTATAGGGGCATCGTTTAAAACATATAATCGATTCGACTGAGATTTTATATGCACCGATTTTGCCTCCACTACAAAAACATTTTTAAAATCTCAGCCACTTAGACATTTTGACCTTTAAAATCATCATGAGACATCTATAAACCCCCTTCCATTAAAAAAATAAAAAAAATAAATGAATACAAAATTCAAACTAAATATTCAACAGTCAACTAGTCTCGCAGGTAAAACCTGCAATTTGTAGCAACAGGCAGTCTGTATTAGAGGTTATTTTACTAATACTTACCGCGGGAGGGCGGATCTTACAAATTCCGGATTTCTCTGCGACGGGACGGATTTTGGCAATGTAGCCCATTGGGTCCGCGAACTCCTCCCAGGAAGGTTCAAAAACAGGACATTCTGGTGGTGGCTCAAAGCCCTCTCCGTCCATTGCTAAATAACGAGGTTATATCACCGAGTTTAAATCGACATTATATAAAATGAGATTCCAATTCATATTGGTAACTGATGGCACTATGTTGATGGACCAGACGCCCTTAATCTAAGGTGATAAACTATGTCTATATTTAGCCATCTCAACTGAAACCGTGTCAGAAATGACCGTTAGCAACAAACTGAATCTTCAATATTACGTAACAAGTATAAAATATGCTCCCAGTTAGAATAGTAAGATGGAGACGAGGTATGCTCGCGCACGCACGTACACACCATTTCCGTTTGGCCTCCAGATTCTGTGCCGCACCACAAAGATTTCGAGGATATCCGATAAACTGATAGTGACGACAATAGAGGCCTATGAATTACTAGATCAATCAGCAAATGTATTTAATCAAGCACGCACATATGAATACTGACAATAGATGTCATGTCTGCACACATGATAACAACTGCGTGATCAAATTAATAGAGGTGTAAAAACAATGCAGGCCCACCTCTCTGTCCTCAGCTCAAACCAGTGAGCCAGGCCAAATACTTCCTGCAGTATAAAGCAGCAATATTCCACCACTCTTGGGGTCAAATAATAAAGCAATCCATTATCAAGCTAAATATTCGACAACAAACAACCCACCCAAAAATATTATATAAATATATATAGACATGTATTCCCCTATTCCTACTCTTTCTCTCAGTCCCTGTGTGGAAACACAGTAATATTCCGTTCCACTCAGACCTCACTAGCGCCCCCAGTTATATCACAAAGGAGGGGGTCGGGGCGTCCGATTCCCTGTCCCTCCCTCCACACGTAAATATCAGAGAAGTCTTTTTTGGCTCATTATTCCGGTCAAATGCAAATTACTTAAAGATTTAATTTAAATGTTTTGTTTAACCATGTGTAGTGTGTATTTTACATACTTAGGGAGTATTAGCTATAGCTATCCTGGCCGTTCAGTCGACTGGAATATCCGTACTAGAGACTTTTCTTCTTAATTTACCAACAAACAAAGCGTTATCGTTGGCAAATTTACGGGACGATTGTTTTCGTTTCTATATTATTACACGACCGACGTTACTAATATTACTTAACTATGTTATATACAGCTACAACCTGATTAAGGTGCGTAGAAGTATCAAGTTAGTTTATCGAGATAATTAATTTGCGTGAAATAAAGTTGAACAGATTAACCATTTTGGCTCTGTAAACCACATTTAATTTGTTATTGAGAGAACCCTCAAATATACGTACTTAATAATGTTAATTCAACTATTTACAAAAAATATCAGTAACACTGTTTCTACTGCTAGGGCGGTTACGTTGAACGTCTCGTCAGTGACTGGGTATTCGGATTGTTTGCCAGTAAACTAACATCGTACATAATTTAGGTTATTAACCTGCGTAAATAAATTGAGCCATTTTCCTGTTAAACGACTAGCCAAGTTACTGACTCCCAACAACTAGGCCTCCGATCGCCTTGAACAGAATTATATTACAAAATTACACCCTTTATAAAGGTCGATTCTTATTCCTTCACTTACTTCGAAGATAATGTGTAACTTTAATCCAATGCGATAAGGCTTTTCTTGTAAATTTCAACTAGGAAGTTAGCTAGTTAGCTAGCACATCACAGGTTTTCACGGGGGCAAATTAATGTGCTGATCGTACCACGATCCAGCGCTTTCTCTGGTCAGTTGTGCACTCAGCGATGTACGAACAGTTGAATAGCTCGTCTAGGTTAGTTTGCTATGGCTAAACGCAATCTGACCGTTTGAGCCTTGACTGACAACAGGATGTATTGCATTTTTTGGGACTGGGTCTCTCCGTGAGGAAACAGCACTCCGTCGGCCTCCACTTTTCTGCCCATCTTAGCGTCTCCAATCTGGACCGCACAGCAAATCTGGGTCGGGGGAGTCTTACTACTTTATCATTTTTTTATTCCTGTCAGTCGCATGTTGACGTGATGTTTTGTCCTGCATTCCAAAGAACTGTACAACCACACACTTCCTTCCCTTTGGACGATGCAGCTCTTTTCCCTTGCTGGTTAGATTAGTTAAAAATCCAATTTTCTCTCAAGTGCCACTACATAACAACGAACATTTATCCAAAATCGGTTATCGTCAAATGTTTTTGTTGATAATATAAACTCGTCTCGCAATGTCTCTGAATAATCTGTCAGTGAGAATGTTGGCCATTTTATGTCGCCCCCTCCTTAACCCGAAAGGAATGGCATTGTTGATGTCATCACTGCCTGACCACAACCTCCAACCTCGTAAATGACACGGTCTCTCTCTCTCTCTCTCTCTCTCTCTCTCTCTCTCTCTCTCTCTCTCTCTCTCTCTC
>JAOYSI010000009.1:403967-416162 GCA_025775065.1 Hiodon alosoides
TACGGCCGAAGGTGCCGAAATAAAGAGAACGCGCACGAAAAAACGACCGCTCCCGATCTTTTCCTGTGGGAATTCCCTGTGGTTGCCACACAGGATATCAAGATATTTCATTATCCCTTTGACATAGTGTTGTTAATTGAAAATTTAAAAAAGCACCATTGTGTTTATGTTTATTATATTTATAACTAATTATATATTTTTTGAGAATATCAAACAAGTAGCCCTCTAGACTATTTTATCCCTTCAGGGAGCCCTCAATCACAAAAAGGTTGGAGACCCCTGGTTTAGACTTGTTAATCGCCAGCTTTTAAAGGAACTTAAAAATGTGAATAAACATAAAAAAAAACAAATCACCAAAGTAAACACCTAACAAAAACCTCCCTTTCGGGGACAACTATCAAACAGTTTACCAGACCTCATATCCTAATACAATATTGTCCATCTATATCCAGTCCTCCTCTTGAGCCAGCTTTGCTGCTCTATAAAGGGCCTAGGCTTTCTGACGCCTGAGTGTGATTACCATCAGTGGAACCACACTCAGGTTAACAACGAAGTCTAATTAACAGGCAATTAACAATTGCCCCCCCTCTCGCATTGCAGGTCATTGTCCTGCTGTCAGTCCCCTTGTGACCTTTTCTCGGCTATGTCCTACCAGGGGCACTACTTGGTGTGAAAGAGACCAAGTTAGATCAGATTGTGGACTGGTCTCCGACCCAGTGTATCACCAATTGCCCCACCAATGACTTCTTCCCCTGCTGCCGCAGCAGCTGCTGTTGACACCCGCTTGGTGCATTTCGCTGTGCCGTGAAATTTTGACGGCAGTCCAGACAGACGTGACCTTACAATGCTCATTTTACTTTGCACATCAGCCCATTGCCTTCCCTGATGACGCCGCCCGGATTGCCTTTATCATAGCACTTCTGACGGGTAAATTGCTTCAATGGACATCAGCTATCTGGACCCAACAGGGTGCCGTCATCTAGTCCCTGAGAAGTTTTCTTAAACATTTCAAGGATGTGTTTAACCACCGGCAGAGGGAAGGGGTGCAGGAGAACTACTTGCCCTTCAGCAGGGCACATCCGCTGCAGCGGACTATGCCCTCAATTTCCGGACACTGGCAGCCAGCAGTGGATGGAACGACCCTACCCTGCTCACCATATTTTCACGTGGACTTCAGGCTGATTTACAATCAGATTTGGCTTGTCGAGATGAACATCTGAGTCTGGAGGAGTTAATCCAACTAGCCATCGGTCTGGATCACCTCCTACAGGCTAGGAGAGGACGTTCTCCTCCTGACTGTCCACGTCAACCTGCCAGGTTACCCCCAGCTCCTCGACCGACTTATGAGCCTGTACCAATGCAACACGGATGCACCCGCCTGACGGCCATGGAGAGATAGAGGCAACTCCAATTGCTCCTGTGTTTCTACTGTGGTAATGAGGAGCATTTCCTTGAAGTCTGTCCTGGCTTGCCCAAAGATACCAAAGATACAAAACAAAGATGTTTTAAATCTGCATTGTTCAGCTCCGCTGCATTCAAGTTTTTCAGTTTTCCGCTGCATTCAACGCGCAGTCTCACATGTCAAAACCAACACCACAAGGCATCAGTGATAGTATTTATTTCGCCTCTAGAGGCTGCTCTCATACTGTATAAGGACAGCGCGTCCTTCCCAGCACCGGACACAACGGGGTGCTGATCAATCGGCAAAACCGATATATCGGTCAACCTCTACCTATTACCATGCAGAACGGCCTGCTTCACATTGAAGACCTGTCTTTTTCTCATCCTCGATTTCCTTAGGTGTTGATGTCATTCTTGGTCTCCCCTGGTTGTCCCATCACAACCCGACCATTTCCTGGAAGGATGGAGAAATACTCACCTGGGGCGCTTCCTGCTTTTCACAATGCCTTGCTCTTCCATGCCGAGCGACTCAGGTGGAAAGTCCCCTTCTTTCTGTGCCGTCCGACAGTCCTCCTGAATACACTGATCTGGCAGCTGTGTTCAACAAAGCACAAGCTTCCCAACTGCCACCTCACCGACCTGTAGATTGTGCCATCGATCTGCTCCCAGGAACCTCTCCACCTAGATGACGTATCTACCCCCTTTCTCTTCCGGAGTCCAAGGCTATGTCAGCATACATCCAAGAGGCATTACAGCATGGCATCATTTGTCCCTTCCACCTTGCCCGCCATTACAAGCGTCTTCGTTTCAAAAAATTGTAGGGGATTCTGACCTTGCATCGACTACAGAGGTCGGAATGACATCACGGTCAAGTACCATTACTCCCTACCTTTGGTGCCTGCCACCCTGGAACAAGTCAGAGGAGCCCACTTTTTCACAAAGTTAGATCTGCGCAGAGCCTACAACCTGATCCGGGTTAGGGTGGGTGACGAGTGACGGAGTACACATGAACCAGACTAAGGTGAAAGCTGTCACTGATTGGCCCCAGCCCAGAACGGTCAAGGAACTCCAACGATTTCTGGGCTTTGCCAATTTCTATAGAAGGTTCATACAGAACTTCAGTTCGGATGCTCCTCCTCTGACATCTCTCCTCAGGGGCCCTGCCCATTCCTTTGCCTGGACTGCGGCCAAGAGGCTCAACCAGAGATAAGGATGATGGGCTTTGTTCTTCACCAGATTTCTTTTCACCCTCACCTACAGACCTGGTTCTAAGAACATCAAGGCAGACGTATTGTCCTGTCAGTTTGACTCCTTTACTGCCTCCATCTCCTTGGATCCTATCCTCCCCTCAACTTGCATGTTAGCCCCTATAAGATGGAACGTCATGACCCAGATATAACAGGCACAGACCACAGATCCACCTCCCAACTGTCCTGCTCAACGGACCTTTGTTCCTGCTTCAATCCGTTCCCAGCTCCTGCACTGGCTCCATTTCTCACCTGCCTCTGGACATCCCGGAGTCCAACAAACTCTTTCCCCACTTCAAAGGACATTCTGGTGGCCCACTCTGGCTCAGGACATCGCTCTCTACATTGCAGTGTGTCCTACATGTGCACAATCAAAAACCTCTCGTCAACCTCCTGCTGGGCTCTTGGAACCAATCCCTATTCCGCAACATCCATGGTCCCAGATTGCCATGGACTTCATCACCGACCTTCCCAAGGCTTCACCACCATCCTTGTGGCACTAGACTGGTTTTCGTGCCGAAAGCGTGCCGGCTCATCCCCTTGAAAGGACTCCCCACAGCTCTGGACACCGCGGAGTTCCACTTTCACCACGTTTTCCATATATGGGATGCCAGAAGGTGAGACTGGCATTATCACCCTCAATCAAACAGCCAGACGGAGAGGTTGAACCAAGAAATCCTCACACTTCCTCAATCTGCTACCAAAGATCAACATCCCCTGAGTACTAATTGCTTCACCCTACCTCACTTAATGTCCTATTATTTAATTAACATTCCACAACACCACGTGCACCTGTTCATCCTGTCCTCTTCCTCATTTGTTCAGCATCTCCACCACTGTTATCCTGCTTCCCTCTCCACTGCATATAAACCCCTCAGTGACTTCCATTCAATGCTCAGTCTGATCTATCTCGTATATCGCATTTCCGAGCTCTACTCCCTTGTGATCCCGTCTGACTATTGTTTCCCTATCATCGACCCTTTTACCTGCTTCATCGACATCGCTTTTTGGATTGCCCTCTCAGTGTTGCCTGATTATCGACCCTTTGCCTGCCTCATTGAACACAACTCACAGACTTTCTCAGACACTCCTGTTTGCTGGCTTCGACTCCTGCCTGTTTCCAGGTTTTGTCCACCTCTGCACTTGGGTTCCTCTTCCATCAGTCCCCTTGTGACACTTAGCGGGTAGAAATTTTTCCATGGACCACCTAGCCCCCAAAAATTGTTAACAAAAACTATTTTAAAATATAGAGACTACAGACTAGTTAAGATAATTTAGTAAGACATTTACGTTCAACTGTTTAATAATTTTTGAAACATTTCCCCTATCAGCTGCTGGGCCACCTGGAGTCCTTCAAGGACAACTGGGGGTCCATGGATCACATTTTGAGAATCACTGCTCTAAATAAAGCTGTTACTGCAATTGGCTTTGTGGTGGTCTCCATTAATTCCGTTTTACCATTGCATGCCAATGGGAATTCATATTTATAATAATAAATTTTCCTCATAGGATAACTAATTCTAATTTGCAACAATCAGATTTTCAGATTTGGAAAATTGAAATTTCAGCATACTTACAGTGGTAGGGACTTGATTAGAGAACAATGGAGTCTGTTCATCTCATTCTGACAAAGCACCACTGTCGTGATTGTCCTACACCTTGATATTCTCAAAGTCAATGATTAGTGGCATTTCTATCATGTAAAGTAAAAAAATAAGAATATACTAGTCTTGAGATCTCCAGCCTGATGTCTTCTCAAAATTAAGTGAGAACGAAAAATACATTTTCAAAACCAAGGCCTATGATAACAAGCCTTAAAAATTAAAACCTTATTATATGAAGCTTCAACATTTATTTCATTATAACGGGACATATATTATAAGAAATATAATATAATATAATATAAAAGGCTAATCCCATTTTTAAATTATTGGGGGGTGAGATTATGTCAATAGCAGGCAACAACATTAACTCTTCACTAATCTAAAAAAAGTTAACATTTTTCTTACATACAGACTTTGTATCAAAAGCTGGCTTCTCTGACAACTTCTGCGCGGGGAACTCAAGTCCTTGAGAGTCTTCTGATTTCAGAATGATCATTCAGCGAGCAGCTGATCAATGCATGGGGTACAAGCCAAAGATTTTTAAAATACAAATAATTGCTTAAAACATTACCCTCAAAGGTAAAACATCAAAGGGTTGAAGTCAGATGATCTTGCAGCCCTCAATGACTAGTTCCCCTGCCTTGGACTAAAAGTACCAGTAATGTCATATTTCAATCAATCAATCAATCAATCAATTTATTTTTATAAAGCGCTTTTCACATGTTTCCATGTTAAAAAGATACAATACAATATGTCCCAGGTCTGACCCGCCAAAAGCATGCCAGTGGCAAGGAAAAACTCCCTAGGCTGACAGGAAGAGACTTTGAGAGGTACAGAATAGCAGAGCCCATCCTCCGCTGGTCGGCACGAGGAGCTGAATCAAATAATCTAATGTCCATAGTGTGTGATGCCCTCCAATAGAGGAGTTCCAAAACATTGTAATATCTGGAGGAAAGGGGTGGGGGCCCAGATGGCAGGAGTATATATATATATATATATATATACACATACACACATACACTATATGGACAAAAGTATTGGGCCACATAAAGTCAAGCACCAAGCCATACAGTCTTCCTTTTGTGATACATTTGTGAAAGAATGGGTCGTTCTAAAAAGCTCACTGAATTTGAGCGTGGTACTGTATCCTATGCCACCATTGCAACAAGTCAGTTTGTGAAATTTCTTCCCTCCTAGATATTCCACGATCAACTGTAAGTGGTATTAATGCAGAGTGTAAGCGTTTAGGAACCACAGCAACTCAGCCACAAAGTGGCAGACCACGTAAAGTTACAGAGCGAGGTCGGCGAGTGCTGAGGCGCACAGTGCCTAAAAGTTGCCAACGCTCTGCTGACTCAATAACTGCAGAGTTCCAAACCTCCTCTGGCATTAACATCAGCGCAAAAACTGTGCGCCAGGAGTTTCATGGCATGGGTTTCCATGGTCAAGCAGCTATATGCAAGCCTTACATCATCAAGCACAATGCCAAGCGTCGGATGGAGTGGTGTAAAGCACGCCACCACTGGACTCTGGAGCAGTGGAAACGTGTTCTGTGGTGTGACAAATCATGCTTCTCTATCTGGCAGTCTGATATTGAGTCTGGGTCTGAGTCTGGGTTTGGCGAATGCCAGGAGAACGTTTCCTGCCTGACTGCATTGTGCCAACTGTAAAATTTGGTGGAGAAGGGATAATGCTATGGGGTTGTTGTCTGGGGTTTGGCCTAGGTCCAAAAGACATTTTTGACAATTCTATGCTTCTAACTTTGTGGAAAGCCCTTTTTTGTTCCAGCATGACTGTGCCCCAGTGCACAAAGCAAGGTCCATAAAGACATGGTTGGATGAGTTTGGTGTGGAAGAACTTGACTAGCCCGCACAGAGCCCTGACCTCAACCCTATTGAACACCTTTGGGATGAACTAGAATGGAGATTCTAAATATTAACCTTTTTCATACCACATAATGGTCCATGTTAGAAGCTAGAATGTACATTATACCTATACATGGCCGGATACAGAGGGGTGCAGAGTTGGGCTACGCCCCCCCAGATTTCTGCCGCGCCTCCCCAGCTCCTTCTGACTTCAGCCAAAAATGTTACATGTTTATATTTTATGAAAAAGTCCACCCCACAACCAGCCCCGTACCTATATAAACTAACATACTACACGCATACTACTGCATTGAACAATTTAACATTGGTGTATGTCCATTTAAAAAAATAAACCAATTGCATCGACCACCAGGATAGATTAGACTGTTTGCTAAACTTTTTTTTTTTTTTGCGTATTAATTTAACATACGTGTTATGAACATTTACTTGCCCTCCGTGGATTAAAAACAGATTATACTTGTTTCATCCAGGACCCACCAGGACCCAAAGGCTCACTTTTACTCTGGTTGCAGACAGGTGTAGACAGAATTTAGGCTAACCACATAATTAAACCCCAGTATAATTTGCTGCAACAAGAATCCGTTAAAGACTAAAACGTCTTTTAACCCATGTCAGACGAGGTTAGCTAATACCATAGTAAACACAGCTTAAACCCAATCTTCACAATGTTTGTTGCATTGACCTCATGATTCCCCTCACCACCAGGAATGCTCAGTAAATTACAAAGCTTCAGTGTCTGCAGCATGATTTCTGGCTTAATGCGGTTATATTTGGCAAGGTTTATTCTGCTTGGGGGCTTGGTGTGAAAGCATGTCCGTCCCTAGTTGGCATTTGTGACTATCACTGCAATATCTCTTTGAACCCTTTATTTGTGACTGCATGCTAGATCTGTCTTCCTGCCTACCTTGTTTTGGTCACGTGACTTCTTATAATGGTAATGCCGTTTTATCCTCTTTACTAATTTAGCCCTCTAGCTAAGCTAAGAGATAGACCTATCCAACATTGATATGGCTGCTGAATTGTTTTCATGTGGTCTGATCACTCAGGGGAAGGGAATTTCCAGCATTTAAAACCAATATGGTTTTTCCTTGCTGTGGCTAGTCCCATTCGCTTAACTTAACTTCCTTTTTGAGCACTTAGCTAAACCACCTTTGTTCTAAATGCTCTGTAATGCCTCTGTAAATCATTGAGGGCTGCTTATTATTTCCTGTCGTACTCTGCAGCCTGCAAATGAGCATCGGAAAAGGTCACCATCTGTCCATATTTATTAACATTTCAAAGATGGATGTATACTTACCATAATTTGGTAAATTAATTCTAAATTTGATGTGCTGACACTATATTTTCAATAGGAAATCAATTTTTCCTCTGTCAAATATATCAAATGCCATTTTAAACGGTACTGTGGAATAAAATTGTGACAGAGTTGGAGATTTACGAAATCCACTCTCTTTTGATATATATATCCGCAGGTTTTGTTTAGCTGACAGAGTGACATATGACAAGGCAGCAGAAAATGATGTCAAATCAGGGTAAACTTTGCCCCTGATTTAATGAATGCATGAAAAATGGAAAAAAAGAACACAGTGTCTTGTTGCTGCGTGTATTATTTAGTTACTTAGCAGCAAATTATCCAAAGCGACTTACACGGCATACAGTTTCTACATTAATTCACTAACTCCACAGCTGGATATTTTACTGAAGCAATTCAAGTTAAGTACCTTACTCAAGGATACAATAGCTGGGATGGGACCAGCAACCTTTTAGTTACAAGCTTGTCACTTTAACCACTACACCACCAGCCACCCCATATCCATACAAACAGAATGATGTCAAAGAGTTCAGTCACTAGTATGTGTAGGATATATGTAGGCCTACTGCATAACCTTGCTGTTCAGCCTCATTCATCTCTATCTTTTACCTCAGGGACTAGATGCACACCCATTCAATGACAATAAACACGTAGCAAGACCACCGTCTTTACAATCCATATGCTCCATATGTTCAACCAGAACCTTCAACGAATGCGCCTCAAAGAATGCCTAGCATACCAAACTATTTGTACACATTGACCTATATACACTAAGAGCAGAGTAAAAGGCTTATAAACAGCCAAATTATATCCATTAGCACACAGTGATCTGTCAGCAACCGAAAGAACAGTAAATTCATAGTGGCCCAACTTCACTCGGGTCAAATACCTTTTGTTGAAACCCTGTCTCATTTGAAACAGTTTCAGGGTGTAGGGTTTCAGGGTGTAGGACTCAGACTGTAGTCCCCCTCATACTAAGTGGTGACAGTACCAATGTCCCGAAAGGGTTAAGACCCCTAAGCAAGGTTGGAAAGGAGCCCCTATATTCATCACTTTTACCTCAGCTCACCACCGTCACGGTTACAATTTTAACAATTCAGTTGTTACCCAAGATGCTATACTCCCCACTTTCATTGACACAAAGCTTCCATTTTCAACTCTGAGTACCAGTTCTGCATCATAGCCTTTGAAATTAGTGCGTTCATGAAAGCACCATAAAATAAGTTTGTGCAACTTGAGTCAGGATTTCTGCAGGTTTTATGAAGGTAAATTTAAGACTTTTTAAAGAACTTTTAAGACCAACTAAAAATGTTATAAGAAAATTTAAGGAAAAAAAAATCGAAGGGACAACAATACAGCAATATGTTCTCTAAGGGCTAGGGAGCACATGAAGAGTTGTATTTAGAGCAACATTTCAAAGTATAAATATACAAACTGATCTAACTTACTTTTTAATAAATTTTACATAAAGTATGTTAAGGCTTGAATACCTCTGCTTCATCCACTTGAATGTCGAAATAACTTTTACCTTCTGATCAGACCCATCGTATATTCCATTGTATATCTATATTCCTCTATGACACTGCTGTTTCTCCTGAATAGAGCTAAAACAACACCCTAAAATTGATGTCAAAGTCCTGAAATAAAATACAAGCAGTCTCCATCAAACATGGAAAAACAAGAATTTATTAAAATACAATCTTGTCATAAAAACTAGAAGCTCAACAATAGGAGCATACGATTCTCTTTTCTTAAGACCCTCCCTCTGATTCTTCAATTCAAATCTATTGTCCTTGAAATGAACACAAACTATGAACAAAGGCAAATTTTCTTTCTTTTGAAGACAAAAGAATGCCCAAATTCATCAGCATTGCAAATGATGAGAAGAATTAGAATATTTTGGACCAAAAAGGTCAGCATCCTTTTCCAGAGATTAACCAATGTTTTCTTTTTTTTCTTCAGTTGCTGAATTTCTTCCTCTGCTTTCTTTTTCTCTCTTCATCCAGGTGGAGTCTGTACCTTGATCTTGCTGATTTAGCTGCATTCAGTAACTCTTTTGATAAAGGCACATTCAAAATTCCACCAGATACCCTGACATAATCAATGATCAGCCTGTGTGCAACCACTGTGTCTTCCTTCATGTTTTATGTTTCCACTTCCTTGTTTACAGAAAAACCCCTTTCGCCGTTGCCTGTCCATGAGACAAAAGGAGGACTTTTTTTGCCAAAGCTCCAAAGTTTATTTTAAGATCCAAAGATGACACCATGTAAAAATTCGTCAAGCCGTTGGTTCATGGGACAGAAAGAGACAAAAGACTCATCTTTGGCTTTAAGATGAAGTAGACTGCCAAACTGCTGGGTTATTGTATCACATAATATGAACATGAGTCTTGGCTCACCTCTGAAATCACTGCTGTTTAATAAATCGTGCTATTACAAATTTCACCAAGTAACCCGTTTGATCTTTTCCATATAAAAATGTCTGCCAGTTCTGAATCAGGAAACATAATACAAAAGATCTTTTCGATTGCGACGTTTGATTTGTAGGAGTGGTGGCAGCATACTGTACGCATTGCCCATTGCACTTCCGACTTCAGTGTTGATATGCTGCCAAATACAACCCTTTAGTAATTTCGGTCGGGTGTTTTTGCAGCGAGAGATTCGTGAGGGAAAAGTAACGGCGCAAGATTTGTGTATGGAAGAAACCATCGCAGCAGGAGATTCGTGTGTACATGAAGCTGACACACTATTTGTATTTGTTGCAGTTGTGTCTTGAGAACAGTACTGTAATATGTTCGAAGTCTGCGCGACACTTTCTTGCTGTTTGTGTTTGGTGCTGGCTAAGTGTGATTCGATTGTTTTTATCCCCATTGTTCTCAACTGGAAATTCTTTCGATATGTTGAACAATAAGCTTGATAAACATTCCCTGGTACAAACTTTAACCATACCGCAAACCTTTTGTCTTTTGTCCATTTATGCTGGAATAAACATTTCCCCATTTCTCCAACGTATCTATCGGCCTTCCAATCAAACTACATTTCTAAATAGCGCAATTTAGAAAAGTATAATCTGAACATGTTTGTTAAGTTCTTCTTCGGGTGACTGACAGACGAAGCAGCACACACCGCCATCTACCGCTTATTGTTTCATTAATATTGAGCGATCTAAGCCATATGGCACAGGAATTATGCCTTCTCTTCACTTTAAAATGAAATGCAAGAAGAATACAATCCCTCATTTAATCCCAATTTAATGCCATGACCATATGAATTTAAGACTTGCTGCTCTGATTTAATACCTTTTTAAGGCCTTAATTCACGGAAGAGCGATTTAAGACTTATTTAAGACCCGTGGAAACCCTGTGAGTGGACTGCACCATCTATTGGCTACTGGCTGCAATGCAGGACAAATAAATGGCTCAAATACACCGATCAGCCATAACATTATGACCACTGACAGGTGAAGTAAATAACACTGATAATCTTGTTATCATGGCACCTGCCAGTGGGTGGGATATATTAGGCAGCAAGTGAACATTTTGTCCTCAAAGTTGAAGTGTTAGAAGCAGGAAAAATGGGCAAGCGTAAGGATCTGAGCGACTTTGACAAGGGCCAAATTGTGATGGCTAGACGACTGGGTCAGAGCATCTCCAAAACGACAGCTCTTGTGGGGTTTTCCCGGTCTGCATTGGTCAGTACCTATCAAAAGTGGTCCAAGGAAGGAAAAGCGGTGAACCGCCGACAAGGTCATGGGTGGCCAAGGCTCACTGATGCATGGGGGGAGCAAAGGCTGGTCCGTGTGGTCCGATCCAAAAGACGAGCTACTGTAGCTCAAATTGCTGAAATGCTGGTTCTGATAGAAAGGTGTCAGAACACACAGTGCATCGCAGTTTGTTGCGTATGGGGCTGCCTAGCCACAGACCAGTCAGGGTGACCATGCTGACCTCTGGCTGAAATAACCTACAATGGGCACATGAGCATCAGAACTGGACCACGGAGCAATAGAAGAAGGTGGCCTGGTCTGATGAATCATGGTTTCTTTTACATCCCGTGGATGGTCGGGTACGTGTGCGTTGCTTACCTGGAGAACACATGGCACCAGGATGCACTATGGGAAGAAGGCAAGCCGGCGGAGGCAGTGTGATGCTTTGGGCAATGTTCTGCTGGGAAACCTTGGGTCCAGCCATTCATGTGAATGTTACTTTGACATGTACTGCCTACCTAAGAAAATTTTAATGATGGTTATGGGAGGAATGTGTCACAACACACAGTGCATCGCACCCTGCTACGTAGTCGCAGACCAGTCAGATTGCCCATGATGACCCCTGTCCACCATCGAAAACCCCTACAATGGGCATACGAGTGTCGGAACTTGACCTTGGAGCAGTGGAAGGTCACCTGGTTCGATGAGTCCTGTTATCTTTTACATAACGTGGATGGCCGTGTATGTGTGCGCCTTTATGGCACCAGGATGCACTGTGGGAAAACGACAAGCCTGAGGAGGGAGTGTGATGCTCTGGGCAATGTTCTGCTAGGAAACCCCGGGTCTGGCCATTCATGTGGACGTCAATTTGACACGTGCCACCTACCTAAACATCACTGCAGACCAGGTACACCCCTTCATGGCAACGGTATTCCCTGATAGCAGTGGCCTTTTTCAGCAGGATAATGCGCCCTACCACACTGCACACATTGTTCGGGAATGGTTTGAGGAACATGATGAAGAGTTCAAGGTGTTGCCCTGGC
>JAOYSI010000009.1:426883-439917 GCA_025775065.1 Hiodon alosoides
TACGGCCTCGTACAAAAAATTTAACCGCGCTTCGGTTTTAATGCCACCTTTAATTGTCGTGGTTAAACAAGGCTTTGCAAGGTTAATTGTTGGAAAAAAATCTAACCCCCCCCCCCCCCCCCCTTAGAGCTGAACATTTTAGAAGCCGGAATTCAGTAGTAGGCACCTTCTTCAGCTTCGTGAGTCTATCTCATTTGTTCCAATTTGATCACTGCAGAAGAATATGCCTGACCACAGGGATCCTCTGGGCTCTCCACCTTTGTTCATCAGCCCGGAGACGAGCGTGATTAGGTGAGATTGATGACCGGTGATCTGTACACTGATTTTTATCTGAGCTGCACAAACACACCGAGAGAGGAGATACGAGGGCTTAGTTATCACAGCAATTGTAGAGCAAACTTTAATCTTCTACAGATCCCAGCATCAAATTATGCAGCCTTCCAGTATTTTAATGGAAGAACATTACTGCCCCCCTCTGGGGATTTGTTGTAGTGCTAAGATATCAAGAGCGCATAATACCCTAGGGTGGTATTTACATATTTTATACTTTTATTCTGTGACAGTGAATAGACCAGCTAGAATAGTCTCACTTTTAGCACCTTTATTAATTTATTTACTTTAAAACGGATTTGATTGTATTAGACTCATAAATAGGTAACTCTACCCCTAAGCATGTCCTGACACACAGAACCAGAAAGCACCCAAGCCCAGCCTGAGATTCCCTTGGGTGAGTCCAGAGTGAGCGGATTGCCATCTGGTATAACAAATACATAACTTCAACCAGTCTATTCTTTAAACGAACTTCAATTAGGAGATTTAAAAGGAAAGCAAATTAATTTACACCCTGTCTTAAGACATTTGATAACATTTTAATGTTATAACAGTTTATTTGGATGTAAAAAAAGAAAAGACAACCCAAGCTGGAAGTGTGCCCCCGTGTAGTCTGTACTCATGGATTCTCATTTTGGACTCTCCCAAGCATGACTATTCCGCAATGCATATCCTGTAATGATAAAAAAAAGGCTTCTTGCATTAGCTCAATCCAGGAACCGAGTGAAGATAATATACCTGACCCCGAATCTTTTATCTTCTGGTTGCCTCCTGAATTCAATTAAAATCTGAACTTTAAATTAAACCTGCCATCGTTGATATGCATTGACCGTAGGAGGGAAAAAAGCAGTATTTTATAATGCTCCGACAATATTGCTGTAATGCTGTACTGTAGCAATGCGATTGCATCAAGTGTAAAGAGAATGTTCTGTTCAAGCTGGGAAGCAGAGCTACGGTACAAGAGCAAAAAGAGTCGCTTCACAGGAGAGCGCAAAACATCCGTCCTACTGGGGTAAACAAACAAAACCAAACAGGCAGGCGACAAACCTGTATCTGTGCAGACGTCCTCTCAGAGCTGGGCTGATTTATGGCCACATTTTCCAACCACAAGATTTGAAATAGTCAAATCATTTACCTGGATGCCTACAAAACAAGTCCCGTAGTAATCTTTCATTTCATCTTTCAACACTGGCAAAACAAAACCTTTATTTGTGACCGTGAATATTATGTTAAAAAAAAAAAAAAACAAGAGAAAATGACAGGGGAAATTAGATTTTCTTTTTTTTTTAACACTGATAAATGATTCCAAGTGATGAGAAGCAAAAACAACATCAAGTCATAGGCCAAATTGCCTCTGAAGTATAACTGGAGCAGGGTTCCTCCTGTACAAGCATATGCACCAGAAAGTGACTGAGAAGGCCTTGTATTGGAGGAAACCGGACATTCGTGGAGTCATGGGGTGGCGCCACCTGTTCTAGGTCCGGGGTGCAGCTCAAATTGCGCTCCCGCAGAGTGTAAACTCTCAAAGTCAGCCGGAAACTCAGCGAAGAAGGGAGGCGTTTCAACCAATGACGACCCTCTCAGGGAAGCATTTGTGGGTCAACCTCAGCCTAAGGGCTGCAGAATGAGGCTGCCCTCTATGCCTTTCGGAGAGCCCAGGAGCTAAAGGGAGACAGTGTCATTTGACCTCAGCAAATTAGGGGCGTGATACAATGCATAGAACCCAAAGACAACAACCCCCCCCCCCCCAGAAAAAAATAATATGTGCACGGTTGCAATACACTCTTGACCACTATCTACATCCAAGTACACACTCTGGGGCTCATAGACATATTTCTCTAATATATTATAGTACAAAATATATCATTTCAAATATCTGCTTAGATTTCTTCCTGGAGTCAAAATACAAAATCACAAAAATACAAAAAAGGCGCCTCTTTTTACGCCTCCTTCCTGTCTTCCGAAAGCGCCTCAGTTTGTTTACCCGTGAGGTGCGGTCTGTGAGCACACGGGCGGCGGAGCGCGGTTGGCCCGGTGAGCCCCTACGTCCCCACTCGCCACGCAGCGACCGTTTCCTTGTCTGTGCCTGCACGGGAAAACCAGCGCGCTTTTCCATCTGGATTTTCGGCCGTGCCGCTGTGACCGCCTCTACATCTGCTGTTTCACACACATATATACACACCTAAGTTTCTTAATGCATATATGGTTGGATTCCTTGATGCTATTTTCTCCGGAGCCGCAGTGTGTTGAAGGAAGCCAGCGCAGGGATTTTTCTGCTGTAATTCAGGATCAGTTCAGTACAGCGTGGAGTATTGATTTCCTCCACACTGCACATATTCAGGAAATGAATGTAGGGAGGGTTCATTCACAAAACGACTGCCCTTGAGACGTGTCTGTGCTGCGGAAGGCAGTGGAATTTCTTTGGTCTCTTCAGTCCTTTCTATGTTGCCACGGTGAGAGTCGGGTATCTGAAGGTGAGAACGGCCTTGGGGCGTGCCCCTGTCCATCGCCCGGCTCCCGACACCCCGTAGGACCTAAAAACCACTCCAACACACACATGCGCGCCCCGGTTGGGGTTTAGCTGCTGGGCGGCCCGCCGTTGAGGAAGTAGGTCATCATTTCCCCTTTGCCCTTCACCTTCACCACCCCTCGGCACTCCAGTGTGTAGTTGTAGGAGCTGAGTACCTGGTAGAGGTCCGTGGTCACCTGGTGAGAGAGACGACACGCGGTTTATACATGTTGGTGAACCCCCTGCGTTAGCACTGCATTTAAGAGAATCAGCATCACTGCATATGGGCATGATGATGCATTCAGCTTCTGCAGATCTTTGACTTATCGATTAATAAGAAGCCTGGAATAATCTATTAATAATAAAGTAATAATAATAAATACATTCCGTAATGGGGTATTATTAATTATTAATTATTATTATTATTATTGATAATTAGTAATTAAGACTTAGCTAATGAACACCATGCAGCTTTTGAGGCCAATGAAAGACCCAAAACAAAAGTGATCATTCCATAACAAAAACAAAGTATGTTTTTGTCCATCCATCACTTTCTATCAGTTTTCTTTTTTCTTTTGGTAGTCTGCACTTTGCAGATGCTCTAGCGATTTCTGTCTAAACTGCTTTTAAAAGGGACATCTTCTTCTTGGTTTTGGATCTTCCCTCTAGCTAGTGGAAACACTTGTGTGTGTCACCTGGATTCTCTCTGGCACGCCAGTGCTGTCCATGCGGCTGGCCACATTCACGGTGTTCCCCCAAATGTCGTACTGGGGCTTCCGTGCCCCGATGACCCCTGCCACCACCGGCCCTATGTTGAGACCTGCGGGCGGGGGAACAGAGCTGTCAGTACAACCACAGGGACGCACGCGCCCGGCCCAGAGAGAATGATCCTCCCTCACCAATCTTCATTTTAAAGTTGTTGAAGGAGTGCTCGTTAATGTATTTCATCTGGTCCATCAACCGCATGGCGTAGTCGGCCAAAGCCCGGATGTGCGACCGGCCGGCCTTGTCGTAGGTGGAGTCATTCAGGCCCGAGGCAGCCATGTAGGTACTGCCGATGGTCTTGATCTTCTCCAGCTGCCGGAACTGGTCTTCACTTATGATCTGGGAGAAGAGAAGGCAAGGAGGCAGGGGCAGGAGAGAGAAATGGGACAGAGAGGACGGCAACCAGGGGGGAAATCCAGGATGGAGAGGAAAGATTAGGGTCAGAGAAAGAGGGAGGGAAGAATAGACACTTCAGATGGGAGAATCCTATACACCTTACACAAATGCAGGTTTCAGCCCACATTATTTTCCCATACAATGCCCACTGAAACGGTTAAAAATTCAGTTATTCACCACAAAAGCAGAGTTTATTGATTTTTTCCAGTTACAGAGTAAAGAGCTGAAAGCAAAATAAAAAAACAAATTTGCTATTGGACTGATCAATACTATTGCAACTTTAATTTATTCATAAGGTTGGATATTGTACTTTCAATGAATTGGAAATTATTGTGCAGGAAATATGGATATTGATTACATTATAGTCTACAGCACGTATTTCATAGTATTTTATGCATGGGTTATTTACTCTTTCAAATAGTTTTTATAATTGTGTCTGACATTTCCATATTTGCTGTGTTTGAATCTATATTTTTTTATAATGTTATATAACTCATATATATAACATGGGCTGTCAGGTATATAGCAACCAGACCGGGAACCAAACGGATATAAAATCAAAATATCCCTTGAGTCCCTCTTCTAAATCACAGACGCACCTCGTCGAAGTCGGCGATTATCTCATTGAGTAACCGCAGGCACTCCACGCCCTCGTTGTTGGCCTCCAGCTCCACGTAGAACTCGGAGAAGTTGCTGATGGAGGCGAACATGACGGCCACGCACTCGCACGACTGGTAGTAGAGCTCGTCGTTACGCCGCTCGCGCGCCAGGAAGTGGGCGGCCACATCCTTGGGCAGGATGTTGTGCAGGAGGCGCCGATTGTACGCCTGAAGCTCCTCCATCTCCTCCTTCTCCTCGGTGGCCTGGGCAAGAGGGAGGCCAGTGTGTACTACGCACTTTCTTGGCGGTGGGACAATTTCATGAATAATACTATAGGGTGATATTATTGTCTTCTATCAGGAGTTCACTAGTTTTGCAGAGGATGCAAAATTATTTTCAGAATAACAGCTATAATAAGAGGTTGTTTTAACCCTTGATTAATGCATCACTGTTGAACAGTACCGAATATCATACTTCTGAAGGGAGGTTGCATCAGTAGTATGCACGCACGCACGCACACACACACATACACACGCACACGCACACACACGCACCTGCAGCTTCCAGAGGAAATCCAGCCGGGCGGTGGACTCCACCTGCTGGGCGTGCAGGTACAGTGCCAGGACGAAGACCGTGATGACCACTGGCGTCATGATCTTCAAAGGGACCTTAGAGTCCACCATGGAGCTGCTGTTCGTCAGAACCACAGTGCGGTAAACCTCAGGGCTGCAGCCGTGTTAAACAACGCAGAAATATTCGATAATATGGTATAACATGGTATGATTGATGTTGGTTAAAATGTGTTCACCTACCATGTTCCATTAATGTCCTCCCTGAAAAAAAAAGAGAGAGGACCACTTAGAGAAGCAGCTCTGCCCCCGCTCTTTACCTTCATAAACCGAGAAGACAACCACAATCCCTCAGCCAAGCCAACGGCAAACCCATAAAATAGCCCCTCATTACCACTAGCAGATACATTACAAAAGTAACAACGCCTTTTCAGGCCGCTGGTGTATCCCAAATAACTGCCAGGAGAAGGTTTTAAATTCTTTCCTATTAGCGCGCCGGAAGTGTAAATGTTCTCGAGGAGTAACATTTGCCAAATACTGGGCGGAATCTCATAACACCAAAAGCTATTGCATACAAATACCTATAATATATTACCTCTCAAAATGACAATTACAGAAACAAACATTCAATTGATTTTACTATTTTTGAAATTCTAAAAACACTGAATACACCAGATTTTGTTTGCAAATGATGTCGGACATAGAAATTTTTGAATTCCACCATTGCTATTCTACTCTTGAACTATTAACGAAACCTGAATTGTTTCAATAAATTAAAGTTCCATAATTCACTCTGGATGAGGAAGGTAGCTAAAATGTCCTATCATTTTAATGTTTACTGAAGTCTCCACCAATCCTGGCCTTCTATGAGCAACCTGTATCTTTTACACACTGCAGTCTGCACAGCTTCAATGAGAAGTCTAGTGGTGTCTGATATTCTAATCGGCCCATAACGGCCCGTAACAGGCCCATAACACTGTCCCTGGATTGGGGAAGGGCGGCGGACAAGGGGAGGACACTCACATGGTGTTGGCCATCACCAGCAGGTCCCCGTTGTCGAAGAGGCTGACCTCAGGCACCTCCATGACAAGCACGTAGAGAAGCTCGATGAAGAGCATGAGGAAGAGCTTCCCGATACTGCTGATCTGAAGGAAGACGGAGCAGGCCAGCAGGCTGAGCAGGATGCAGGAGGAGAAGTACTACAGAGGGGGAGAGAGAAGTCGACAGGGGAGTCACTTACTGACGGACGGGGGTCAGCTGCTGCCGCTTCATTTCTGGGAGAAATAGCTCACGTTCAGCAGGACTATGTAAAAAAATTACATACAAAGGCTATGTAAAAATTAACGGTCTGCTTTAAAAAGCTGGTCCTACAGCAGGTTTAGGGCCCATCTACTCAGTCCTAGATCTTTGCTTGCCTAGTTTGCTTGCATCCTAATTGGGTTTATTTTTTTTATGTAATAAATTTGGAATCATCAAATATGTTTAGTTTTCTCTCCAATTTGGAATTAGGAATTGTGCTGATCAATCACTGCCACCACACACGGAGAGGACGAGGAAGTAGTAGGATTGCTCTCCTCCGGTCAATCGACGTCTGCCTCCAGCACAAGAGGTTCGACAGTGATCGGGGCAGACGCACGCTCCTCTTGACAGCACTGCCAGCGGCGGCAGGGGGCGCTGGTTAGCAACAAGCTGAGAGAAGCCCTGCCGATGCCTGCCCTCTCTAGCCCGGATGGAGTAGGTACCCAGCGTGTAGGGTGTACCACAAAGGCAGGGGGTCCAAATGGAAAAGTCAAGCTTATGGTCTCAGTACTGCTAGCACCGCGCACCTCCGGGAAGTTGCAGTTGGGCGCGGTGCCCCCGCAGAAGCCATCCAGCGTGGAAAGGGTGTAGTTGAGGAAGGATCTGCGTAAGTGGCAGCTGTTGACGGCGCTGGGGCTGACGTTGAACTCACGGCCCAGGCACGTCTGCAACGCGTTGGTGCTGCAGGTGAACTGAGAGGCAGAGGAAAAGGATTTCACTGTCATGATGAGACTAGGAGATGAGCTCCGAGATCCCCTCCCAGACACATATGGGTACCACTCTTGAGGCAAAAGAAACTCACTACTTCACAATGCTCCTGGGAGATTACTCTTCGACTTGCCTTTATGGACAACAATATGGCGGCATTCGTTTTGGAAAGAGAATGTTTTAATGATTGTGCGTCTGCATGTTTAAGGTCTGAATTTGGGCAAGGGATGGAAAGCAGACGTGAAACTCACAATGTTTATGAAGGCAGAGAGGAAGACCAGGAGGATGGTGAAGACCCCAACCAGGGTGCTGTTCGTCCTGGACTGGACGATCTTCTTGGAGAGGGTCTGCAGAGGCACTGGGAAAATCTGGGGGAGAGCGGAGAAGAACAACGCACTGTTGGCGGATTTAACCCTTGTGGTCCTTCCCTGCTCCGCGTGGTTCTACTTCCATTCAAGAGGCCAGCCGTGAAGGTGCACGTTTCTGCAGGACTTCCACATCGTACTGGATTAACCCTGCTCCAGTCCAGCTTCTGCCAGCCTCCCTCACTATCCTCTCAGGTGGACAGAGGAACTCAGAGGAACAGAAGAACCGTGGCTACAGAAGAATGGATGAAGAACGTTCCCTCTTTGAGAGATTCACGGCGTAAAAAGAAGAAAGACAGCCACAGTTATGCACTGCCCTGCATCTTTACACTGCTTACAACGTGGCGAAGTGCGGCGAAACCCAAAAGCGTTTCTCGCTTCTCTCTTCTCTTGGTTTCTGCTCTGTCCAGTTTCAGCCTAGCGGTGGATACCCACGACATCCTCGGAGACCCCCAGCAGAGAGCGGGTGACTTACCGCGTAGCAGGAGTAGATGGCAGTGGCGAACATGACGGACAGCAGGAGAATCAGGCAGGTCACAAAGAACCCTATCATCAGAGTGGAGCTGAGGGAAGGAAGGGGGAGAGTTGTAAATATTTTATGTGTACTACGCGAAAACTGTATCAGTCAGTTTCCTAATAGTAAATACATTTTATTAATACTTATTAGTCGTTCATAATTGTACTTTGTTCTGTGGTCTTATTTGTATTATTTATGTCAACAGAAATATTATTTTGTCATAATAATACCGTATTTATTATTTTGAGAGAGAGATCTGAGACGGATGAGGAAAGGATGGCAGGTGAAGAGAGGAGATTCGGATGCAGAGGAAACAGAGGTAGATGGGGAAGACAGAACGGAGCTGGAATGGAAAGAGTGCGGACATTGCATAAAGGCGCCTCCCTCGCGTCACCAGCGGGAGAGATGGACAACTGAATGACAGGAAATTCCATTATTCTCTCTATCTGTTACACATACAGCGCCGCACATTATTTTGGGCCTAGAGGAGATGGTCGGAGACTTATTTGTATGCTGCAAGGGGCTCCACTGTGGACTTTTCGAAAAACAAAAGCACCTCCACCGCGATATAGCAGGTCACTTCAACATTGCGGGAACGTTGTGAGAACGGTCTAACTGGTGGCGTTAAATACAAGACCTGCAGCAGAGTGATTTTTGAACAGTGCTGATAGCTCAAAGGCCCTCTAATGTGAAGTATTTTGAGGAACAGGACTAATTAGGGTGCAGAATACAACAACAGAGTGCACTCTGATTCAGGGGGTCATCTACCTCTCTAATCTGCATTAACACAAAAAGATGGCCCAAATTGTGCTGACAGCACTCCAGAAAGTAACTTGCACCGTGTCTATTGCAACAGCACAGTGCACTCAGAAACACTGATGGTAACAGTCAATGCATTTTCCATGTATGGCTAAGTGCATCTGATGGTTAACACTGATCCGAATACGGTAGCGGGAGGCACGTGCCGGGCTCACCGTGGTACCATGATGACCTGAATTAAGCAGACGAACAGGAAGACGAGAGACGCACAGGCCACGTACGCCCCGAATCTGGAGTCCACCTGCTTGGAGTACTGAGAGGAAAGAGACCAGGAAAGAGAGAGCCTGAAGAATACGGTTCCTCTGCGCGGGCTGGGAGGAAAGCCCCACCAAGCCCACATCATGACGTCTTCTCTAGGCCATGACCTGTAGGCCCTGAAGACTGCTGAACATATAATGGGGTCTCCTCCTCTGCTTTGCTGGATTTACAGACTAAAAACTAAGCAACTAAGTACATGCTTGACATTTAAGGTGCTTTTAAAATATAGGCATCAATGAAATATTCACATATATTCAATACGAATGTTATGGAAAGGTATTAGCCCTTCTCAAAAGCAGCCTACAGAGGGCACCACAGCCCAAGACCTGTACCTTCTTCTCCAGGTCCGGCTCACGGAATGTTAGGAGGAACTTCTTGACGTGTTCTGAGCGCAGCCGGTCGATGCTCCGGGCATCAATGGCCCGACCCAGAAACTCGTCCACTTCATCCTCTGGGTTCAGGTTTTCCTGGGTGTTTCTGAAAATGAAATGCCTAGATAACACAAGACGAGATACTTTTTTGTGTGTTGTTCCTTGAACAGATAAGACGGGTCCTTAATCTCTCTGTATATACGCACATAGGAGCCAGGGTCCCTACACAAGGCATAGCATATAAACACATGTATCTGAAGGTGTTTTGTTTTTTTGCGTGGTTATGAGCGTGACAGAATCAACCAATCGGTCACGTAGATTCTTTAATAGAGGCTTTTTCTGCCCATTGAGAGGGATTTCACTTGAACGGTCAATTTAAACCAAAAGATACACATAGTACAGTAGATGCTAGTTCAAACTCAACGCTGATATCCAAGTTCTCAGGTGACACTGCTAAGCCGAAAAAACAGAAAGTAGTCACAGCTATATATAGAGTTCTAAACACCATGCAGTCTGACCCAGCAAGGAAGGGCTTAGTGAGTAATGGCTTTTAAAGGGAAAGTGATTTTATTTTTCAGCAGGAGATTTCCCCAGTCAGTAAGCACGACGGAGGAGTTTGAATGACACGGAGCGGGTCTTGGTAGATGTTGCCTGAGACTGCCATACTTAGGGGGTCTCACGGTCAGCGAGGTTATACAGCTAGCGTTTTACCCAGCCCAGTGAGTGGTCTGCAGTTTCCAGTATCCCGGCGGAAACACGGACAGGGGTATGTCCCAGGCCTCGCGGCAGAGATCCTGATATGAGAGGAAGTGCGTTTCCTTACGCACGCAAAACAGAACTGACGGCTCTTAACCTTACCTAACCTAGCTAATACTTTGTTCCATTAGGTGTGGAGATATACATGCATGACGCGGTCTGAAGCGTCTTGAAAGGCACCCCCGTTTTGCAGAAAATTCCTTCTTCCTTGAGTGTCAGATGCCAGGGGAAAGGAGCTAGCCTGTGACCATAGTTAACAATGGAAAAGAGACTTTTCCTTTCTACTCACTTGTCCTTTGGGTCCTCAAAGCCCTGCAGCAGAAGAAACAAAGAGACACTGAGTATGGAGGAAGAGGGCAAAGTGAAAACACGTTCTGTTCACAGTCTGCATAGATCCAGCAAGGATCAGAATCGTGTATGCAGCAAGCATGCTGGCTGCAGTAAAATGCAAAGATTTAGACAATCAGACTTAGTGGAAGAATGTATGCCATATTGGATATTTAAAAAAGATTTATGTTTATGACAGGATGCTCTAGATTTGTATGCATATTAGAAAATAATAAACCCACACTCTGACACAAGTTCTAATTATGGTATAAAAATATGAGTTTTAAAAATTAGTATAAAATATATATATTTTTTTGCGTTACTGTGACCACATCACTAAGGAAATGGAATTTAAGGAGGAAATGTAGCCCTTTTTGGTACAACGCTGCCACCTGCTGGTAAATATAATTTTAAAAACTATGGCAAAATCAGTTAAGCAAATCATTGGTTCAATCCACTATTCATATAAAATTTGTTGCAGCTAAATAATAAATATGTTTAATAATACCAAATTATAGTTGTTGCTATAGTGGATGTCCTTTAACAGTTAAAAAAAAAACACCTTCAGGGGTTGTTTAGGGACTGGAAAACAGAGACTGCATTTATAGCAAACGCACTGAACATTGAGGCTGCTTTTGGGCTGACTGTTTCTACAGTCTGTGGCATAAGCAAGGTGAAAGAACTCTGTGAAAGGGAATCATCCCCAGACCACAGTGCGATTAACAGGCCATGATTCAGGGTATTGCAGAAACCATGAGAGGGACATCTCAATAGATCATATCCACCAGGCTGCATGTGTTAACATGCAGTAACAAGACTGAGCTGCAGGGGGTGGACCAATCCCTCCATCTCCATCTCCAGGTCCTTTATCGCTCCTGCGGAGTGGAGATTAAGGAGTGGACACAGGGTTGGATTGGTCCAGAAAACTACTGTATTAAACATCAGGGCAAAAAGAGATATTGCAATAAATCTTGAACAGATCTGATCATGAACTCTCCAAAGAGAGGAAATTCGGAGGCAAAGACCCAATTACAATAGTGTGACTCCAGAGCTCTGACCACAACCCCACCCGGTCTGGTGCCAGACTTCTTTTTAAGCAACTTAATTCAGTCTAATTGTTCAGTGGGCGGAGAGCCTGGCTGAATAGTATCTGTGACTATCCGAGATTTACTGCAGCCTGGGCCCCGATTTTAAAGGGCACCTAGGGCTGTTGTTTTTAAGAAAGACTTTTATTCTATATGAAAACTTTCGATCTCTCTATCATTTATACTAATTAAACTAACGGAAAATGCTTTTATACAAGACATGCAAGACAATAATATGCCACGACAATAAAGAAGTATAAAAGGGCTGAAATAGTAGTATACAGAAAACCAAACCAAAAATAACTAAACTAAAGTAAACTAAATCTTGAAAGGCTATTCAAACAAAACACTGAGAGTAGCGTGGATCATTATATTATTCCAGAGCACATCTGGTGATAAACCTTTTTGTTTTTGTACAAAAATGTCCAAAAACACTTCCGAAAATCAGTTCACTATGTCTCACAGAACCGTAAAAACCCGCTAAAATCTCCCGTCACTCACACAAGTGAACACCGCTTGGCATTTGCACCGAATCGACCAATTGGGGGCGGGGTGGGTGGGTGGGGGGGTTATAAAAGGAAAGGGCGGAGTCGGCTGAGACAGTGCTGGATTCTGTTACACAACGGTTCACATTCAGAGACCTTGTGGGAGCGCGACAGCTTCATCTGTGGAGATAAACAGCGGGATGGGCTGAGTCACCGCGTGATTGATTAGAAGCAGTGGGAGTCCATCAGAAATGAGGAAATTCAATACGGTCATTCTTCAACGCCGGCTGTTTTACCCTCCGAATCCCCGGAGGATTTTAATCATGCCTTTGCGTAACGCAGAGGGTGTTTTTAACGTGGGAAGTCTTTATTTTTTATAGTCTTTAGTTTAGGTTTCAGGCAGCCCAGGTCTCACCGGCGGAGCGGGAGAGACGGCTGCGACTAGGGCACTCGTGTGGAAGCACCAGGAGGGTGAACTTACACAGAGCAGGCGGCGGGCGAAGGGTTAAATGCACCTTAAACGACTGGGTTCAATTAGTGCCCTCGGCCTTCGTGTACCTTATTTACGACGACACAAAATGGCATCCGTGTGGGTTTAACGCTGTCGCTGTAAGACGGGGGCGAATAGAAGTGTACCGGGCCACTGTTTTGGCCACCATATTTTGCTTCTCATTTTTAATAATAGAATAGAATAAACACCATTCTGGTAAATCACTCCTCTTCTCTAGCTAATATTCACAGCTGACAGGTGGAGGGATTAGTCAGAGAAGGTAAAGCACAAGAACAGGGATATCTGACAACAGCCAACAGCAAAGCTTGCTTTGCTTTTATTAGTCTTGAAAATGAAATTGTAATATGAATTGCATAACTATATA
>JAOYSI010000009.1:440017-460320 GCA_025775065.1 Hiodon alosoides
CCCAACCAGATTCTCTCTCTCAATATTGGAAAACCAAAACCAAAACTTCAGCAGAAGAGCCACGGTGAGAAAACAATAATGTTAATGTTTCTTTTTCATTATTATTCTTCAAATTAAATATATGTAAATCTGGCAGTAGCAGACAATGAAGGAAATGTTTGCTGTGTTGTGGCACAATAGGGTGTTTAATATTTCGACCAGTCACATGTTCTTAGATCATAGCCAATGGCAACTGTTTTGGCTATGAAAGTCTACACTGATTGGGTCTGTCCAGTGGGTATGCATAGAATTAAGACGGGGCAAGATTCTGGAAAACTTTACTGGAGCTTAGCTCCAGACTGCTACAGCTGGATTTAAGCCCTGGGTATAAAGTAAAACATATACATATACAATTACAAAACGAGGAGACATATAAACACTTATATTTATACCTGGTACAGACAAAAACATATCTTTAGCTTTGACATTGTCCCACATTAACAATGAATAGGGACAGCAAATTAATAATGCAGGGCCAAGAATACTGAAAAAGTGGCTGATAAAATGCAGATAGGGAGAGATGGAACTTTGACGCAGGCACCTGCACGTGACTCAATGCTTCTTAGAAACACTACATCCTGGACATTTTAGGAACATTTACATAGCCTTTCCATGCCTTTCGAACCTCATCATTACAACAACAGTATGCTCTGTTTGCAATTCGCGTCGCTACAAAACAAACCACTTAAAGGAGGCCATAAGCGTGAAGTAGACACAGCTACTTACTTTAATCAAGAAATGTTTAATCGAGAGCAAACACTACTTTGCTTAGGAACAAACTAATGATGCAGAAAAAAACAAAATTGTGACCTACTTAGAGAGACTAACAAGGGCTCGGCCTTACTGACATTTAATTTTGTGGTTTTGATTCTATGTGTAAGGACCCCGATACTTGGAGAGAAATATGTGCATGTTTATCGTTTTTACACAGCAATATTACCACCCTTTGAACCACAGTTAAATGTTTTCCCATACACTAAATTTGTCCAGCTATCCTCACATTACAGCCAGAAACCAAGTCCCTTCCTTTGAAACCCACTGAGAGCGATCTTACAACAACGGGACAAGAGCCACATTCGAGCACAAGGAAAAACACAGAGCCGGTTCTGGGACTGCCTTCTTGGTGAAGAGCCCAGAGGGAGGGTGTGGGCCACCAGGCCCCAGGGGCCTTTGCTTCCATCCGTGCGTGCTTGTACGCACAGTGTGTCTGTGTTTTTAATTGATTCCAGCTGGGTGGAAGAGGTGCTTCTCCTAAAGCTTAGTGTGACAGAGAGGGGGTAGGGAAGGAAGACAAGACAACCTTATATCTCTTTTTAGCATCAGTGCACTGACAGACATTGTTTTTAGTGAGGTTGAATTTTTGAGGACAGCAAAATATAAAGGGCTGAATCCAGTCTCAAAATAGCTGTGATGGGTCTCTTGTTTTCTTTTTGGATTTCTTTCAGAAATGTCGCATGTTTTGCAAAGAAGGAACACATGACCTTGATGTCAGGACTACTAAGCAGATTTAATAGTGTTGCAATTTAAAAAAACAAAGTTAAAGTGTTGTTCCCGTCAACCCGGACAGACAACTGCTTTTATTCATGTAGGAATTCTGACCCAGTGACTAAATGCCACAGAGATCAATGGTACCATTAATGGGTTCTTAATTCACGCCTGCCCTTTCCTCGCAATTACACACAAAGCCCTGCATTTTCTGAAATCTTCCATGTAACTAAAATATATCTGTTGTTGTCCACTTTGATGTTATTCCTCCCATCCCTTCTGCTTTAGACTTATTTTACATGTGATCTTTTATGACCACCAATTCAAATTCAGAACATCAAATTTTTCCTGGATAGCTCATGCCATTAGGTAGTATCTGAATACAAGATCTGCGGCTCAGTCAGACAGATTCACAGAGTCTTTCTGAGATCTGCTGCCACGGGATAGGATAGGGATAAAACACTGTCCTATTCCCTACTGCTACTTCTATTCCTTCGCTGCATGAAACACAAAGTTCTCATCGACAGTTATCCGAGAAGTGAATCAGAAATGCCAGGGAGAGAAAAAAAATCCTGCAAGCCTAGCTGTGGCACAGGACAATATATATATACCTAACCTGCCCCTTTATAAGCACCAGGTTGGGTTGTTCAAAATTCCAACACATGTCCGAAGCCTGGTTGATATTATTTTATGCATTTCTACAAAATATGTGTCACAGTATCCAGATAAACAATGTTGCCAACGCCTGCTTTTTTAATATGCCAATCTTGAAAGCAATCGCCATGACAACACAGCACTAGTTTCCCGGAGATGTTGTTAACAAGGTGATGTACAGCGATTTTCGCTATTTTGTCTATGGCTTTTCGTCTTCTTCCCAGCTAGTGTCTATAAACATGGCACCAGCAACCATCTTGCTCCCTTCTCCTCTCAAATCAAGCACCAGAAGGCGATGAACAGCAGACAGCTCAGTGGCAGGTAACTGAAAATAAAACCACTTTCATTTCGATTCTAATTCTTCCTAATGTATCCCTAAACTTGTAACTATTTGAAACCAAGAAAATGGGTCTGTGTCTGTGTGTGAGAGAAAGTTACAATACTAACTCTTCACCAGGACGACTGGACTGTGATTATTGAAGCATACAAGGAACAAAGTTTATTCCCTTTACTCGCAATATTTTATACTTCATAAGAAGCTGTGGAAATTGTAGTAGCTAGCTACCACAGACTTGCTAAACACTGACAGGATGGATAAGGGTATTAGAAGAAACAATGCAGTCTTATGTAAAACAAATGGGATTTGAAGTACAGAAAAATCCTCAGCTTCAGCTGGCTGCTAAAATAAATAAAGGTGAGCAACCCGTGATATGAGAAATAAATGTCTCTAAATTGACTTTGTATTCAAAACAAAACACCATCAATGCAGGCCTTCATATATGAGTTACACTTATCAGCTAGTTATCAACTAATAAGATGTAGCACCACCATTTAGCATTTAGTACTCACCACACGCAAGTTTTCAGATAACAAGAAAATATTTAGCCAATTAGTTGGCTAGCTGGCCAGACCAGATTGGGAACGTGGCCAGCAACCCAGGGTGCGGCAGAGTACACTTATGTGCTTGCTGATAAGTACCGATGGATCTTCAATGCCCATAGTAAGGATCTGTATGTTCCACCCTACAGATGGTGTCTTTCCTCTTTCTGTGTGGTTCCGAGAGGCAAGCTCCCCCTAATGGGCCCTCCAACACCAGTAGGTGCAGTGATCTGTTTTTTTGTAAGACGTTTCTCATCCAAGCATCAAACAAGCTGCTTCAATGAACTAATGAGGAAGCACAGCAAGGCGATGTCGCAATGTCATTTTGTTCATTTTTGCTAAATAGATTGGATTCATTCATTCTAAAAATGAATAAATAAAAGATCCTGTGGGGCATAGGTGATAAGGAACACTATTGTAAATTAGGAAAAGTACTTTCCTTTGACTAATATACTTACAGCATATAACTATACAGCTTACATCATGTAACCATTAACATAATATGTAGCTAAAATGCTTTGAGAATTGGGTCATGGACGACATATTGAGGAAGTGAACATGTTTTATTATTTTAGAGACTGGCATGGGAAAAAAAGGCTGATTTATAGCGACTTACCATATGAGTGGATTACCCATGGATTCACTTCCCTTTATTAACAAGACAAAGCGGGAGCTGACAGTGTAACACTCAAGCAGAACTATGAACGCTGTTTTGCTGACATCAAAACGATCCTGACATAACATTGGAGCTTCAGACACTGCATGGCAAAACTATAGTGCAACAGGCATAAAGAAACTCATGTGTTATTTTTTAAAACTTTCTCATGTTTTATTTGTAGTAACTGGGAAAGTAAAAGTTACTGTAGGTTCTATACTTTTTGCGACTCAGCGGATCTGTAACAAAAAGTGAATACCTATTTGCCAGTCCTGAAATAAATTGTAATCCTGAGAAAAAGTAGGGAAATTCAAGGTTATTGAGTGTTGACTCAATCATTTTCCTTTTTAAAGAAGTATCCCATATTTCTCCACAAAGGTGACAGCTGGAAAACAATGGAAAACCTTCAACATGTGATGCATTTGAAGCCACATTAACATAAGTCTTGTTTCACTGTTCCCAAACTGTTACAGGGAGATAAACCAGAAGCGAAGGGCTGGGAGTGAGGTGGATAACATCCACAGGGATGCGGTATAACGAGGGCAGGGTGAGTGAGAGTGAGTGAGTGAGAGTGAGTGGGAGTGAGTGAGAGTGGCTCTCAGCCCGTTTGCGCCTCACACGCTCCTTCTCCAGTCACTGCTGTCCCAACATCCCCCCTCAATTCACACAGGCAGCCACTGTCCCTCCGTTCATCACCTCATGGTCCGTTTAGCCCTCATCCCATTGCAATGACACAGAGAAAGAGTCCAAGCCCTTACACACCCCAACTTTACATGACAATTCAGTTAAGAAGAGTCTCTGGAAGACAAAATTACTAAAATGTGTCATTATATGCCAAATCAAACTAAAGAATCAGACCCTCAAACAGTTTTTACACTTTTCTGCCTTAGAGCTTTCAATCATGACACTTTTAAAAATACAAATGAATGTGTCTGATCAACATACCAAACAATGAGGCTTCTTCATTTTGTAAGATCAAAGGCTTTTGTTATGGAAAAGGTGAATTAGTTCAGGTGCAAAAAAAACTAGTTGACTGGTTTCTGTATATGATG
This sequence comes from Hiodon alosoides, assembly GCA_025775065.1. NCBI lineage: Eukaryota > Metazoa > Chordata > Actinopteri > Hiodontiformes > Hiodontidae > Hiodon > Hiodon alosoides. The sequence goes on from JAOYSI010000009.1 coordinate 444,782, forward strand.
CTTGTGGTTTACATTAGTTTATAATAGAAACCCCTGGATACAGGGTATCTCAGGAAGATGAATTTCAAGCAAAAATTTAACCATAACAATATCAACCATACCAGACCAATGAGCTTTCACTTCAACTCAGGAATAAAGGTACAGAAAGACACAAATCAGAAGGGTATAATAAAAAAGTCACTGAAGTGAAAGGATTACTGTACCACACTGCCTGAATCAGACTGTCCCATCAATTGGGTAAGGAAGAAACTGGCTTTTCCATGCGAATTGAGTCTTTTCCATATAGCATTCATGATGGCCCTGAAGGAAAGCGTCTTTTCAAAATGAATTCAACTGAGAGGAAATGGAGGTTTCCCAATGCATACAATCCAGTATGTTGACCGCGCCCTAGGACAGCCCTGGCCAGGTTGACTGAGGCTACTTCACATCGCCATTTGTTCTATAGAAGGGCGTTTGTTGTTTGCATTGAGATGCTATCTATATACTGAACACACACGTACTGAAAAAATCAATTTCCAGGTAAATGCGTCTGTACCAGATTGCTCAACAGAGACCGGGACATTGTAGTGTTAGATTATCAGTTCCAATAACTTAATTCACCCACTCATACCTATACTGCCCCACTGCACATAAAAGTCTTACAAAATTGTTCTAATTTGCCATTACCTTCACCAATACTTCATAAAACAACCGCCAGACAGACATTAATAAAGGAGAAGAAAGGAGGATCTGACTGTTTTCCAGCAGTGGCCTACAAAGCAGCCTAGGCTGGGAGAGAGGGCCTTGGTTGGACAGCCTGGACCAACAAAAGACTAAACCAGCAGAACCAGGGAGCACAAGTCGCTGCACACAGTCACTGCAGCAAAATGTCCCGAACTCCAGCAGATTTCAACATCACCCGCCAGGCCCCTTGTTTACCTGCTTTAATCACGAATGAGTTCATGGCCTTCAGCTGCGCGCTGCCATGTTCGCATTCACCTCCACAATGCACCAGCAATGTCACCCAGGACAAGAGATTTTGGGTAAGAAAGGAGTTCAGTTTAAATGTCATGAAAGGATGACATGTTGTTTACCTGTTCAAGCAATACTCAGAAATAACCCCCTAGCTAAGAACAATACATATCGACCAACATTTTATTTCTGGTTTCTGCGCTGTACATACATCTTGGAAATAAAATAAACATGTCAAACACATATCCAAACATTAAAGTAAAAAACGTCTTCTTGAAATGTGTTTGGTATTAAACAGAGAGCAGGTCACAATGAAAAGGAACAGGCGAGGAGTGATCCATCTAAAAATAGTGCCTTAATATAAAAATAAAGAACTCCAGAGTTATCACAGTAGTCAGGTGCTGCCACCATTTCACTCTGCGATATTTCACATTTTAACACAACGAAATCTGCTCGAGTAATCAAAGTGGTGAGGTTCTGTTGCCATGTCACTGTATTCAATATCACATTTTAACATACAGAAATACATCACAACTTACAAGAAAATATCTCTGTCGTTCCATTAATTCCCATAAATGAGATTTGGGTGCACATAACTTGTGAATATAGATTAACAACACAAAAGCCAAGCATGCACAGAGAAAGGCAAATAGACCAAGCCTGGAGGACCAGAACCACGTTAGCAGTGTGTGAGACTTTTGTGTTTACAGCGAGGAAATGATTTTCATTGACCAGACTTCCTTCCCCTATTCTTCCGCTCCTGTTCTTCAGCCCCCACCTCCCGACACCATTCCCTTTCCCCTCCTTCTCCTGCAGCGGCAAGGTCTCCTCCAAGCCACTTACACGGCTGCGTGAGCTGGAGGTAGCACACGGCACGCTAACGCGCAGGGAGCCCTCTGAAGGAGCTTGGGGGCCGGTTGTGCCATAGCCTCCACTCCTAATCCATTCTCGCTTAGTTCTGACAGAGGAAGTGGGACAATAACCAGACACACAACACAAGGAATGTTATTACAATTGCATCTTTCCATGCTCGGTCACCCCACACCGCCTAGGTCAGCCAGCTTTTAAAAAGACCAATACAGTGCGAACCATGAATGCGTAAAAACAAGGCCTACAGATCACAAAACGGCAGCAAACTAAAGATAGCCGGTAGCTAGGTATCACAGAACACGAGAAAGTAAAAATCAACTAAAAACTAGTAAAAAGAGTAAACACAGCGCAAATCTACCATTAAGTTATTTAGGCCATTACCTTGCAGTATTGAATTAGTGTCAATATACAGTGGACATATTGATCTTTGTTACCAGATGGCGGCGTTTACTCGGCATAATATGTCTATAAGCATCTCACAAACGTGAGATTTTACAGAATGCCTGGGAAGAAAAGGTTCTCAACATTTTAATTCCTCGGAATTTAAATTACATTAGTCATTTATTCAACAAGCTAGCAGGCAATGAAGAAAAAAGAATCATGTGTATATGATTTTACTAAATACTGAAAATAAAACACTTTATCTACATTAAAGCTTTTTTCCCACTCTTTAAAGCTTTCAAGCTTTCTCCACTCACAGGCAGTGTTGTGGTCTCTCCGTTTCCATGGTGTCAGTATCTCTGGTTCCCTCTGTACATTACTCCATCTTCAGCGTGATGAAACGAAATTGACACGCGCCTCGGTATAAAAGGAAACGACTTAGCACAGGGGGCCTTTATTTACTGCACACTGTGGCAGAGGTCAGAAACTCATCCTGATTGACAACTTGTATTGGATGTGGCCGATTTGGAGGTTCCCAAGCTTTTCGTCATGAGCAGAAATAAATGCTTTGTTGCCGTTTCAATCAAAAAACCTTTTTATTTATTTTTTTATTTTTAAATGTATTTTATCAGCGACACTTAACAAAATGAAGGTTCCCAATGTGAGGGCAATGCTTGTGTTCATTCACTCATTTAAATGTCCAAGAAATGCAAAATAGTAGGTTCTGGTTGCATTGTAGGTCTAGAACAAGAACTCTCGTATGTCTGCTTGCCCTGGCCAGTTCAGTACACTGCACAACCATTTCTGGCTGAGTACATGACTTCACAGATGGCTGTAAGAAATGTCTCTTGGCAGTCAGAAAGAAATTTAAATGACATACTTAAAATTGTACTTGTGGGCAATATGCAGCCGTTATGTTAAAGTGAAATAAAAACGGATGGCCCTCTGGCTCAGGCGTTTCGTTTGTTAGCAAAAAGAGAAATGTGCATTGTAAAATGGAAAAGCACTAAACAAAGGCAGTTTTTGCCCTTCTTTCCATGTAATGTCCCCCCCCCCCGTCTCGGAATCTCACAGCTGAAGCTGCAGTACCCCCAGACAAAAGTATAAAGCCTCTCTTGTTTGAGAACACAGAGGCCTGAATGACACTGTATTATATTATCATGATATTCTCACAACAGCCAGCTAAGAAGGCTCATTCAAATCACTGACCTTCAAGCAGGCCATTGCCTTACAACCCAACAGAATGGGTCTGTTGCTTCCACACACTGACACCCCCACACAGTCTCCTTCATGCACACAGACAGGCAAGATATCAGTACACTTAAAACGGAATGTTAAAGGAGGGCTGATTAAAGATTAAGAGAAGCTTTAAAAGGTGTTCCAGTCTCGTTCTCAGGAAGTACGAGAATTGTGTGCATCTGAGCAAAACGTATTAGCACGTTTCTATTTTCAATGCCAGTGAGAGCCATGTTGTGACAATTTGTATTTTGAGTTACGTATAGCCCAAAAACGCACCTAATGATCTTAAAACATACAAGACAGTGGCCTAACACTGGTGTTTTTTAATAACTGCTAAATATAAATTAGATAAATTTATGGAAAATAACATACTGGCTCTGAAAATGCCTTCTTAAGGCAAGTTCACTGCAAAACAAAGCTTTTTTTGAATTGATTCATCTATTAAATGACCCCTCAATAATAGGTAACCAATTAATAGCCAAGACATATTACTGATTTCCTCCCAGAAAATCTGAATTCAGCCACGGTTCTTATGTCTTATGCTTTAAATCTCTCACCAAAGTTACAGCAGGACATTGAAGGGACACTATTTACAATGCTGGTATTTAAGTATCCAAGCAATTTCTTTTATTACCCTCAAAGATTGCCCCAAATTTGGCAGCATTACAGAATGGCCTTTTAAGCCATTTCAATTGCTAACTATTTTTCCAGCTATTTCCCAAAACATAACAGCAACATACTGCTCAATGGTTTGATCCAAGTATCGCTCATTAAGGACACACATTAGTCATTATGTGTTAGCTTTAAAGTGTCAAAATTGCAATGTTATGAATATTTAACATATCAAATGATTGGATATATTTTATTAAATCAATAAATGATTAAACTGTATTAAACTGACCTTTGCAGTATAAATCATAGTAGCATCTACCATTTTAAATAATGCTAAGGATTCATAAATATACCTAGGTCTAAACAAATCCTGAACTGCTCAATCCTGGTTCAACAGTAGCAAGTTTGCGGTTTCAAACTGCAGTGAGGTTAATTGTTTCCTGAATAAACCTAAACCACACAATCCAGAGGACACAACAATTGTGACCCGCTGAGTGCTTAAACAGACACATTTCAAAATGAAACAATAATAACCTTAACATACATTCACATGTTTAAAAAATAGGGTAAAGGATTCCATGACTAGGTTAGAACCAAATTTAATGCCTAGGCTCACTAAATTACTTGACGGGGGGGTTAAGCTGAAATAAAACATCATATATCTTTGTACTACACCCTGTGTAGCTCTAGGTTAAATACTTAAAACACATGGATAGCTTTATATAACAAACTTTAATTTAAACCATATGGATAGTGCTAGATCTACTTTCAATTGTTTCCAGTTCCTTGCAGCTGACACAAGGTCATTGCATTGACATGGGTTTTACATTTTAAACCTGTATAATCTTCCCAAATTTCCATTTGAAACATGATCCAGCCTCAACCACTTCACATGTATTCCACTCTCCCATGTCAAAGGGAGACCATGAAAAAAAAAAGTGACCATGGGAATCCTGAATGAACTACGCACTCCCCAGCATAAACAGCAGAATGACGGATCTCACGAAGCCCCAACTGTCATTGTCAAAAAATTATATAGGATCAGTTATCACACTAAATGTTAACCTGATTGGACGCCATGTTTAAGACTGCTTATGCCAACCAGTGCACGCAGAGGCTAATGGCAACTGTGAACACCACCGACATCAGTGAAGTGATCTGCTGTATATATGGTTTTAATCAGTGACACTCCAACTGACCAGTCAGCTATCTGATCGTTAAAAGATCCAGAATAAAATTAATGAAGGCAAGCACCAAACCTAAATACATGAAAAAAGTGGCTTCTGCCACAATGTTTACATTTACTTATGTTGTAAAAGAGGAGCAGGATGGACACGCGCCATGGACACGCCTCTCTAAGAAATCTAAAGCTATTTTACAAATTACACCAATGGAATGTTTTCCATCTTCCAGGATGAATACTAAAACAATACAAAATCTTTATGAAAAGCTATAGTGCCAGCGCCAGGTATCCAAGTGAAAAAGATGTGTACCTGTTTCCACAGGAAGCTGTCCTCCAGATTGATCCTCCATGCGGTGATGAGGTGGATGGTGGAGAGCACCATGCCGCTCAGGACTGCAGCCCTCATGCGCACGGGCAGCAGAGTGTAGATGATGTAGATGAAGAAGACGGACCACCAGACGCCCTCCGAAGCACTGCGGGGGTCCACCATGAGCACACCGAAGATCTGCACTACAAAGAGCACGCTGATGACCAGGTAGCTGACCATCCACATGTAGTCCTGGTGGAAGCCGTTGCGGTTGCACACCACCATGAGGGCCAGAAAGAGGGCCATGGCCACGGAGAGCACGGAGGAGTAGGCCACATTGGGGGCCGCGTGCACGCAGTGGAAGGCCAGCATGATGCCGCATACCAACACCAGCACGCCCATCAGCATGGTCAGGGAGCTCTGGTTGAGCCGGAAGAAGTAGCGCTGGTACAGCCGCTCCAGCTTGCTTGACTGGAACTTCTTAGACTGGAACACTCGCACCACCCTCAGCCAGCAGTCAGCAGCGGTCACCCCCCCACTGCCCCCTGCGCCCTCCTCCCCTCCCTCCCCACACCCTGTGCCATCTTTGCCCCCCTTCAGATCCCTGTCGTCAAAGCCAAGGTCTACAGACTTCAGGCCCACTTCGCCCCTGCCTCCTCCCTTCTTCCCATAGTGGTCCTCTTGCCAGCCACAGCGGAGGCCAAAATTGCCCCCTCCACCTCCACTCCCTCCACCTCCTCCACGATGATGGTGGTGGGGGGCCTGAGGGGGCGGCTCCATGGCCTCAGGGTCCCGCAGGCAGCTCATGTAGCGCGGGCTGCAGAGCGAGGAGCCACCTTTTCGCTTGGACTTCTTGCCATTGCGCTCCCCCCACGCTGTCTTGCGGTCATCCACCCTCGCTACCAGGAGGCTACTGAACCAAGACATTCTGTTAAGGAGAAAGAGGTGAGATTTAGAGGAATGGAAGTGGATAGCATACTGAGCGACAGAGAACCATGTGAGCAGTGTGGTAGAAGAATTTAGATGGAGGCAATTGATTCCACTTCAATTGGGTCGACAGAATTAGTTATAGTTAGGCTAGGGACTTCTCACAGTACTAAGTTTGGTCCGTGCCTCACCAAAAAAAATTACAATACATATTATTAAAACAAGAAAATAAGATATATATGTACATATTAAAAATTATAATCATGAATTTATAAGTACACAAATGTTCATGCTTATAAGATGAAACACAGTTTAATTTATTCTGTTCGTTGCACAAGAACGGAATTTTAAAAGACTGCTGCATTGCACTGCCGTTGTAACAGACAATACGTGAAACATTTTTTTTTTGAGCACACTATCAATTTAACAACCCAACGAGGACCAAAAATCCCTAAGTGAGTCGCCTGCTAGGGAGAGCACATAGTTATGGGAAATTTTTCTTAAGAAGAAAATGTAAATACAAATAGATTAAAGACAAAAATGTTTTCTTCATATGGTTTATATTCAAACATAATAGGTTCGGTTATGTTTTAGTCTGTAGAATTACCTAGCCAGCAACTAAACTAAATCTAGGTTTCTTAAGGGGCGTAGGATGAAGGTTCTGCATATTTATTGCCAACATATTAAATGTAAGTTTCTCCTTCAGTTTCATTTTCAGTTAATGTATGTATTACTGCTAATTTCTTTTTTAGCAAATTTGTAATTGCCCGTTATTTTTCCAATTTTTATCTCCAATTTTGGAATCGCCAGCTACCCTAATGATTCAGCCAAGAGCTAAGATAAGCCCTGTCTTCTAAAATTGAAACCACCCCAGCCCTGCAATCCATATGCCAATAGTGAGGCACTGCTGTGCAGTCCTGGTCACAATCGCTGACATGAGCGGGATTTGAACACGCAAACTTGCAGCTTGCGCAACTGCTTTTACCGACGGAGAACTTGGGAGGCACAGAAATGGTATTTTAATTATTTATTTTATTCATAACTTTAGACTTTTCCATTTTGTTGTAAAGGGACTGGTAAAGAAAAAGAATAAGAAAAAAAAACTCCCAAGTGGGCCTCACGGGCCAAGGCACTCTCTCACCTGTGTGGGTTCTGGTAGGTGTCCCAACCCCGCTTTCCTCAGTGCCACAACTCATTTATTCCACTGAGGTATGTTGTCTGGGTCCAATCAGTCTAGGAGCCGATGGCAGCACAGAACCTGGAATGGGGGAGTCACTGCATTTAGCTCCAGGGCTCCGGGGTTCTACTGATGCCAGAACAACAAAAAGAATAAGAAAGGGAAGTAAGGAGAATGGGAGCAACGTGATGCAAAACCGAGTGGCCGCGTTGCCATGCCCTGAGATGCACCGGAGGACATTTTGCCAAGCAAAAAACAGACGGATCCCTCAAAAGGATTCTTTGATAACACTGAGCTTTATTACTATTATTTTTTATTGAGTCATTCTTTCAAGGATACATCTACGAGAAAAGGTTGTTTCAGACCTTTCAGGTTTTACCACAAGTTCACATGCTGATGGTGCAGATAAGCATAGCTGTGTCCCAATGGCTGCAGCATTTTTCACCTTCTCATATCTGTACACACAGAGCTGAAAAGGGGAAGCAGGCGCGTAATTTGCCGCAGCGTGAAATTTATGGGCCCAGAGCAATGACACAGACCCAAACAAGAACTATTTTACTGGGGATGGTTTCAGGTAGGACAGAAGCAAAGCACTTTTCAGGTGGCTTTATGGCAGCCATGTGTGTCTTTGGAGAATCAACACTAAACGCTGTCCTATGGATTTCAAATCCTTTTTTTGAAAAAAATTCAAACCAGTCTGAAGTTAAAACTGGACACATACGTTAAATGATCAAAGTCCAGTTAAGTATTGTTCATTTTACTGAGAAAAAGGCCACGTTGCCTTCAAAGGGTACAAAGGGTTTCGACTTTGAGACGAGAAGGTTTTTTTTTCTCTCTTCTCAGTTCTGTAAACAAAGGCCATTCAGGGACCATAAATTCTAAAATAATTCTTAATGTTTTACTTTAGTATGACCAAGGAAAAATCTCTATCAGGACCAGTTCACAGTAAGGATTGTAACAATCCACAGTAAGAGGCGACAACCCCAAAAAGCAGACACAAACGGAAAGCCGACACAAAATTCTGTGTCATAGGATTCGTACAGGACAGTTTGCAACCATTTGCGACAATGGTGCATAAACATGATTCCAAGCACAGACATAATCTATAACAAGGCCTCAAAACAAGAAGCAAGTTTAAACGTTATCTAAATAGCAACTGTCTTGCATTCTGATAGTGCTCTCGCTAGTTTCCATAAGTGATTCCATAGTCGACAGTCCATAGCATTGCTTTGCAAAATGCAGAATTTATTCAGGAAACTCATGTTCATTCAAATATTTTCTCTCTTAGGCTCCAGCACAAACGCAACACAAAGCCCAACAATCTCCATAAAACACAATTGCACGGTGGGAAGCACGCTGTTCTGCAGTGTTTCACAACAAAAGCTCCATGGAATAAACACGATCAGGACGGATTGCGTTCTAATACAGATTAAATTGTGTGTGCTACCCTCCATCAATTACATGAGTCATTCATTTCCCATATTTGTGAGAAACAGCCATGTCTGTTCCCTCTAACTTAACAGCAGAGAAAAACACAAGAGTGGTTGTTAGGCATTGACTTTACTTTTTACTTTCTTGAACTGCAAAATATGTGGACCAAATGTGGTCTGGATAGGAATAAGGATGATATATAGTGAAACTACAACCCAGAACAAGACTAGGAGCTTTCACCTCCAGTGTTGAGTATGGAAATCACTAGGAAGATAACTTTCAACTTCCCCAATGTCTGAAAAAATGCAGCCACAAGTTGATCACTGAGGTTAACTGCTTTATACCAGAAACCACAACTGGCTCAGTCTCTTCAGGTGTAGGCCATGCTATATATGTAGACATGATGTATGTTCTATAAGAATACAAACACATAAAGTTCATATAACATTGTCTTAGCCCAAAACAGCTGCAAACTCACAAAACAATTTGGTTTCAGTGGCATGGCTATCTTGACCTGGTTTTGCCAACAATACCTCAAAGCTGGTCATCGAGTGGAATCCTGGAGCTTCTCCTAGGTAAAACAGGCAGCTACGACATTCACTATAAGAAAAAAAAGTATTCATAAAACCTTGTAGAATATAAAATTACCATAATTGAGGTTTACAGGCAAATTAAATGACCAGCCTTTATCCTTAGGAAACAATGTTACAGCCAAGTTGTACATCAGTAACCGATTCGATGGAACCGCAGTAATAACCTTGCGAGGCATTTGATCTTGCAGTCCGACGGGATTCTTTCTTTGATTTTCTTTACATGCAACTACAGCATGCTACGTTCTTTTGGAACATCTGTAACATTTCGCCTGGGCAACTGCATGCATGTGTTATATAATCTAAACAGTTCGTGCTTCGTAAAATCCATACGTAAATATTAGTAATTCAATCCTAGGTTCCATTTTTAGATATACGATTCGGTCATACGAGCAAAACAGATAATTATGTCATGATTAAACTATCAGGATTATCTGTGTCTATCATTATTACTGGTTACGTATATCAAAGTTGACCATGATAAATATGCTCCTTTTATTCTTGACAATAAAAATACGACGTAATCTCACATTCCATCCATGGGCAGTAAGTATCGCATCATCCGCATTTAAACGCACTCACGTTACATAACAGCGTCCGTTCAGTGTATGTGACAACCATATTACATATCACAGCCAGTGACCATTTCGTTGCAGTTACAGTAACAGTGTGCGGTTACTTGTACAACGCATCATGACATACACCACCGTCAAATGTGCATTCTGTCCCTCGTTCAGTGGGCAGAAGGGAAACAATGTTCTGAATATCTCGAAAACCCATGTAATTCAGTAAAGTAAAACGGATTCTGAATTAATATAGAATTTATTATCGGTTGCAATGCTTTGCTTACCCGACAGAGACGTCTCGCATTCCAACGCATTCACAGTCCACACTAACAGACTTTTGGGTACACTACTTTCGAACAATATTTCATATTTGATTTAGCATATAGAAAACATTTTGTACGGATAATTACGTGTCGTTTTCAATAAATATATATTATATTTTCTATTAGACCTGGAGTTCTACGTGTTTACGACCATTAATTTTAGAGTTACTCTGATCCATACGACCTCTACAATACAGTAAAATAGCCACATAAACATCAGCTAAAAACATTATTTTTAAGCTATAATAAAAGACGGAACTCTGCCAAAATTCTTCAACAGTTAATGCCATTGTGTTAATCAAATGTGGGTCGCGCAATTTGTTCTAATTTAACAAACACGTATAAGTGGCTAACCGGGTAGAACAGTGCAGTTGAACCGCGAGAGGTTGAATGCAACAATATACAGAAACCCACAAGCACACATTCACACTGTGGTGCTACATTTGGTATTCTGAAAATACTGGTAAAGCCAAATAGAACGACGAGATTTTCCTTTAGACGGTAAATATCGTAGAAAATCGTAGTGAATTATAATACAGTAATAGCCATGTCTTGACACGAACACACCAGGACAGTACAGACTCGAAAGAGAACTGACTCACCACGAACATCGCTTTTTAAAAACAAGACCGCTGCAGACACAACCCACCCCGATGCACAACGCCGTCAAAGCGGCCGGTGTCCTTGACGTCGGTGCAAACGACTTCTGTGCTTGTATCCGCATGTGTCGAGGACAAGAGGACGAATGACTACAAATTTACAGTATGATATGCCCACTCGCCTTGTCTCATTCCCTCGTTTTCTCTGCTTCCCAGCCTCTTTCGTTCTTCACAGCAGCAGCAGTCGTACACACTTACTCCGACTCCTGTGACAACTCGTGAGCCCCCCTAGAGGTAATCTTTACAATAACATAAAAGAAACGTGTATTCTTTACTCCTGATTCCAATTCACTTTCTAAAAACTCTGATCTTTTCAGCAACCTTGTTATTGTTCCTAGTCATTTTCCAGATTCCAATTACTTGTTTTAAACATAGGGGAGGAAAGGGAGGTAGCAGGTCATTACAATTGGAAAGGCATGATGGGTGCTCTTTATGACAGATCTTCAGTAGATCCCCAACTCTAATTAAAAACAACGAAGGCATGGTTTGGAAAGCTGTGAAGCATCCCTACCGCCACAGTGATTCTCCAGAGATTACACATTGTCCCAGGCCCATTGTTGGATCAGGCTGAACCTGTTTCACAACACCAGGGGCCACCTCACACTCTTCTTCCAGAAAGGGATGCACAATGTTGTAAACTGACAAACACATACATGCATTGTATGTTGAAAATTTGCAGATAGACCAATTTACAAAACAACCTAGATGACCCAACCTACGGTTCATTTACAGATACATCGTCTGTTAAAGAAGGACATTCACACGTCTCCACTGCAGGGGGGGAACCAAACTATTTTAACTACTAGCCCTGTTAAAAAAGTAGACAATGAATGAATTACTAACAAAGCCGGAAAAGATATGTAGCGTGACCTGACATAGGAACAAGTCATCACAACTGATTTGAAAGGAACAAGGTCCAAGTGTATATCTTCACCTACCTTTAAAATGGAGGGAAATATTTCACTTATCCTTTTAACTCATGTTTGGACACTCGTATTGAACTGGATAGGTTTGTTTGTCCATGCTGCAATGGTGCCACGGGAATGCTTTATAGTAGCCCAGATAACAGCTCTTTATTTGAGGTTTAAAGAAAATTAATAAAATGCCATATCAAACGTTCTGTGGAAAGTCCAGAAAAATAATCATATAAAAACAACAAGGATCTTATTAACTGTTGAAGGTGAGATTGAACTTGCATGCACACAATGTTTGAGAGTCAAGTACGTTTTAAGAAAGCTTCACTAAAAACAAAAGCTTAAACTTTATTGCACAACAAAAAAGGTATAATAAAGTTCAAAGCATATCAGTATCATATTAGTGATACTTGAGACCATAATTATGTAAATTTGCGTATAATGGTCACAAAGAGACTACAATTACATTTAAACGTTTAAAAGATGGTTAGCAATAACCTTCAATGCTCTTTATACTAAGCTATTCTTAAACCATTTTGTACCAAGTATTTGGGCTATATTTCATTATTAATATCGTTCACCTGACCCCTATAACACCCGAGACCAAAACCCAAACAACATGACTGATAGCAATGTGCTGATATTGTTTTTTTTTTCCACCACAACAGTGAGATGCCATTGACTTTCTGCAATCTGGATTTGACACTTAGTTGAACAAATATTAATCAAATTTTATTCAGTTTTCCACTGGTCCTGAAAACAGTCTGGGTAGTTCCCTTAATTGTTTAGCATTGATTATGCAGTATAAAGACTTACTATATATTTTTAGGAACATGTGGATTACAAGTTCTGTGTATTAATTGCTGTATAAAATTCTTTGTTTCACAGCCTGGGTCACAAACACATATCGAGTGGAATTTTTTTTGTAGATTTGATCCGACTATCTTTTAATCATCATATTGGCCAAAATACAAAGTAGTACACATCATAACAAGGGAAACAGCCATTTCAACATTTTGAAATCAAAATAACTTGGGGTATTAAGGCATTTGACTGATAGAAATTTACATGGAAATAATCCATCCATCTATTCTCAAAAAACACTCATCCAGTTTAGAATCACTGGGTGCCAGAGCTTGACAGTCATGGGGTTGAGGTAGGGTATACCCAGGATAAAATAGTGAAATTGATGGGAATTACTGGAAACACAGTAACAGCAAAGAACCGTGATTTTTCACATCATAAAATAAAAATCAGAGTGGCGGGAATATTTAGGCTTTATAGTTACTGGGGCCTGTGCCCAGTTGCCTTTCTGGCTGTGGCTAAAATATATCAAATTGTATGAAACTGGATTTCTATTCAAATTTTTCAAATAATGTGCAAACATGAGATTAGCCATTTAACTAGCAAGTTATCCCAAAAGTGAGCTCAATATCTCACGAAAATGAATATAAATAAGTGTCTTCCTCCACTGAGTTTTGACATTACAAAGGACGTATTTGCATCCTTACGTTGACTCCAATTGAATATTTGCACAAATTGAAAAACAAAAAATACTCAATTTAGCAAGTTTGACAAGAACAACTACAATCCCAGAATGATCAATCAACTTTTTATTTATCAATCTTTTGTAGAGCTACAGGGTTTCAGCATGGTAGTGGATGAGAGGCCATAGTCCTTCCAATAATCCTTCCAATTTCCTTGTCCTCGGCAATATCCACCAAAATGCAGTCCTGAAGGAGATTTCGAATCCTTCTTCCTGTAGTGGCCAGCTCCATAGACCTTGATGTTTCTTGCCCCCTAAAACACCTGTCAAGTATAAATAGTGAATTTATAACATATTATTAGGCCATTTATGTTTATTGCAGCAACTGCCTCAGTACCAGCTGTGAGAGAATGGTGTCTCAGGCTCTGTGCCTGAGTTACGTCACTATGGTAAGGTCAAACACTAAGCAGTCCTCTGACCTTCCGGTGTAAGTATGAAAACGAGAACATTTATAATGGTTTATTGTATTAATTTGAGGTGAATTGTGCCAGATGACAAATTAGACACGGGCAAAGACACTGGCAACAAACGACACAGAACAAAAACTCCTGAAGGCAACATAAAAGATAAGAGAGGACATTAATTTGCTAGTTCGCAGGTAGCAGTGCCCTGGTGGTGAATGGTTCCATTCAGCGTTGGGTCAGGCTGAATCACACACGCACGCTAAAACTGAGGTGTTGTGATCTGAGATGGCTTCTTTTTTTTTTTTTTAAGTCAGTAAACAGCATGTTATTTGCTTATTGCTCATCTGACTACTGGTGTGTTCTCAGCCCTGTTTGTACCCTTCGTATGTTCACTGTTGTTTCAGGGTGGGGCTGTGTGCTATGGGTCTCTGTGCTACTATTTAACCATTTAGATTGCTGAAGCACATACACACAAACACACACACAGGAAAATTATGAAGCCATGTAACCTTTGCAGATTTGCATTCCTGGGATCTAAGAACACTTGCTAAATTCCATTCAATTACACAGTAGGTTCCAGAAAGACAAAAACAATATTTATTCAACAAATGGCAGAGATAAAAGACAGCAATCGATCGAGGGTCAAAGTCTTGTGGTAGCAGAAGGCCGAAACAGGTGAGGTGCCTATTTCTAGCCTTAGCATACGTGTCTCCATTCATGCAACTAAACAAAACAGTAAATCCATTTTTATTCATGGAAGATAACCTTGATTCATAAGGAAGAAAGTGACTCCTAATGGTGGGTTTAAAGGTGGAGCTAAGTTCTGGATGTTACCTATGTACTTAATTTATCTCTAAGATCTCTGGGTCTATAGTAACACCCCCTTCCTGTGGAGGTGCACATACAGAAGGCAACATGTCAGAAGATCAGTATAGAGTGATTGACAAAGACTGCAGAGGGGTGTTTATAAATCACTAAAATCATCTGTACTTGGTTTTTGTGTGCGGGGCTTACTGAAACAACAGTAATCTTAATCCTTATGGTTCACCATTCCAAACCAGCCTGAACGTATTTCCTCAATAAAAAATGCTTGATATACATGAATGACTATACATGAATTCACAATAGTGGTTACTAGGATTGTTATTAGTTGCCAGCTCATAAATAGTCATTCAAAATATCCAATGACAAATCAATAACTATTATTTAGGTATTAACACTTCCTCCTCAAAATGGATTATTAACCCAAAATATTCCAAATATCAACACGTCTACAGAAACTACCTTCTAAACAATCCTGTCCCATTGACCAGACAGTGGATCGTTGCCTGGCAACCACACTTCTTTCGAAAGTGTGGGTTCCAATCTGTCAGTCAACTTGCTAAATTACTAAAGCATTACTAAATTACTGGGGGGGGGGGGGGGGGGTTACAAAATAAGAAAAAAAAATAAGACGGGT
>JAOYSI010000009.1:460330-484435 GCA_025775065.1 Hiodon alosoides
CCCCCCCCCCCCCCCCCCCCCCCCCCCCCCCCCCCCCCCCCCCCGCCCCCCGCCCCCCCCCCCCCCCCCCCCCCGACCTCAAGAAGAAAATAAATTCTGCCTGCTTTACTCTTTAACTGAACAAAACAATATATTCACACCTTCTTAAATGAAATTTATTTTTCAGTAGAATTAATTAAGTTACATGATTTTACAGCTAAAATATGAAATTAGGTGCCAAGGCATTTTTTTGACCAAGATAAGTTTTTCTTTGAGCCAAAACCTTTTAAAGTTAAATCAAGTGTTGTATCAGCAAGGCATTGGTACAGTGACAGTAATGCAAAAAAAAAAGAGCCAACGAATTACATTTGATTGTAAAGGCACACATGCATATGTTATCATCTCTTATTCAATGCAATTTGTCGGACATGACCTACTTTGTCAAAATGCAACTGAACAGCAGCTGATGTTGAAAAAACAATTTATTTAGCAGGTAGTACTAGGCATTGTGAGACTTAATTCAGTAGCCCGCTTCCTGTTAACCCACTTCAAATTCGCCCTAGCTCAGATAGCTCAGAAAAAAGCACGTTGAATCTACAGTCAGATCAGGACTGTAGTCGAGTGGTCTTGCCTTTTTAGCTCTTTTTATTTGATCACTTTAGTTTTCAGTTGTATATTCTGTTCACCTGTCAAGACACATCAATACAGTGCCATGAAAAATATTTGCCCTTTCAGATTTTCTTTGTTTGACACATTCTGCTGATACTTAATGTATTAAAGAAAGTTAAACAACACTGAATTCCCCTCTTTGAAAAAGTAAGTGCCCCCTTAAACTCAATGACTGGTTACACCACCTTTGATATCTGAAACCAAAGGCTTCCTGTAGTTATTGATTTGTCTCACAGAACCGTGGAGGAATTTTGTCTCACTATTCCATGTGGGGTTTTCAAACTTGAACCACTTGTTTCAGGTCCTGCCACAACATCCCAATGTGGTTTAGGTCTTGAAACCTTTATAAGTAGACTTTGATGTAATTTGGGTTCTTTGTCTTGCCGCAGCTGCGATCTGTCCGGATGGCCTGACATTCTCCTGTAGAATTCTGATACAGACCATGCAGCAAAGCCATGACAGGTCTGTAAATACCTGGATGATGTTCAAGGGCTCTTTGTGACTTCATGGACAATTTAGCCTAGCTCTTGAAGAGATTTCAGTAGGACAAATTTGGGAATACTGTTCCAAACTTTCACATTTGGAAAAATATGGCTCTGATTGAGGATTGGTGGATCCCCAGAGCCTTAGAAATGGCTCTGGATCCAGTCTGATAAGCACCTTCTAAAACCTTTGCATTGTCAACTTTACTCTGATGGTTAGGGGTCAGTGTTAATCAGATTTATACTGGGCAGGGCTGGCCCAATTCCTGCCAGATTGTTGAGAAAGAAGTACTCAGACAGTTGACTCCAATTCTCCTTTTAATTGGGTTGGGGTTGAAATACCCTTTTCAAACCTGAAGATTGCATGTTTGATATTCTTGCACACCAAACAAATGAATGATACATCAAACTCTGGTACAATTTTTCTTTCAGACTTGAGAAAATGAGTAAATATACAGAAAATCATTCAAGGGGCATACCTTGGGGCAAATACTATTTCAAGTTACTGTATGTATGAAAAGCCAGTCTTAAACAATGTTATTTATACAGTCTACCAACTAGACATTGATGCCTAACTTCTATTTTATCATCTGCATGTCACTAAAGGCGAGTACATTTTATTTGACACCTAAGCTGGGGAAAATAAAAAATATATTAACGGTATGTGTCAGAAACTGAATTGAAAGAGCAGGGTTTTTTTGTTTTATTTTCTCTCTCTCTGTCCTGAGTTGTGTGATTGGCCTCAGCCGGACCCGTTCAGCTGGTGATTACACAATTCACCCCAACTGTAGCTGGGAAGAAAGGGCTTTAACAAGCAGGAGGGCGTGAGTGAGACAGGGAAAAAATACTAGCTGAAGGCTAGTGGTAAGGCTAACTGTATGGTTTGTGCCATTCTCTTTTGACATAACATTTAGATTTTTTTAGGGGTTTAAAATTTTATTTTAATATATACCGCAACTGCCGAAAGCCAAGATGGCACAGCATGCAGGCACACGGCTACCACTTGCTAATGGACAGTTGTATCTGCACTTCATGTGAGTGGGCTGATGTCAGTCTGGCTGCAGGAGCGTTCTGAGCACATTTCATTAAAGCAATTTGAATAATTGGTGTCAATCCTGCATTTGACTTTAGCATGGCGTTCTTGATGCTGAGTTAATATCAAAGTACACATCTCGCTTAAGAATAGATACTCAGCGATAGAAATACATAATATAACAATATATGTTGGTCACATGTTATTTGAGGTCCTTCTCAAACTTGTTGTACAACAGTGCCCTCTAGTGTTTCATTAATATATTTATGTGAATGTTTATAATGCACTCTATAGTGGTTTACAATTTCCAGTGAGGACCTTGCTGTTGCAGTCATGTAAGAATTAGTTGAGGCAGTAGTTTTGATCTCAAAATTATAACTCAAGATTTATAGATGATGCTTGTTAAGACTATACTATTGAAAGATCACCAAAGCTGTACCTTAACAAATACTGACTGAAATTGTGTTAGAATCAGTGTAAGAGGTAAATCCATTCTGGTTGTTTTACAATAAATATTTGATTATAAACTGAACAGAAGACTCACTGAATGATCTCACTATAGTGAATGTATTGCTAGGTCTTTTTATTGGCTGGAGACAATTTCAGGCATATGCATTTATTAACTAAGTAGTTGACAAAAATGAAACTGTGAACTACAATGAAACAAGCATTCACATTAAAGCAATAAATAAATTTGATTTTATCACAGGAAATATGCCTGCCTCTGTCTGAGTGGGTTGTTGTCCAACAATTCGATGAATGACGCTCTAGGACAAAATCTTTTGATAGGAAAAATACCAAGTAATATACCTGAAGTAAGTATTTGGGAAGCAAAATATACTTCACCCATAACTTTGATTTGCCTGTCATGGCAACCTATGCAGAAGGAAATGGGTTATCAAGGTAACTTGATGTGTACAGCATGCCAGGTGGCCTTGACCGAAGTAGCATTCCATACAGTGCACGTCACATAAAAAACACCACCCTCCATCTCAGTTCAATTACAGTTAAACATGACACATGAACAATACATAAACCAATGATGAACAAAATAAAAATATTAAGTCTTCAGAACAGAACAATTAAAAAAAAACACATTTTTATCCATGGATAGTATGCCTGTGGAGAAAAAAAAATGACATAAGCATAAATAAATAATTAAATAATTAAATAATTAAATACATAAATAAATGAAAAACAAATTCATTTTGGTGATAAAAAAGGCTATTTCTGTCATTTTACATTTATTTATTTATTTCTGTATTTTTACATTTCTGTTTTTCCTTTTTTATTAATTTATATATTTATGTATTTTAGTGTCCGTATGTTAATTGAGTGGGTGGTCCTAACATCATTCAGAAGCAGGATTGGTTAAAGCGGTGTGATCGGATCTTCTACTAATGCCTTGACTTGACTGGTACGCGTAGCTTTGCCTTGCATTTAGCTCCTTACTAGCCGCTTAGCTGATGGAAAGTTTTGTACATACCATTTACAATGATTTAAGGTTATTAGCGACAGATTTTGAAAACAATGCACCCAATCACTACCTTCAGTTTCGTCTGGGAAGATTAATGGAGGATTTTGTTCAGCTCAACGCTGATATGGATGTAGAAGTTAACGTAGAAGTGCTGTCTAGCTGTCTGGTTCGCTAAACTGACCAATCCTGCTTCAGACTGATGTTAGGACCACCCACTCAATTAACATACGGACACAGAAATACATAAATAAATAAATGTAGAAATATATAAATAAATAAATGTACAAATACAGAAATAAATAAATAAATGTAGAAATGCATAAATCAATAAATGTAAAATGAAAGAAACAGCGTTTTTCATTACCAAAACTTATTTGTTTTTCATTTACGTATTTAATTATTTATGCTTATGTCATTTTTTGTTCTCCATATTAGTACACCAAGTACAACTGGAACATCTGTGGGATCTAAAAGTGGTGGCTCTGCTACTTGGAATGCAGCTCGGATATACCAAGTACTGTTGTTACGTTTGCGAATGGGACAGCCATGCTAAAGAGTCACATTACTTTAAAAAGAACTGGCCACCCCTTAAGAATTTGGTTCCGGGACAGAAAAAAACAGAAAAATAAAAAACGAAAATCAGTAGCAAAACACTTTTAGCCCTGTTGAACTTATGCAGGGTGTCAGAAACATTATGCGATTAAACACTTTATAGTCAATAAACTTAATTTCATGTTTCTCAAAATTCCTATGTGGTACCGTAAATCTGAAATTATATTTGTGGTCACTTTTTCAGGAAGCAAAAAAAAATATATATAAAAAAAAACGTGTTGTCCAGTGTAATTTGAGGATGGCTTTCCTGGCTTTCACTAATTTTAGAGTCCCGCGGGTTCTGGTTATCTTTTATTTCCAGTTCTAAATTGTTTAATTTTTCATTTATATGATTATGTTGTATGTTATTGTTCAATGGCATGGTTTCATAAAGATATTTTAAAAATGATTTAAAATCTCCGTTTTATACGGCTTCAGGTTTTGAAGAAGAGTTTCTTCAGGTTGGAGGTTGGTCTCTCTCTCTCTCTCTCTCTCTCTCTCTCTCTCTCTCTCTCTCTCTCTCTCTCTCACACACACACATACACAAAACTGACAACGTGCGAACCGCGGGTATTTACGCAACAGCACTCCATTAAAACGAGATGTAAATCTAGTTCCTACTTTAAAACTGTTTAATGCATTTTACTCTTTAAAGGTACCATATCGTTATTTATTTACTATTACGTTAAGATTAACATGGCTCTCCCCCTTGCATATCAATACATTTCGCATCACCGTTTCTTCCAATAACCCATGCCTCTGAATTACCCGCCTCCCTGCGCTTTAAAATAGATGGTGCAAGTGAAAATGTCCAAATCTTCCGCAGATCCCCTTTCTGGTGCTGAAATTGGCTCCCAAGCACATTATTTCCAGGTAAGTATATTAGTTTCATTGTGTTTGAAATAGAACTACAAAAGAACCGTTGTTAGCACGCTACTTGTTGTGTAAACGAAATCTTTTCTACCCCTACACCAATACATCGCATTGTAACTGCAGTGCACAATACCTTCACGGTAGTAAAGCGACCGAAATAGCTGTAGAACATAACGCTGGTATGTTGTTACAATTACGCGGGTGCTATTAAAATATAATTACTTGAATGAAGTCGCTCATATAGGTGTAGGGACATTTATTGATGGCTTTTATTTTCATTTTTCGACGCAATACAGGCCTTGACCACCGATTGAAATGGTTTTTTTTATTATTTAGTTACTCTACGTATACTACTCTTTATTTACAATCATATTTAAAATTATAACGGTAGTTAGTTATTTTTAACTGACTTGCCGGAATATATTTTAAAATACTCGTTGTTTCAGGTAACGTAGTTGGACTCACCTGTAGCCGTAGTCTTTTTGTAAATAGCTTTCGGTGCGGTCTGTATTTGCACTCTCGTCTTTGCTTTAAAACACCAAGTTTAAGGGTGACATTTATCTAATTGGAATACGTCACCATCCTAGCGAAAAGCATGTAATCTCTCTTTCCATCCCTCAATGCCCTTTCTTCATCCAGCTATCCACGTCAAGCAATTTTACTGTCTTTTCAACCCATGCCATTCATCTGTTTATAAAGTAGTAATGTATCAGAACAAATGTAAAGGGACACAGTGTTATCAGTCGATTGCCTTTTTAACGGATAATTTACAGCAAAATCATGCGTAAATCTTTTTTGGTCAATGCAGAAGCTGCAGCATCATAATCCAAAACTGTTACTGTGTGCTATTATTTTTACTAACTGAGAACTACACTCGAAGCGATATATGAGAAAATATATGGGAACTATCGACAATCATATATAATATCATCATAATACAGACAAAATCATAATGTAAAAATAATTATTTTATGTGTTTGTCCCAGCTTCCCAGGAAGTTACCCAAACGTAAAAGCCGCTTTAAACGCTCGGATGGCAGCACCTCCTCAGATACCACCTCAAGTTTCGTCAAGAGACAGGTAATGTGATGGCGGCTCCGTGGCCACGGACACCATCTACCTGCCGTGTCACACTGGTGCGTGTTCCCTAATGAAATCGCAGAGCTTGGGGGTTAATGGGAATCTCTTGGATAGGCTGTTTGATGGGTTTGTGTAGATTGGTAAAATAGGCACCCCTCAGCACAGTACAGATTACTCCGTGTGCTGAAAGATAAATCAAATTTAGGGTTAATTGAATACACTAGGTGATGATTTGGGAACCATCATAATTTTAAAGGAAGGTTACGACTTTAATGTAAATTTGCTAGGTCAACAAGTGATTGTTTTGATGGTCCATACACTTTGGAACTGAAGTTTAGCTGATTTTGTTTAATTGTAATTATTTTTCATATTGAAAATTGACAGTTTTGGAAGATATGTTGTAGCGTTTTATATTTCCAGCAGAGGGCATTGTTGCTATTTTAAATGGTAACTTTTTTCAAGTGAAAATCCCAGGCCACTATAGACCTTTTTTAATTAATGCTTTCAGGTCAGAGCAGCGAGAAGACAGAATTTGTGTTATTTAAGAGTGTACTGTGATTGGTTGTGAGAAACCAGGTTAATAAATGTACTCAGATTTAAGTTTGACTAAATCTGTTTCTAAATACCCCCCAAGCCAATATTTCTAGTTTTAAATGTTGAGCATTCGCTTTATTACATATCTGTCAAGTAGGTTCCTAATGACTTTATGGTAAGTTTATATTTAAGAAAATGCAGTATCAAACAGTTTGTGGTGAAGGGTGTGAATCTGAAACGGTAACCAGTCAGTTGCTTTTTAGTGCAATGTGCAGGTAATGCCCGGCAGAACAAGGTTTAATTTAGTGCAAAATGGGTGTGGGAAATGGATTGGGACATCAGTACATTGTAGGTGTAGATGTGTTTCCCTTCTACAAGGTTTGCAAGCTTTGATAAAACAACGTTTTTAAACTTGTCGTATTGTATCAGCCTCACATCTTCAAAACAGTTATAGGCCACTTGATTGAAACACTTTGGAATGTAAGATTGGATTTAATTGATTTCTTTGAGCAGTTGTATTATGTAATGTACTGATAATAGACATAGACAGAAAGATGTAACATAAGGGTGAGAGGACTACAGGACAATGTGTGGAAATCAACAATCTGGCTAAAGCTCTGTAAAAGCAAACACTTGAATCAAATGGCACTTTTAATGGCATCGGACATCAAACAAATCCGATTAGCTGAGAGAGAGAGAGAGAGAGAGAGAGAGAGAGAGAGAGAGAGAGAGAGAGGGGGGGGGGGAGTAGAGACCAGTTTGACTGTAAGTTTACTGCTGACTCTGGCCCCCTCTGTCCTTTGACATTGATACTAACCTCATCGGCACCCCTCCCTCCGTAAAATTAATCAATAGTTCCAACAATGGCAGGCAGCAAGAACCGGGTACAGTTGGAGACGCTTAGTAAGTGCTGGATCATTGAAAGCGATCTGCCTTCCACCTTCCTGCCTTGGAAACTTGAGATGTTTGCTTCTCCTCCTTCTTACCTCTCCAGGGCAAATCGCAAAGTCCTCTCTGACATCCCTTTACCACCTCAATGTCTCTCCCCTACTCCTACAGACATTTTCAGCCTCTTCTAGTCTCTATTCTCATATCATTATGATAACTAATCCAGCTCCTGATTTCCTTGTCCACAAAAACGCTACAAATAAAATTAATAATTATAAAGTGATAATAAAAGAATCACAAAATGATGAGCAAATAATAAAAATTACTGACAATTTTAGCAAATGTTTATTTGAACATATCATTTGTGCTTGGACAGCATATAAACCATGTAGTGTGCCATATGTACTCTGAAACCTCAAAGAAGCGTAAAAGGAGAGTCAGAATGACCAAATGGCGAAATAGACACTTTATTCATAACAGGTGATTCATTATAATGATCAGGTGGTTAATGAAAATTCTAATATTCCCTTAGAACTGCACTGTTCCTAAATTATTCATGAAAGGCATGAAACTCATTTTTTATCCATGAAGTTTTAACCTATTAAAGCCCACAATTTTCTCATGGTCCCTTAGACTGTGTGGTTGCATTGCCTTTAGTGTGGTTTGTCGTTATTTGATACAATTAGTTATTTTTCCCCTCAAATTGGCATTGGGTTGTATCATTAAGTTTTTTTTTTTCGTGATTTTAAGACTTCATGAGTTTGCGTTCCCTTATGCACCATAAAATGTATACAATTTGCCCATAGTTTGACTGAGAATGCAATTTTTTTTTATGTTATAAATTTGCCCTGTATTGGTAGAAAGGTAGAAGTGTGCAGTTATGGGGACTCTACTCTGAAATGTCAGAAAGTGTCCTGGGTTCAGTGCCATCACAGCGACTGTGGTGAATCTTCCAGTCCCCTTCCTACGGCTCTGTCTCCACCGACCCAGCAGTCTCTGTGTAAATTCCTGCTCTGCCATCTCAGCTTACTTCCGTGTGAGGGGAATTTAGATGACCCGTACAGGTAATAAATCATTTCGGCTTTTGGAGACAGGTGCCAGATTTATGTACTGATTAACACCATTAAATTACCTTCAGCGGTAGTATACATTGCAGTATGCGTGTTTGTGGTATATATGTGTGTATTAAACATGTCTTCTTGCATATATGTGTTCTCGGATGCATGGTAATTGGAGCATCAGTGGTGGATTCACAGTTGGGTTCTCATACATGCTGTCAACAAATGATTCCTGTTGTATTTCATTTATTTAACACTAGCTGCTTGTTTTATCCCCACTGTCTATTGATTTAAAAATGTGTTTATAGTCTGACTTGGGAGGGGCTGTCTTGATTAGAGCATGACTCACCACTGCAGAAGAAACAACGTAAGACATTAGACAGCAAAAAAGTAATTCAAGTATTGTGTTTCATTTGACACAGAAGCCTCACTTCGACTCTAATGTGATATAAGATTGCAGACTCTGCGTTATGAGGCTTATCTGTAGTTAAGAACCGAGACCCAATGGGTGATGAGGGGTGGAGCTTGGTACAATCCTTTACTGTCTCTATGTCCTTAGTTAAAAGCGGTTAAAAGTTCTCGATAATTACTGAATGAATACTGGCAAAAAGAAGTAAGAGGAATTTGTTTTCCTGAACAAATGTTGTAAGCACTCCAGGTCGAATAACCGATGAACCAGAAAAAGGATTTGGGTGGCCTTGTTTAGGGAATATCAATTGCCAAAAATGTTTGTATTGGGGCTTCTATTTTTAAAAATGTACTATTCAAGTATATTTATTTCCTTATGTGTTTAATTAGCCCCAATTCTTTTTTAATCAAGCGCAGGTTGCATGAAGGAAGGCTGTGGTTGTTCATGTCTTCGCAGTTAGCACAACAGCTGCCCAGTCTCCTCCCAACAGTAAAACAATTCTGTTTCATTTTTATTTATTTTTTGTGATTCTTAAGCTCATTTGTCCCGTCAGTGTTCATGCTCTGGATCCGCTCATGTTACGCAAGAACAAAGGCGCTGTGGATCAGGGTAAGCAGGAGAAGGATGGATTCTTGCAACCAGGTTGTGGAAAACAAATGACCTATTTTAACATTTCTGGCTCAAAAGAGGAGCGGAAGCCTGTGCCACCCCCACATCTCTCTCTTGCACACACGCACATCATCTCTCTCGCTCCCGTTTTTGATCCCCCTCTCTCTCTGTCTGACGCTACATGCCGCGCATTATCACTTGCTATCTTTGCATATGGTGCTAAGTAGGGATTTCTCATGGCCAAACCATTGTTTTTTGACATTGTTTGTGGTTGGTTGGCTAGGTGCTAGAGATTTGTCCCTACAAATTTGCTTCAACGCCACGTCTGTGCGTTCAAGCCTGCCTTTCTGGAGCACAACTAAACACACGCAAAGGTTTGAGTGTCTTATCAACACATGTTGGCCCTTTATAATTTCACAGGAGTGCCCACTTCCTGCTAGGAATGCAGCAGATGCATTTTTGTCAGGTGCGCATTTTAGCTTTCCAGCCCCCCTCTGTTATGTTTTATTCAATCCAAGTTTCTGTGCTGAATTCAGATGGATGCTCCCCCTCCCTTTCACATGCTATCGCGCCTGTCTGTTTTGTGCATTATCCCTTATAAATTATAAATTGTAAATTCACTGGAGTTAAAAATGAAAATGACGCAGTACTGGGGGTCAATCCAGTGCTTGCTTCATCTACAGTAAACTCTGCCTTAAACAGTTTCTTTCTCAAATGACCTCACTTTGAAACAGAGTGGCCCTGATAAAGGCACAGCCCTTGTGAATTTTGCCCTGGATTTACTGGGTGCCTATGAGTAATGTGCTGGGTGGTTCATAATATCTGTATTTTATTACAACAGCTGAATATAAAACCATTGTAAAATATTTACAAATATTTACAATTTTGTGTTTTACATTGACCTGTCTGTATGTGGATTAAATAATAAAACATACTTTTCCCCATACACGCATTACAATTACAATCTTTAATAAATAAAAATAAAAAGTAACCCCACACACACAAATTTTATATATCTATAAATAATAATAATCTAGCTGTTATTGAATTTAAAAAAAAGTTTTTTTTAATCAAAATTGCTTCCAGTGGGAGACCCTTCGTTCGGACATTGTTTGAGATCAACAATTGTTCTAAGAAATACTGAATAACTGAATAAAAAAAAAAACTGTGAAAGCAAAACGCAGCTGGGTCAATAGTAAAGGGTATAGTGAAATAACCCCGTAGTTCAAAAACTGTTTTAACTGGCTGATATTGGTTGGGGGATGTCCTCCTTTTACAAATTCTTACACTGCGAACCCTCAACCCTCAAGGTTAAGCATCACCTCTTTGGCTTTACATGGGACCTATGTAACTAAAGATTGGGGGAATTGAAATGTTTTCATTTTGTGGTTACTCTTTTCCATTTTCTTTACATCAGAAATATTTAAATATACCGTTGGACCTGATTTCTTTATTTTTGGTTCCATCGATATGTTTAGAATCTGCAGAGGCTAATCATTCAGAATCAAATCACGTTTTAGATCCGCTAGCTCATGAATATTCATGAGCACGGAAATAGAGAGCAGACGGAGATGTAGCAGAGTCTGGAACTCAATGACAGAGAGATAAAAGAATAGAAAGTACTTTAGTAGAATGGACTATCTGGCTTGACTATGGTGTTCAGGGTGTATCCGTGCCGGGCTCTGTAGGATAGCTTAGTACTACACAGTGGATGGTTACTAACGAAATTACAGCCTTTTTCAGGTGATGAACCAAGGACCCACTGGATGTTTTACCTGAATGATTTGGGTTCCGTTTTAACACAGATGAATATAACCCCAGTTGTAGCTTCCGGGAAAGTAACTGGCACGGGGCTGGTGAAGCTCTCATCTCAAAAGTATATCATGTTGATCCAAAACTACTGCTGTCACTATTACTAAAATGAAAATTCAACTGGTATCAGTTCCACTTGACAGGTAACTATAACTCTAACGGCAAATATTATGCCATTAGACATACTTAAAAAATTTTTTTTTTTTAACTGTCTGTTTTGAGTAAAGCATATATTTTCAAATTGCGTATAAGTTGGGTTTGTTTGACATGATTAAAGTTTTGGATGTTGAAACCCTAATTGACATAATGAAAACCTTTATATGCTTAAGCCCCTGACAGTACATGATACACGCAACATAAATGGAGTCCATATTAAGACGATTTTCAATAGTCAAATTCCAGTTAATATTTCCAAACTCAGAAAATTGTTATTATTAGTGTTATTGGGCCAATAATCAGTAGGCTTTGATACTCGTGACCATTGGTCAGTTGTATTATATCTTGAAATATTGAACAGTTATTGTCATGTTGGGGCAGCTGGTAGTGTAGTGGTTAAGGTAACAGGCTTGTAACCTTAAGCTTGATCCTACAACAGCTGTTGTACCCGTCAGCCAGGTACTTAACCTGAATTTCTTCAGTAAAATATCCAGCTGTATAAATGGATGAATGTAGAAGTTGTAAACTCTGTAAGTTGCTTTGGATAAAAGCGTCTGGTATAAACAAAAAAATGTTTTGCCTTATGTTGTACCCAATGACGGAACCTTATCTTTCACGGCTTAACAGGACACAATGGTGTCTCCATTAAAATGAACCCTTTGAGTCTCAGAGAATATTTTCGGTGAATGAGAGGCTTGATTTACTTAGGGTCTGAAAATACTCTGAATAGATTTGTTTTTATCATTCTATGTATAACTCACATCACCATCTTCATGAAAAAATGATGTGCTGTAAATATTTAATTGTTAAAATAGTTTTAGTGTCTCTTTTATATTTGTCTTAAAATTGTACTTATGAATGTTGGCACAACAGGCCTTTTCATATTAGTTTATTTTTTTGCTGCTAGTCTGACGTCTTTGGCAGATTGCTCTACTTTGGGTTCGAAAAGTTTAAAAGAAGAAACCAAATAAAAGTAAGAAAAGCCCCTTGTGCAGAAAGCCGCTTGGGAACCGGTCGACCGCGGCAGGTACTCAGAGATGCGGAGACACGCGGCCTGTGCCAGGGCGAGAGGGCTGTGGAACTGATGGAACGGCTCGGCCATCGCGGGCTAGGTGAGGCAGGGGCCGCCGTGAGGTGGGATCCCAGGCCTGGGAGCGGAGCTCCTGTCAGCACGCAGCCAGCTGTGACTACGAGAAGCGACGTTCCAGATGCCTCCTGACGGCCTGACAAAATAAGAAAAGAAATGGAAAGAGAGTCCGACTAAGTGCAGTGGTCTTGCACGACTACAACCCTGGCCCTCAAGTTTGCCGTATAAAATTGACAGAAACCAAAAAAAACAAACCCTGAAATCCACTTTCACTGAGGTGTGTTAGTGATTGGCAGGTGGGAGGAGGACAGATGCTGAACTCGCCGGGATCTGACTTACTGCTTAAATGCTTAAGTCTGGCTAACAGGGTGCACTCTGAGAGCTGCGTTTTGCTCTGAGCTGAAGGCTTCTTTCAAGCAATCCATGGGAATTAGTAATGTCAGAAAGCTGGGTGTGTTTTCTGTAGTAAGTGAGTAAGGGGTTCCACTGAAGCTTCCAGTCTTTTATTTTCCTCAGTGCTCTGTAGACTCCCCAGCACTGTTGGTTCTAAAGGCCCCCCTTAGCCCGTTTGTCTCCCATCCTGCCACAGGAGATGCCCCCCCTTAGTCCGTTTGTCTCCCATCCTGCCACAGGAGATGCCCCCCCTTAGCTCGTTTGTCTCACATCCTGCCACAGGAGATGCCCCCCTTAGCCCGTTTGTCTCTCATCCTGCCACAGGAGATACTTTCCTTAGCCCATTTGTCTCTCATCCTGCCACAGGAGATGCTGTCCTTAGCCCGTTTGTCTCTCATCCTGCCACAGGAGATACTTTCCTTAGCCCGTTTGTCTCTCATCCTGCCACAGGAGATACTTTCCTTAGTCCGTTTGTCTCACATCCTGCCACAGGAGATGCTGTCCTTAGCCCGTTTGTCTCTCATCCTGCCACAGGAGATGCTGTCCTTAGTCCGTTTGTCTCACATCCTGCCACAGGAGATGCTGTCCTTAGTCCGTTTGTCTCACATCCTGCCACAGGAGATGCTGTCCTTAGCCAGTTTGTCTCACATCCTTCCACAGGAGATGCCGTCCTTAGCCAGTTTGTCTCCCATCCTTCCACAGGAGATACTTTCCTTAGCCAGTTTGTCTCCCATCCTGCCACATTGAGATCCCAATGTTCACAACCTGCCTTTATGTGCAATTATTTAATCTCATGATTTATTAGGTTTGATTGAACTGTTAGCCAAATATTGGTAAGCCTCTTATGTGACAGGATAGTGCTATAAGATTTGCAACAGTCTGGTTGTTTAAAATAAATGACTGAATTTTCAAGAATAGATTCACCTCCCTGTTATCAGCTGAAGTGTAAACTCTTAATAATAAATAGTTAAGATGTTGGCTGTGTTAAATTAAACTACATTAAGTTTACTAAAGCTATGCATGTCAACAAACACCTTTATTTCTGAGATAGTACATTTGGAAAGGAACAGGCAGTGTGTAAAGCTTTCTTGGCAAAACTAGATTGGACTCTTAGTGGCCAACATTTCTAGCCTGTTTAAATCAAGAACTGCCAAAAAATAAAACCTTGTAGTATTATAGTATTGCCAAAGAAACTGTTACATGCATTGCCAGTAAACTGTGCCAGATGTGGTGTGAAGGTACTGCAACATCTGGAACGGATCCAGCCTGGGGTTCAAATACTCAATATTGTCTTGGTTTCAGATCTGGAACCTTGCCAGCAAAGGCCAGCTTATTCTGTTCTGATCCAAATCTGGAAATGGATATGGCATACAAATCTATCATTTGAATCAGTTTCAGATCTGCTTTTGATGTGCTCTACTTTTCGCTCAGTTTGAACACTAGAAATATTAAAATTATAATCAATTAGTGATCTAAAACAAGCTCTTGCAACGTTAATATTTTATTTTATATATATATATATTGCATTGCATGTCATTAAATTTGAGCACCCAACATCCTCCCCCTCCCAATTCCAACAATACAACCATATTAGTGTTTCTAAAACAAGTTAATTCAATTTTAAGTCAGTTTTCTGGTCTTGTCTTTGACCACTGTCACCATCGGCCACCAGGTTGGAGCACCTTATGATGTGTTTGGACACATCATCATCTATGGGGTTTGAGTTGAGACTCTAGCGCACCACTCCTAAAGACACACACAGGCACCAAGAAATTATAGTAGACTTTAGACCCAAGCCCTGACCAGACCATTTCTCATGGTAATGTCCTGAACATATTTTAAAAGCAAATTCAGGCAGATACAGTACGAACGTGCTTAAAAAGACCACATTGTTCACTTTTAAAAATGAACACGAATATTGGCAGATATAAATAATTTTTCCCCCTGAATAAAACCTGATATAGTCACAATTTACTCTGGCCTTTTGGACCTGTAGTGTCAGACCTTTTTGAAGCCTCTAGCGTCACCTAGAGGTTAATGACAAACTTTAATTGTTAATAGCTTTAAAATGATGAATGTTATCAAGAACATGTATATAATGTGTACATGTATATATATAATCTGTACCTGTATCTATTAGCTCTCTAAATTTATTAAGGTCAGCTTCTACCATAACTGATATAGTGCCATTTTAACTGGACCTCATCGGAATGAGTAGCGCCACTTGCATCCCATATACTTTCAATGGTTATTGACTTAGATTTTATGTTCTACTGCTCTAAAACTATATAAACATTCAGGCACGTGTGCCAATTTTCAGAGCATCCTCAGTGGAGATCATTTGAAAGTGATTTAGTCAAAGAGTAGACTTAATCTTGGTCCAGAAACCGCCCCTGAAACCAATGATTATGCTAGTGTTGCAAGTCCCAGAAAAGTAGGAAATCTTTTAACAAGGTTTAATACATCATACCAAGTTTAGTTTCATACTCATATTTGTTGACTCCTTCAGCCCCTTTACCTCTTCCAGGGAATTCTCAACCATTTCATTATTTCCTCTTGTTGACTACCACAAATTAGTTGAAAAGAAATCTGTAGCTTATAGGTACACCAATCCTATGTTGTTAAATCCATGTGGAAATGGATATGATTCAAAGGGTGGATAATTGGGGCCAGGGTATTTTATTATATTATATATTTTATATTATGTATATTATTCTTCAAAATTTTTCTAACCAGTTCAGGGTAAAGAGTCAGTCCCATTCTGCATTTTGGTTGGGTCTTCAGCTGATGAGAACACATAGGCACCTTGGGGTTGTCTGTCCTTCAACAAGAGTAATTGGTGATGTGGATGTGGCCTGGGACTTGGCATTTGAGGAGGAGGGGGTGCTACAGAACTTTGCAGAGGTTGAAGAGATGCTTTCTGGTTGGACTATGTTAGCTCTTGCCTTTTTTCTTCTTTGTTTGCTCATGTCATAGGCACGCATCACCCATGAAATGTCTAATATTGTGGTCATGGGAATATAAATGTATATGTATTCGTTGTATTCTATATAACCAATGGAAATAAATGCATCAATGTTATGCCTCTGAACAGGTTCTTACTGTTTTCTGAATCAGGATTATGTAGGGATGTGTTATTTAGGTATATCTCTCTCACTTGTGTGTGTGTGTGTGTGTGTTTGTCTGTGGAAGGTCATGAGCGTGTACGATGCACCAGTGCAGGGAGTGGGGCTAGAACTGCCTATGTGCCCATTCCTGACCCATAGTAGAGAGGGGCACCAAAACCTTTAAGAGGTGTATAAGCGACTCTGAAAACCTTAAGACTTTGAAGAGCATTGTGGTTCTGTACCGCAGTCTCTCCTATATGTCTACTTTGGAATGCTTTTCATTAAATGAATTTATTATTATTATTATTATTATTATTATTATTATTATTATTATTATTATTTTTATTATTATTATTCTGAAGTGAGTTTGCGAGTGTGATTTCTTCATTGCCCAGCATAAGGTCTGGTGGTGTTTTCAATTTCTGCCTTGCATTCAAGTAGACAAATGAATGACACATTAGCCGTATACTTAAACCCAGTAACACAGCCTGGGTCTAACCAAACCTATGCCAGTTCTTGATATTCTTACATGTAGGCCTGGAAATACACTTCTTTACACATTCTTTATTGGTCTATTGACAAGTTCGTCATTGTTCAGATTTGGCTATCATCATACACCATAAAGGGGCCATGGAGTCTGTACAATCAAAAACATCGGGAAAAAAAATAAAAGTCTGGGATGGCACCCGGTTTCTAGTGGAAAACCACTATTAATCATTATTTTCAAGGATCTAAATTACTCTGACTGTCACAAAAAATATGATCATCTGTCCCTCATTGCCACACTTAGGACCTTGTGCAAACCTTTGATCGATCATATTACAAAACTACATATTTCATCAACTTCAAATGCAAAGTGGGCCTAGCATTATTCCCAACAATGTATGTATACTTACTGTCCTGCTCTGTCCAGTAGGTTAGGATTTTGTCACGTTGGGTACCAATTGTCAGTCAGTTGGTCAGTACAATTATAATTAAGTCATAACAAGTAGGTCAATTACAATCTCATTAACAATATGAATTGATTAAAAAAGCTCTCATTCCACTATTGGCTTTAGTCCAGTGTGTGTCATAGTTTTATGGTCACAAACCCGATCCCTACTGGGCAAAACTGCACATTTCTGTAAAATGTCTGTTTCTTTTGCATATCTGTGTGGCTCTGATGATTCAAAAATGCAAAATACATTCAGGAAGTTGGAGGTGAAGGGATAACCAGAGAGTAGTGACTTCTCAGAAAACCTTAAAGCACTACATTAACTCCATTTTCACACTCAACAATGTTGTGTATGATTCGCACTTCATCCCCAACGATGAAAATGTTATTCCCAGCTGACACTTTGATGTTCGATTGCTCAGTGTACCATTGCATTGTGTATTGTGTTTAGACAGACAGACGACTGGGAACAGGTCCAACACGGTGCTGCTTTTTCAAAGAAAATTACTTTGTCTCAGTGCTGCAATTTGTATGTTGCTGCTCTGACAGTCTCTGTATAATCTGAGCCAATAGAAATTCAGATTTTCTTACAAAACTTGTGCAGGTGATTTTCATCAGGGAAAGCGGAAATGGTATCCAGGCAACCATGTCGTTGCACTTCTTGTGACAGATCTTACCCATGTACTCTACATTGTAAACAAGCTACTGTAAGCCATATATATCTCTCCATTATGGCTGACAAAATTGGTAAGCAAAGTATGTGCATACTGACTATGCGATGAGGAACGTCTTGGACTAACTGAAATGGAAATTCCAGAAAAGAGCAGCATACAGACAATCATCGTTCATGAGAGAATTAGGTTTTCAGGCAAATTTTAGCCCAGTATATGGGGACGCATTTCAATCAGACAAGATTAAATTCTATCCACAATGTTGGCAGGCAAACGACACTTAAGCGGACCCCTTAGCCAAGTACACAACAAACGGCGAACAAGACCGAAACAGACCAAGTGCATATAATTGAGTGGAAACTGTGATACCATTCCAGAATTTAAACCAGGAAAAGGTTTTGGACCCTCATGATTTGAATGTTTTTCAGTACAAATGATTCATCTGTCCTAAGTGTACAATTACTGAATATGTCATACATATAGCCCTTTTATCACAACCATGGTATGCATTCTGAACCTTGTGTTCTTTATAAACAACCTGCCTGGTGTGTCACTTACCACATAGTCTAACTTTATAAACAGTGTTGCACCATCAAAAGTAAAGCCACACTCTAGTTCCTGTAGCTCAGTAACAACAGTTTTCTTTGGCCCAACAGTAAATTTAAATTACAACAGGTGCCTTCATAGAGTCCAACGATAAGCCATAGTTAAATAGGCCATGCTGGAGTTCTTAAAGGCGGTGCCCATCAAGGTTTATTTGTAACTTTAAGGTACAGCCATTTGCAACAGCTTGGTGTAGTATAGGTTTAA
This sequence comes from Hiodon alosoides, assembly GCA_025775065.1. Lineage (NCBI taxonomy): Eukaryota > Metazoa > Chordata > Actinopteri > Hiodontiformes > Hiodontidae > Hiodon > Hiodon alosoides. Next base: position 478,982 of record JAOYSI010000009.1, read on the forward strand.
GTTGTCCTTTAGCCGGAATGCCTAAAATGATGCACTGTTTGACTAAACAAAAAAAAAGCTACAAGAAAAAGTGAACAGAAAACCTCAAAACAAAACCCAACTAAGCAAACACCTGCCAAATCGGATTTTCTTTTAGACTTCAAATTGAAACAAATTCAAGGTTTCCAAAGGACTTTACTTTAGATCACCTTAGGTAGCTTGTAGGTAGTTAAGCTGCCATAGCTTTGTAGGCATACAAGATTCCATGCGCTGAAAACAACATTCAGTGTTGAAAGCAAAGAAAAATTTTGAATTATCATAATATATTATCATCTCCAAAATTAACCGATTTACTTTCCTATTTTTGCCAACAACTTCTTTTAGTGTATTTTCTTCACAATGCGCAATCTGGAAAGACACTACGCTTTCAGCAGGCCCAATGTAGCATGAATTAATGCTAACATAAAAGTTCAAATTCATTGGATATCCTGAATGACAATGGAATCATCAGAAGATAACAGCTTGCAAGACATAAATAAAGTTACTTACTCAACTGGATTTATTCACAACTAGACTTACTGAAAAAAAACTGATTTTTTAATTTATTAACAATTTATATTTTATTTATTGGATTTTTTGTTTTCAATGTGATGAAAAAAATGTAGTCTATTTGGTGGTCTCCACTTCAATAGATAATAGTTCAACCTGTTATACATTTTTTATTAGTTGCTACGGTTTCATTCATATGTAAATATGTTAATATTTGTACATTTTAGTCATTTAGCAGTCCCTCTAATCAGGGTGACGAATAAAATTGCCAAAACTTATATAAGAAACCAAGCTACCATGCACTGTTGAGAGGATACTGCAAGTAGGTATAAAAACAAGTGCTACTAAGGAGATAACAACATACTAATCTATTACAAACAATCAATACACTCAGTAAACAACAACAAAAAATCCAACGCTTAGCAATCACAACTCCTAGGGGGAGATTCAGGGTTGTGGTGTGTGGTGCTGTTGGAAGGTAGTGGAAACTTCTGAACATTCCTCCATTTGGGTGCAGGTGATGAAAAGGGTTGACTGGTGGCGATGTAAAGGGAGATGAGTGTGCAAGAGTTAGGCAGGAACTCATCCAATGGTAGCTTGATGGGTGAGGGTGAGGATCTTGTGGCTAATCCTAGCTGCAACAGGAGCCAGTGGAGTTTAATTAGGAGAGAAGTAGCATGAGACCAGAGCGTTCTGATTCAACTGGAGAGGTCTAGTAGAGGAGGCTGGCTAGCCAGCTAGGGGTAAATTGCTGTAACCCAGGCAGGAGATGACCAGTGCCTGGACCAAGCGCTGTGATTATTGCTCTGTCAGGAATGGTTGGATCCTCCTGATATGTCTGAGGACAAATATTTACTTATTGCACGGGTACACAACTTTACAGGTCAATTTGGTTGCCTTATTTATGATTACATTCACCACGCCACAATTATATTATGAGTTCAAAGCTACAGAAACCAATTTTGGCGGACCTTTTTGGGACCGTAACATTGTTACTATGCAATTTCGTGGGATAACAGTTAACTGGAATATGCTTGTTTTTAGCTAGGTTCTAGTTCTAGCTAGGATGAGCGTTAATTAGTAACAAAGTTTGGGAATTAATTAATCTCTATTTTATGTATTTTTTCTTTTTAATTTAAATCCCCTCCAGTTTGATTTAAACCAGTGGGCCCCAGGCAATACAATGAAATGTCTTTCTTTCGTTTGGTATGGGAAGCTTTATTCAGTTGCTTATGGCCTAAACGTATGCATGTACGGATTCTGGCTCGAGATCTGAAACTTGTCTCCTAGCCAGTCTTCTCAGTGCGCCAGCCATCATGTAAAATGAGGCAGGGAGGGAAAAAGGGTTGATGTGGAAAGAAAAAGGTGGAAAGACAGAAGGAGGGAGTGAGAGGGATTTTTTCTGGTGACGTAGCTTCCAGTCAAGCAAGTGTGTGTGTGTGTGTGTGTGTGTGTGTGTGAGCAAGAGAGAGAGAGAGAGTGAGAGAGAGAGAGAGAGAGACTGAGTGAGAGAGAGAGAGAGAGAGAAGGGGGAGTCTTAGCCCTCAAGAACACTAGAGTACACTTCATCCCAAGACAGGAGATGGAACGCAACATGACTGACTAGCTAAGCGAATGAGGAGCCGACTGCACTCTCCAACTGAGTAAGTAGTACCAGAGTACCAGATCTCTTTCTCCACCCCCTCACCTCTCCCTGACTGAGGATTATCCAGCAGCTACACTTGTACCAGTACTGTGGTGTACAATTTTGGTATTGTATAGCCGATGTCCCTCTACACCTCTCCCCCATTCTCAGTCATATATTGAAAACCCAAGAATGTGTCTGGGATACTCTATTTATTTATTTATTTAGTTATTTACTTACGAAAGAATGTTTTTTTGACAGTGGATTTAATTAGGAGTGAATATTTTGGTTCATGCACTTCTTTGAGGAATTTTCTGTAATTATGAAATATGCTGAAATGCAGTTTTGAGAAAACTGTTCATCTATATATATTCTAATACCATATTATTCATTATGCTTTCAAATGTTAACAATCAAAAATTGTTGTCGACAAGGATCTCTCTCTACATGGATCATAGTATAGTCAGTTAATGTCACAGTGTCCAACCAGTTCACTTCTAATAATGAAAATAAACTTTGCAATGGGACTCAATTACATTAAATACATTTGTGGTACTTATTTCTTATAGAAATGGAAGCCTAATCTCCACCAACTCTTCTCCCAAAGGTGGTTTCTTCTGAACTTGTCTGTATGGTGTTTGCAGACCAGGGCAAGGTTTTCAGCATGGAGACAACATGCAGATCTGCCGTTCCTTACTTGTCAGTGGCTCAGGAGAGTGCGGTTGGAAACGCTGGGCTTCCTGTGTGGGACAAATTAAATACTGCATGAGTCTCACCACTAAAAGCCTGCTCTGGTGAGGAGAGGGGCAGTGTGTGCATGTAGGAGCTTTAGGCTATTTTTGTGTATTTGTGTTTGAGTTTTGTGTATTTCAGTGCAGAGTGATTTGATTAATGAGTTCTTGAGAAGTAATGCTGTTCTCACCAACATCTTTGTCTCTATTTTTTTGTCTCTCACTATCAGTGTGGTGTATCTATCTATCCCTATGTATTTTTTTCCCTGTCTATTTTCTGTGTTCAGCTCAGGCGAGCATAACTTGGAAACTCAAAAGAACAGTGAGGCATGTGCCTTACAGCTAATGCAGTCTAAGTGGTTCTGTGGATGGGGACTATTAATGATTTGTTAATAGTGTGAAGTCAGCAGTCTGGAGAAATATTGAAGAAAGTAATGTCAATGGCACAGAGAAAGGCTGGAAGCGCCCTCATGGCTGGCTTTGCAGGTTTACACAGGATTAAATATCACTCCGTAAGTCTTACGAACTGAAGCGTAGATCTGTACAAAAACCCCAGCTCAGATCTAACTTTACCGGAAAGCGGGCCGTATTGGATGTTTATTGTAGCCCATGTCAGCACTGGAGAGGGAACTACAGCGAAGATGAGTTCTGGCTCTGGAAGGATATTAGATTGAAACGGATGTTCCCGTCAGCAACTTTTTTGTGATAGAAACTTCCTCTATAATGTCTTTGCGATATATCAATTTCAACTTATAATTTCATGTCTGGTGTCATCACTTAGTTACCCTTTGAACCGTGAATGTAGTTAATGGTGATTGCTTCACATTAGCGTAATGTATCAGTCACCAGATTTATTCAGCATGTCCAGAGCATGCTATACTGATGCTATGTGAGGGTCAGAATTAATGTTGGAAACAATGCCATGTTTAGTTTGCTGTATGAGTTAATGCTCACTGAACTGCAGATTAGGTGTGGCCATATGGACCCCTGGAGGCATCTCAGAGACAGACATTATAACCACAGGTCAGATCGTGTTCTTCTGATATAATTTGGGTTATGTTATGCATGGAAACCTAACGTTACAGTATGTATTATGTATTATATGAGTGCATATAAAATATCACATTTTTATTATTTTTCTCGTCCGTTGGGGAACTCGGCTGTCCTCAGCAAACCTTCCCAATTGCTCTCCCCTCGTTTCCCAAGAGTCACGGGGCATAAGAAGCCTTGTGTGAAGACTGATCACAAGGCAGTAGGGAAGTGAATGAAAGGAAGCTAAATTTAGATGGAGCCTCTTTCAGTGAAAAACGTTCCTTTTTCAATCTCTTCAGACTTCAGACTTCCTCTGTTGTTCCCAACCTCCACTCTCTCATTCCTCGGCCCATCCACACTTTATTTACATACACCTGCTCTTCTCTGCTTTAAACAACACACTAGCTGCTCCCGAAGAGGTTAACAGTTCTCACAATGCGGCTAATGATGCTCCACTGCCCCAAGCAGAGCCCTCCAGTTTCCAAGCAGTGAAGCAAGGAGCCAGCCAGCCTTAGTAATGTGTGTACTTGTGGGAAATGAGTGGCGCAAAGGAGGAATCCAGCCTGAAGACATTAATACAAAAAACCATTAAAGCAGAGTGCACTTAATTCCAGTCCTTAGGCATGCAGAGTTGAATGGGGGATAGAACATTCTGCCCGGGCCACGGATTGCAGAGTGGGAATCTGAGAGCCCTGCAGGCTTCCATGTGTCAATGCAGGCACAAAGACTCAGTCGCTCCAGAGATGTCAGGATGAGGGGATGGGAAGCACTGGTGGCCATTGCCTCCCGTTCTTGTTTGTGTTTACCGAAGAAATGTACCGTTGCCCGGGGGAAACTGACGTTAACCGTTGCACGACTTACCACCATAATATATTAGCTGAGCATGGAATGAATTGTAAGCCAGAATTAGCGAGGAATATGAAAGTCATGGTGAATGGGGATCTGCATTAGACACCAGCACTGGGATTTGAGAGAAGTGGGGAAAGGGACTGAGGACAGGAGAGAGGGGAGAAGGAACTGGGCCCGGGTGTGCGCCAGAGCTACAGTCAGGGCATCAATTATGTATCGGGAATGGCAGTAGAGACAGCTCACGGGTCGCGGTAACATCATTATGGAGCACTTAGACTGAGCGCTTTTCTCGCGGCTGCCTGGCACAGGCCATAAATACGGGCTGCTGGGAGTGTTCAGGCACTGCGACTGTGATGGAGGGCTGAGAAAGAGAAGAGGGCTAGAGTCCCATGTCTGTGTCGGACTCCAGTGCCGCAGTCCTCATCAGCCAGGTAGGGTCTGTCGTTTGTCTGTCTGTCTTCCAGTCTCTTTCAACATGCTCCGAGGCTTTTTGCCGTTCCTCTTGGAGGCTGTCTACCGTCCTCCGGGTGATCCCAGACCTTCTTCCTTTCTTCCTCTCATACAACTCATACTGTCACCCTCTTAGCTTATTTCACCGTCTTAAACCCTCATGCATCTTTTTAAAACCATTTCTCTTGATTGAAACGTTTCCAATTTTACCCTAGCAGTTTTTTCTAGCATATTTTAAGA
>JAOYSI010000009.1:508867-525303 GCA_025775065.1 Hiodon alosoides
CCCCCCCCCCCCCCCCCCCCCCCCCCCCCCCCCCCCCCCCCCCCCCCCCCCCCCCCCCCCCCCCCCGGGCCCACCGGCCGGGGGGGGGCGGCGGGGGCCGGGGGCGGGGGGCGGGCCGGGAGTTCGAACAGCTGGGACCGGTTGACCCACACGGCTGATCTTCCCATTCACTTCTCTGTGCCGGGGGCCTTTGGGTTGAGCAGCTGGCCTCCACTCTGGTGCAGGTCTGTGAAATGGCTGCAAAATGGTGAATAGATTTCAAGATGCTATGTGGTGTTTGGTTCTCTGGGATTGTCCCTTGCAGTTAAAGGAATGCAGGTAAAAAACAGGGTATCATCCCTTCCAGTGTAGGCCTTGAATTCTACTGCTATTCTATTGGATCAGTTCTTAAATCATTAAATTTAAATGAGCAAAGCCAGAAGCAGAGCTGTGATTGACAATACCGGTACGCCTGTCAGCCAATGAAAATGTGGCGAAGGGGAAAGTAAAACCAGGAGGTAGATTTTGACATTGAGCTTTGCATACTGGTTGGCCAGAATGGAGAATGTTGGCTCGCCTAATCACTTTGGGGTATGGAGTTTTGTAAAATGGTTTAATAAAACAGGTAAAAGCCACTACATGACCTTTCAGACCTGAGTCATGAGTCGATGATTATTGGCACATATTATAGAGCCCAAATGATTTTGTTTATGATCTCAGAAATGTACATTTCTCACTGATCACCACTCCGTTTATCCAAACCGAAAGCAAGGGTATGCTAACTGAGATGTTTAATCATGGCATGGCTTGTGATAACATAAGAGAAGGGACCAAACAAACCAGAGCATGTCTGCCTACATTTGCGGCCGTTGCAGGGTGTCCTGTTATGCTGAAGCGCTGGGTTGGAGGGGAGAGGCAAAATATTTTAGGGGGTCTCTTTCCCCAGCAGTTTAATTTTTTTTCTTCTTCTTTTCGAACCTGTTTCCAGCTTATTTATTTCATGTGATTGTCTGTTACAAATGACATCATATTGAGCCTATCTAGGTCTTCGTTGTCTTTCCAGATAGATGATCTGATGTGTCACTGCGTATCCTGATATTTTCGGAAATATAGTAGTCTGTGCAAACCTTGTCGTTTGGGCTCTAAAGCAGCTAGCTAAATTAATGGTATTATAGAAGGCTCGGCGAGGATTCACCTTTAGACACGTCATAATGCAGCTGTGTCATATTATAGAAGCTCTTCTACAGATGAGCCACTCTGCTATCAAATTAACCAGATTTTAGTTTGCTTTTCCCAGCGGGCCAGTGGACCGATGGTCCTAAAAATCTGCAAACTCATTAGCCTGAGGTTCAGTCACCCTACAGACCATATATTTATTTAAACTCGGCGTCTTTATCCGGCTTCTAATTTGGAGACAGCTAAGAGAACAGAGTATACATAATATAACTGCTCTCACATCAAAGCCCAGCTATTAGGCTCCCATCTTAAGGTTTCCATCATGTAGGACGCTTTATTTTACCCCCATTCCTGGAGTCTCTGCATCTTTATCATTGCATGTTTAAATATTGATTACAATTACATTAGACCTATTTGCACATTGATGTAGGGAAATGTCATCAAGTAAGGAGTTGTAGAATCTGTCTGGGTAAAGTAGAAACCTCCTCTTTGTATCTGCTATGGGAAATGGCCTGAACTGAAAAGATTGTATATATTAAATTATGATCATGATTTACTAATTTATTTATTTTGCCAGTATGGACTTGTATCATGTTTCTAAAAGAAATGTTACCATGTTTACACAGTCTGGGTTGTTTCTATTCATAGTTTTATGAATAAAACATTGGAAGATGGCGACTTTTGGAAGGTGGCGAGGTTATATGGGTATATGGTATTAATGTAAAGCTGCAGTACACTCTTACACAGTCTCGTTTGTTGAGTCATATTTGAAATATCAGTTTTAACCACTAGTAAACGGGAACTGGATCACTGAGTGGAAAATTAAATGTCAAATCATTTTAGCCTGTTAGGTTCATGCGCACACACACACTCAGACACACACTTAAGAGAATGTAATTTTGCATGCCTTAAAACCTCTAGCCTTTGATTTTAGCTCAAACTTGGTTAGCACTGTGAAGATGTAGGTGCCCCACCGCGAGCTTTTTCAATCCTCCTGCTGATTGTCTCATTGCACTGATTGTTACACACATCCACACCCCTCGGAACCACCTGTACCTCTTCCTTTGGAAGTACCAAGACAGTCAATTAGCAGGGTCAAGCAGAAATTTCAAATAAGGTATTGTAGAATTTTATATTAATTTAGTGTCAGTTATTATAGATTATGTAATTATAGATGGGATTATAGTAGTATGAAACGTCAAATGTTTTCCATTCATGTGATGAGAAGTTTCAGATTCAAAAATCGGATTCAAAATCAACCTTGACGACAGAAGTAATTCATATACATGACAGTGACAAACTCTGGTTTAAAATGGTTAGATTAGAATGAGCTATGAGCAGGGACTACTGAGACAGCTCAAGTGGTGGGTTCCTATCCCCTCGCTATTTGTGTGGACTTGGGCCGTATCACCGCTGCTTTAACGTCTGTGTATTTATATTGTAAAGAGCTGTGCTCCAGAATGCCCCAATGCATAGTAGATGACTTGATTGATTGGTTGCAACATTATGCTCTCTGTGGCCGATCCAGTTTGATGTTGCGTCCAAGCTGTACTGGAGTTCTGGTACAATCGAGGATTCCGTCTATCCTGTGTGACTACCTAGCTTATGTGTGCTTTTTATTTATGTAGGCATTATATATAATGAAATTATACATCATGACTTATTTATAAAACATTTAAATATATAATAAAAGGGTAGGAAAGATGTATTTAAATCTTTTGTAATTAATGTAATCGCACCCCTTCATATCAGAGACGAAAGACCGGTAGCTACCATACAGACAGATCTAGTTAAAGAGACCTCCGATTCCCCAACTTATTGTTCCAATGAGAGAGCCATCAGCCTCCGCCGCTCAGCTCCTCCCCAGGTGTACTGCAGCTTTGCCATCTGTTTCCACACCTCACAGGTATCGTTATCTATTGTTCTGTACTTTGGGGGGAAAAAATCACAGCATGACTGAAAAAAAATCCTATGCAAGTGTTGCATGAAATCTGATTGTTTCTTTACATTGTTCTGATATAGTTTACTAATGAATTTTTCTTCTCCTAATCAGTAATATAATTATCATCATTTGTAGAATAAGTTATCCCGTTTTGTACAAAGATTTCAAGAGTGTGCAATCAGATCAGTTTTACCAGCTTGAATGGGAAAAAAGTTGCATCATGTGAACCTGTGGAGAAAATCTCCAACGTTTTGTGAATATAGCACTCCTTTCACAGAGCATAATACAACCTCAAAATACCAAAAAAAATGTTTATAGTGGCTTAATGTAGGTAGCATGGTGTTCTCGTATGTTCGCAGAGGTTTTCTTCTGGGTTGCCAGTTTTCTCCCACTATCCAAAGACTTGTGGGTATAACGGTGCCCTGGGTGTGCCCGATGTCTGTTGGGTTAGGCTCTAGAGCAGGGGTTCCCAAACTTTCCCATGCCAAGGCCCCCCAAATAGCATAAGCTTCTAGCCGGGACCCCCGTCTTAACCCATTGACAATACTATGTCAAACGTAAAATAAAAAAATGTGCGGAGGCCCCCTGGCGCCCCCTGGTGGCCTCTAAGGGCCCCCACTTTGAAAACCAAGGCTCAAGAGCACGGCGGCCCTGAATTGAATAATTAGTTAGATAAATGAAAATTATTATGGTTTATTCACTGAAAGAAGAATGTTACAATGGGCATTAGGGGTTAAAATACCTCAATAAATTTCTTGCAGATTAAAGGTTTCAAAAGAACCTTTTAAACCTGTTCCTTTTGTTTTGTTTATTTTATAAAAGGTACTTTAATGCAGAAATAGGTTTGTAACCTGAAGTCCACAGGGTGATTGACAGCAGTACCTAATGACTTCCAGTAAAGGACAGCTGGGCATCACCAAATTATAATGGCAGACAGGGGTGTCATTGCAGGTTTATGTATTTCCTTCCTTCTTCCATTAGAAATGATTTCACCTGGAGTTTGACACCTCTGTTCTACAACAACCATATCTTCCCCCCCCCCCAAAAATGTATTCTAATTACAATCTTTTGCAGAGGTGAAAAGCTTTGTGAATGGATTCCTTTAGAAACGTTCTGGTTTTCCTACAGAAGGCTATCCATGCTGTAGCTTGTCAATTCTGTAGCTCACATTTTATTTTTTTTATAGATTCCACATCTGTCGATATCAGTAAACACTTAATGAAGCTTACTGTAGACAAATGAAAAAAGAACGGACATACACCTAAGAACACCTATGGACCTTTTTTTAAGGCTTGCATTAAACGTTTCAGGTTTCAGTGAATGCACACAGTGTATGTAATGCATTTTTTAAAAAGTGTATCTCCAAATGTTACAGAAACAAAACATTGCATCAGCAGTGCAGCTTCACAGCGTAACTCTTCATCAGTTTTCCTTTCTGTTTTCCATACCTTATGCATGACGTTAGGTTGTAAATTAAGTCTCAGTGTAAAATTCTCCTGCTCTTCCTCACGGTTCTCATGACGTGAACCTTATCTTCCCAGTGGACCAATTAAAAAAAAAAAAAAAAAAAAAAGAATGAGGTTTTTGGATATCCAAAGCACAATTTTTACTATTATTAATGGTTTCCTTTGTCAGACATTTTAAAATTATGTATGCAATACAAAGCCTATCATTGAATGACAACGCCTTAGACCATCGGGACTTCCTGTTCTATGTAGGTAAAAAAATGCACTATTTTTTTTCCGATGTCTGCTTTGTAATGCAATAAAAGCACTAGATGTGACCATGTTTTCACTTAAAGGGGTGTGATGATGTGACCATGATTACACTTAAAGGGGTGTGATGATGTGACCATGATTACACTTGCACACCCCGTCCTTCGATTTCAGGAAAAAGTCAATGTAAATAAATAAATCAATAAATAAATAAATCCTGCTTGATTGCTGTATAAATGCTTTCTATTTCAATTTAAAATGCTTAAAACTACAATAAACATACCATTTTATGTACTTTTAATACTGCAATGCTGTTTGGCGTCTTCTTAGGTTTGTTACCCGTCAATGAGTTAAAACTGACCTAAATTGCAAATGCTTAAAACCCTGGCAGGATAAGGAATAATGCAGACCTTTGTCTTTGCATGAATATATATGCACCATTTCCTCCTTTTAATGTATAAAGTAGTAAATAAGTAAAGGTTCCAGATAGAGTGGTGGTATCATTTCATTGTTCTAACCCCCATGCTTACTTGCAGAAGAGCATAAATCAATACGTTGGATACACAAACCCCATGAACATGGATTTCCTTTGCGATGCGTATAGGAATTCTTCGATTATATTCTGAATGGAGTGATACTTCTATAGAGAACAGGATTAGAGATTATATTCTGAATGGAGTGATACTTCTATAGAGAACAGGATTAGAGATTATATCCTGAATGGAGTGATACTTCTATAGAGAACAGGACATTTTGGAGCCTCTAAATGAGACCAAAGCAGCGTATACATCTACACTCTAGTAACATATATAAAGTGTATAAACCCACAGTGGTAAAAATGACATCCTGCATGCACAGTACATGGCTTAACTGCATTGTTATATGTCAATGCAACACAATTAACAATAGATTTTAACATCTTCTGTCAAATTTGTATTTTAATTCAAATTTATTTAAAATGAGTGATAATGGAATAAAAGAAAGCTGGGGATTGCCTATATACAGCAATGGGTACCCAACCAGAAATAAATACGGTCCTTTTGATATTCTTTTAAGATATCTTTAATTGTGCATTAAAGTCTAATTGAATTAAGCAATTACAATCTACCCAAGTTTTATAGCTAGCTTTAATAGTTAATTTATTTGATATGCTCCCAAAAAAACAGACAAATAAATAGAAATTACTAGTTAGACACAAAATTTCCTAGCGAGTTTCGTTAGGGCAGTTTAGCTAGGTGTGACTCCTGTGATGGGCTAATGTGTAAGCTTAAAGTACACAAATTAAAAAGCACTGGGAGAAATTTTATTTTATTTAAAATACCAAGACATTGATTTTACACAAAACATTTGACTTCTAGTTGTATTTAAATTACAAGGAGAAGTTTACAGGTAGAAAGGAACAGACTCGTGTAAATAAGAATTAACCAACAAAATGGAAAAAACTCTTTTTTCCCCCCCTTCTCATTCCTGGAAAGTTCTCCTGGAAAAAAATGGTCTCAAAATTGCCAGTTGTTTTCTGTCCTATTTTCTCTATGTTCATTTCCCTGTTGCATACACTGGGTGGGTTTCAGTCACATGATTTCTGATCATGACGCCATCCCACCACTTCTGATGCCCAACCCAGATGAACCCCTCCCTGATCACACATCTTCGTACACTTTAAATGACTGTGGTAATCAGTCCAGGCTCCCTAAAGGGTCATGGTGACCGTAAAACTGGACGAGAGCCAGGCAGACGAGAGGAACGTGTGCCAAACGGAGGCCTGAGACATGGAAGTGCAAGAAGAGTGCAAACAGATGAGTGAAAAGCAAGAAAGGAATGTCTGGGTTTTCAGGCGAAGATCGTTTCCTCCCTCCTCTTCTTGGTGAGGATGGTGCCGGGTTTGTGCTGGGCGTCTGGATGATTGCTCAGTTCCGGGGGGCACGTAGACACAGGGCTCTCCAGTATGGCCTGCTTCAGCTCATAGAAGACCGACGAGTCCTCCTTGGTCAGGAAGGTGACAGCAATGCCGCTCTTTCCAGCACGACCCGTACGCCCGATACGGTGGATGTAGTCTGAGGGATTTAAAATGACAAAAACAAAAAGCTAAACATTTTGCTGATACTCACGTTTGTAAAAAGTTATAGTTACGTTTATTTTATTTTTATTACACACTACAAACTGTCTTTACATTTTTGTAAAGAAAAGCATACAATGCACACGAAAATGTTAAATAATTAGTATAACAAGATAAAATGGAAACTTGACAACAGGATATAGATTAACAATGAGAAAGTAAAAGAACAGAAGTGACTGGACTTACCCTCAATGTTCTTGGCCATGTCGTAGTTAAGGACCATAGACACGTCATGGATGTCAATACCTCTGCCAGCAACGTCTGTGGCAACCAAGATGTCCTTGGCACCGGCTTTAAGGTTGGAGAGGGCAAACTCTCTTTGCTCCTGACCTTTGCCACCGTGAAGCGTGCAGGCGTTGTACTGAGGGGAAGGAAGAGATATTAGAAATAGTTAGACAATTAGCAATGCCTGTTCCGTTACTGGACTCATTACCAGAGACCAGATATCCAAAGGGAATTTAAATCACACACGGGGAGAAAGTTAGCATCTGTTCTGCTTACCCCCATTTTCTCCAGGGACTTGGCCAACACATCGCAACCCTTCTTCTGGTTGACAAAGATGATAATGGGCGGCTCAAAGCCACGAGCAAGGACATCCAACAACTTCTTCCTATAAAAACAAGCAAATACACCGTTTTAGAGAGAAAGAAAATCAAATTATTAATCTCTCTCCCGATTAGGATGTTTTCCAGTGTGTTTTTGGGTGCAGAGGGGAAAACCGTAACCACAAGGGTGAAAACCCATAGTTTTAGCATATAAACAGTATGTGACTGTGGAGTTCCAGGGTTAATAGTAAATGGGGGGGGGGGAGTCTTTCACAACTCTGCCTACAGTTGAGCATCTGCAATGTCGCCGTCAACAGTTTCAAGGGAGAAGAGAGCCAAAAAGCGGAGTCAATTGCAGTTTTTCCTCTAGCTTATAACCAATCACAACGTTCCATGTTGACGAGAGCCTTGGAATCGAAGATGCATAACCAATCACAACGTTCCTTGTTGACGAGAGCCTAACCCTAATGACAAACCCGAAGAAGCTGGCACCTCTGAGGGAGGTATCCCACCGTTACGCACGAGGATCACATAGCATTAATCCACAAGAGAAAACCACATGGAGAGATCCTCACCTCTTTTCTCCTTCTGACATGAGCAGAACTTTCTGTTCCACTCTCTCGTGGGGTTTGCCAGCAGAACCAATGTAGACCACAGCAGGGCGCCGGAGATAACTTCTGGCCAGCCGCTCCACCGCCGGGGGCATGGTGGCCGTGAACATGACCGTCTAAGGAGGCAGAAACGCTCAGTTAAAAGGGATGTTTTGCCACTGCCCAAGACCTATACTAGCTATACACTATTCAAAACCTGATTAACAGGGTTGCACATTTGTCAATGCTTTACGCAACACTAATTATCAGCAAGGATGGATGTTCAATTTCTGAAATACCAGCTCTCTACTGCCCTTAGGAACAGAAATCAAAGCACTTGACCATTACCTGGACAAGGCTCCGGGATTCTCTTTGTCCCTGGGGTCATCTCTTACCTGTCTGTACTTGTGCTTCCCTGATTCAAAGTTCATTATCATTTTCTCAGGGTCCTCTGCCTCATCCGTATCGGGCTTCTGGTTTGTGACGGGAATGTATTCCAGGATCTTCTGCACATCTGGTTCGAAGCCCATGTCTATCATGCGGTCAGCCTCATCCAGAACCACGTATGTGCAACGACCCAGCACCAAATACCGGTTCTCCAAGACATCGATCAGACGACCTGGTGTGGCAATCACAATCTGAGAACGTAGACGGGTCAGAGTTAGTTTTACATGTGTAACGTCTCATAAGCATGGATATTCACTATGTTCGTGGTGCTACAGCCTACCTGGTAAGAGCTAGGATGAGAGTAAATGTTTTTTTTAATTCACAAAATTACACCCAAAGACACACAGCAGAATAACTACATCCAATATATCATTGAGAAGTAGATCCTATTGTGCAGGATGTCGTTAGAATTTGAACAGTAAATCTTACTAAATAAGTGGTTAAGGGATATATGCCTGTCTGGGTGTCATGGTGCAGTAGTTTCAGACCTCACAGCCCATCCTCAGGCGGAAGCCTTGGTCCTCTCGGGAGATTCCTCCAATGACGGCCACTGTGCGGATACCCAGTGGCTTCCCGAACTTGATGGTCTCCTCCTCGATCTGCTGCGCCAACTCACGGGTCGGAGCCAGGATAACAGCATAAGGCCCCTGGTCCGAATCCTCAATCCTACGGGGAGGGCACATAAAGGGAGCGGTTCGGGTGAGACTTAGATTGCAGAAAACCAAGGTGGTGGCAGCCTTGTTGTATGGTTTGTGATTATCATATGCAAACTCAATACTCCACGTTGCAAGTCAGGCCCACTCTGTAGTCTTCTCACCTGTCAATCTTGGGCAGGGTGGTGATCCATACCAGCAGAGGAATAAGGAAGGCTGCAGTCTTGCCACTGCCAGTCTCAGCCACACCAATAATGTCTCTGTTCTGAAGACCAATGGGAATGGCCTGTCTCTGGATGGGGGTTGGATCCTGCAAAAAGAGAGAAAGAAAGAGTTAGATGCTTATTTTGATAAGAGAAAACTTCTGTACATAATCTTAACCTCCTGTGTCCATGGTCAACAACAAAAAAATCTGCAAATGTATTGACAGTACCCACCCTGTATACCACATCCTGCATTTTCAAAATTGGATCTGCTTTTTTCTTTAACTTAGTTAAGAGCCAAAAAACAATGTTTTTAAATTAAGAATGTTTTTTTGCCACTGGAAACAAATCAAGATAGACCATCCACCTTCAAAGATGTTAGATATGATCTACATTTATACACACAGATGCCTCCGTTTGACCAAGACAGCCGTTTCGAGGTGAAACAGAGGGAGATCTGGTCACCTTGTAGCCACATTTGTCGATGACCTCCACAATGTGTGGCGGCAGAATGTACTCCTTCCAGTTGCGAATGGGGTTGGGGATCTTCCCCCCCTTAGTGGTGATGCTGTAGTCCTCCCGGAAGATTCTCCAGTCCCTGTCCGTCATCTCATCCAGCTTCTTTTGGGACCAGTGTCTGTCGTCCCAGCGCTGCTTGGCCTCCTTCTTGCGCACCTTCTTCAGCCTTATTCTGAAGGGACCAAAGACTACATCACCCAAACGCACACATCGTGCTGTAGCTAGGGAC
This sequence comes from Hiodon alosoides, assembly GCA_025775065.1. Classification (NCBI taxonomy): domain Eukaryota; kingdom Metazoa; phylum Chordata; class Actinopteri; order Hiodontiformes; family Hiodontidae; genus Hiodon; species Hiodon alosoides. The sequence continues at coordinate 518,982 of JAOYSI010000009.1, forward strand.
CCGGCACGCAGTGGTCGTGGCTTAAAACACTACTTTTAAACCTGAGGTTAAACATTAGTGGTAAGGAAACATACCTGCATGAATGAGCTGCAGACTCTAAGGCATTAGAAGCAATAGAAATTTAAGAGCAGTAAACGACATTTAAAAGAACTGATAATCGCACTATGAGTGTGCTACAGAAAGCCAAGCTCTGAGCGAGCATTGTGTGGACTCACTCTTCCTGCTCCTTCTCCTCCAGCGTGCGTCTCTTCTCCATCAAATCCCCGTAGAAGTGGGACTGGTCCCTCTTCTGCTGCTTCAGATCGATCCCGGCGATGAAACCACGGCCGTACAGCTGCACCTGGTGCTTCTCCTTATACCTGAGAAGAGAAGAATCAGTCACCAATTCGTTTGGCTCAGCATTACTCTACCTCAGAAGTTCACTCAGATTCAGTTCCCTTTACCATTCAATAAATTAAACGGAATAATTACAACTGCTGATGAACTCAACACAAACTGACTATTGGAAATGGATAAGTTGGCATACAGGAAACTTAAATTTTCATAAGACATGGAATATTGATGGTATGACAATCCAAAGCACACATTTTACTGTACTGGTATTTTTTTTAGATGGTCATACTATCAATATTCTTACTGTGTCTTAAACAAACGGATGGATAAAAAGAGAAAAGCAAAACGGCCGCCCGGCGTCACTCACAGGGGGTTGTAATCGATAGAGGTGTCTTCCGAGGCGTCCCACTCGAACACAAACTTCCTGTCATTTAGGTGGCGCGTTCGCCGCCGCTTCTTCACTCCTCCGAGGTAGCGTTCCTGAAACACAGACACAGCAGTGACTCTCCGCTCTAAAGGGGCTCCTCACCACAGACATCATTAAAAAAGATTCCCTTTTATCTCAAAAGACGGTGCGCTCTCGACAGAGAGGAAATAGGAGGCATGTTAAATATCAAACCGGAAAAGTAAATTCATACTTCCCAGAATATTTTAAAAAAACAGGATCAACTTGAAATTTTTCTTCTTGGACTAACAGCAGACAGAACTTTAAATACTTTTTAGTAAGAAATACCAGAATGTAAAATAATACAGGTAAGTAAAATGAGGACAGGTAAGCAGCTTTCACCAAACAGCAGAGACGTTTTTGGTATCCCAGGCACTACTAAACAAACCTTGATGGCCTGCAGCTCCTTTCCCTTGTCCTTTTCCTCTCTGATTTTCTGTCTGCCGTCATCTTCCTCGTTGCCGTTGTTTTCGCGTTCCATTCGCTCCCTGCGCTCCCGCCGATCCCTCTCCTGGGGGTCCTCTGTACATCCACACACATAGACACGTCATCGTGCCGCAGTGTTCGACACACACTAGGCCTCACGTGTGAAAATCTGCCACTTGTTTTTCCTCTCGCAAAACTCATACCCATCATCTTCCTCCCGATGTCCTGAAAAACTCGTCTCCTTTTCCTCTCCTCATCCATGATTCGACGCCGCTCCTCAGTCTCCTGCTCCCTGCGTTTAAGGGCTTCGGCCTCACGTTGCGCCTTGGACAAGAATTTGGGCTAAAGGAGGGAGACGGGAGAGAAGAGTTTGATGAACAGTACAAAGAAACCAAAAAGGAAAATTACTCCAAAATTTCAAAGGACAAACAGCTAAAATCTAGTAAGTTACTAAGTAAACTACCATAATACAAAAAGTATTTACTTATAACAACCAACTTGAACGGTCAACGGTACCAGTCTGCATAAGAGTCAAAATATGAAGGGTCTAGAAGACGTTATTTTAACCAGACAAAAATGGCAAATGGATTACTCCTGAATTCCTGCCTAGGTATTCCCAATAGCCTTCGTGAACAGGAGATAAAACAGACAGTCTATCTGGAGGGTCCTAACCTTGGCCTCCGCCTCCTCTTCAGCTTTCTTCTTGGCTAGCAGCTCCTCTAAAGACAACGGTTGGGCCTGAGAAAGAGAAGGGAGAAAACCCAGAGTGAGGATAAACTCCTCAAGGATCTTAAAGCTTTAAGGATTTTTATCTGAAAGGGTCACCGCACCAGGTACGGTGAAGTAACAGTCTAACCACTCACCTTCTCTTTCTTTTTTTTCTCTTCCTCTTCATCCTCCTCTTTTTTCTCCCTCTTTATTCTGGCATCTTTTGACTTTGGAGACAAGCTTCTGAGAAGCACAAAACATATGGTTAAAAGTAATAGGAAATATTCAATATCCAATCCTAGCGTACTTCGAGTCACCCGTCTCCTTTACACAAATCAAGCTACACTGTTCATAACAAAGGTTCAACAGTGTGTAAAATGAAAATTACAAAAGTGACAGTGGGTAAACAAACAGTTATTAGCATGACACAGCATACAAGTTCCACAACATCGGCTGTTAAAGAAAAGGCATTTTGGGAACCAACCTAGACTTCTTGCTGCGGTCTCGCCTGTGGCTGTCCTTATCCCTGTCTCTGTCCTTGCGACTTCTGTCTCTCTCCTTGTCCCTATCTCGTTCTTTGTCTCGCTCCTTGTCTTTTTGACGCCGATCTCTGTCAGGACAACATTGGAAGGGAAAGGTAGTTTATTATTCATCAAACGACATCTTATTTTCACAATAGGTGCAATAAATACATTTGATTTGTTTTGTTTTTTAAAGAAGCCTATAGCATACATACTGCCTAATAAGGCAAACCATTTCAGAAAGATGGTAGGAGAGTTCTTGTTTACATACATTTTAGGCCTACTAGTTTATCGATTAAAAGAACAAATGTTAAACTAAACTAAACGTATTATACCTTTCTGTGGATTTTGAGCGGCTGCGGGACCTTTTTCTTTCACGGGAGCGATGCCTTTTGCGGTCTTTGGCAGGCGAAGTTTTGCGCTCCCGGTCCCGGGATCGAGAGCGACTACGTTTTCTTTCCTTTACCCCGGATGACTCCATTTCTTTCTTGTCTGAGGAATCGCCAGCCATCTGTAGGGATTCATTAATAATTATGAAACAACTAAAATGTGTCTTTTTTTCTTCAAATACAATTTCAATTAACTCCATGCACCCAAAGTTTGCAACTATATACATACATATATTTTACAACTTCTTTGAAATCAGGAACATGCAATAGAAGAATTTACACCACATTTAAAATGAACTAACAAAATAATTAGTGGACATGCTGCATGAACCCGCATTCATACTTAAATTGCCAGTATGATACCAAGTACAATGACAATACATTTAGCTTAATGTTTGATACTAAACCACTCCTCCATGTTGCCAAATGCACAAGGTAAACACAAAACGAGAATTCAAGTAAAATGACCCGATCTTCGTATTTGCGTGCTATAACATTGCGTGGCGCTACTTAGCCAAATAGCTAATGCAGTAGCATGTTTTCAGACTTTTTCATAGACTTACCAGTTATAATTTACATATTTTCCTAGGTAATAGTATGCATCAGTAAATAGTTAATAATACATTTATATAAGCAATGAAGTTGACATAAATACGAAAAAACATATTGACTTACCTTATCAACACAAGACTTACGATTCCTTGTCGTTTCTACCAGGCCGCCATACTGTACGAGAAAAGAAACATGCAAGTGATCAAGTTCAGCTAATACTAAGGGAATTGTAGTTCTAAAAGGTCTTTATTTAATATGAGTTCACAGCATTTTGACTTAGGTTCCCAGAATGCAAAGTTTGATGACAGAGGCTGTGAGGTACTTTCTAATCTCCGAGATACTGCAACTGCGCAGTCCGCTGACCTAAATGTAATTTCAGTGCCATACTGGTCAGTGGTCCTGCGAGTAACGGTTAAATCGAAACCAGTCTTTTTTTTAAATCAATGGACATAACAGATGAGTAGATTCAGTACTTTTTACAACATTTTAATATTATAGTAATCCCCAAATTTATCTATAAACAGTATTTCCATTCGAATACCAATTTCTGCAAGGACCGTGTTCTTAATAAATAAGAACAGCAGGAGTACAGCAGTCACAGTGTAGGACATTAGATTCGTTCATTATAATATACAGAGGATGGTTTCCCCCTATAAGCCGGGTTCCTTTCAAGGTTTCTCCCTACCAGCTCAGGGAGATTTTCCTTGCCACTGTTGTCACTGCTATGCTTTCGTGGCTGGGAAATATTGCATTGTCCTCATCCTTTTTGATATGGAAACACGTGAAAAGAGCTTTTTAAAAATAAATTGATTGATTAAGAAATAATTCCTGATTGAACAAAGTTGTTCCTAAGTTGAAATGCAACATTTAGCCAAAAGATGGCGAACACGTACTACCAAATTGTGCAGGGAGCAGAGGTTTATCCCAATTGAAATCGATATGTCCATGTATCCTATTAATCAAGCCCAGTAGTAAAATGTATTTTTGTCTTGACATAGCTAATGATATATAGTTCCGATTCCCCCATTTCCAGGGGTCCTCAATGGGGATCCTGATGATCAGTCAGGAGGAAGACAAGAGATATATTCTGGCAGCATGTGGTGGCCCAAAGCTCTGTTAAGTGACTTTACACCGTTTGCTGTCTGTATATATATATATTTATACATAAAACTTTTATCTGAAAAATGTAGGTCCAATTATTATTATTATAAATTATTATCTCCAAAAATAACAGAAGAAAAGGCTGTTATTATTTGTTATTATTAGTATACATCTCCCGATTAAACAGACCATAAACTGGTTGTTGTGTTTTCAGAACCTCCACTTCTCTCCTGCCCTATCAAGACATTAACAATGACTGTAGAACTTTATGGTTGGTATCTATATCTATATATAGCAAGTGTCGCAAAACTATATTTCGTTTTAAGTCTTATAAAATATCACATCTGGTTTTGAAAAAAAAACAAGACGGGTGGCCTAACGGTGCCTGTGATTTCAGAAACCATTTTCTTTGCTTTTATGCAAATAAAAATCACAGGATGGCCAAAAGTGTAGCTGAGAAGGTATGGTTGAGCTACCCTCTATGGGAGCAGGAGTCTAACTCCATTCAATTCAGTGGGATTAGATTATAGCTGAACTTGGTAGCGTCCTTTCAAGCACCTTGTAGCACAAAAATAAGGTACAACTATCTGAATGCTATTCATCAGAACATTTTGAAAGGAACCTCTTTCTGTGTGATTAAAGGTATTTTTATATTGATGACCCAATTAACAATATCCTTTATCTGGTGTCCTAAACCCAGCGTACTGGGTCAGGTAGCTGATTGGTGACTGTGAAAGACTTTTGACGTATTTAGCTAGCCAACTAGTTTGTAAACTGTAAAGAGACAAAGTTGGTTCATGCCTAATGCAACTGTTTCACTGTTGACATTCAGTTAAGAACAAGGGTTACAATTCTGGAGAAAGGATATTGAACAATTTTGTCTCTTTTGCGTTTGAGCAAGTTTACACTCACAAAGAGAAAGTAATTAAGACTTTCAATAAAAAAATAGAAATGAGCCGCACCCACTTAACTCTACAAGGCTGGAAAGGCGTTTCGTAAATTAGGGGGTAGGTCGCTGGACAACAGGAGATTCAGTTAGCTATAAATGGAGAGCAATAGCACTAATTGGCACCCTGAATTTTGTAGACATTTTTGAACAAAAGAAATGAAGTGGAATTGGTGTAGTGTTGGATTTGTGGTGCTTGTGTTTGAATATGTTTGTGACGCACAGTTCCCTTGGCAAATGAGACAACAGCCTCTATTCACTCCGATGAGTCCAGGTGAACGAGCTCCCCGACAGCTGCAATCCTTCCAGAAGCCCCAGATGCATCTAGCATTTCAAACTCCCCAAGAGTTGCAAACCTTCCATGTGCTATGGAGCCGTCCCGATGACCAAGCTTTCCAAGTTCCTAGGGAACAACTGGAATTTCTCCTTTCTGAACAGCAGCAAGCCTTCCAGGTGCCCCAGGGGCAAATGGCTTCCCTACCTTCTCAACAGCAGCCCATGTTCCAGGTGCCTCAGGGATTACTGCCTTCCCAACAACAGCCAGTCCTAGAGATGCAACTGGGATTACTGCCTTGCCAACAGCAGTTGGTGTTCCAGGTGCCTCAGGGAGAACTGGGATTAATGCCTTCCCAACAGCAGCTGGTGTTCCAGGTTCCTGAGGGACAACTGGGCTTACTGCCTTCCCAACAGCTACCAGTCCTACAGCTTCCTCCGGGACTACTGCCTTCGCAGCAGCAGCAGCCGCCGCCGCCGTTCCAGCTTCCTCCGGGACTGCTGCCTTCGCAGCAGCAGCAGCAGCCGCAGCCGCCGTTCCAGCTTCCTCCGGGACTGCTGCCTTCGCAGCAGCAGCAGCCGCAGCCGCCGTTCCAGCTTCCTCCGGGACTGCTGCCTTCGCAGCAGC
>JAOYSI010000009.1:529506-541364 GCA_025775065.1 Hiodon alosoides
CCCGTGAGGAGGAGCCCTGAAGAGCGGTTATTGTTTGTTTTTCGCGATTTAAAATAAAGCCGGCAAGAAGCCGGAGACCCCGGAAGTGTGTTTCTCGGTTATTCCTGAACCCAGCACGGCGGCGTGCTACAAAAAGACTGCACACTTTCATTGATGCTAAAGGGGGCAATACACAGTATTAAGAACTAAGGGTATGCAGACTTTTGAACAGGGGTGATTTCATTTTTTTCTTTGTTGCCATGTTTTGTTTTCTGATTGTGCCATTATGTTATAACCAACAGTTGAATATGAATCCCATAAGAAATTAAAGAAATGCGTTTTTGCCAGCTCACTAATGTTTTCTTTAAAAATTATACATGTGTTACCAATTCTCCAAGGGTATGCAAACTTTTGAGTACAACTGTACTTCACAACACTTGACACAAATTGAAAAATGTGACATTTGGAAATCTAACATGAAATATAACTGTAGTGCTATTATGGCTTCTGGTAGTCTTTTTTTGCAATATTATTATTATTATTGTATATTTCCTTCTTTCTTTCTTTCTTAGTTATTATTTTGGAGGAGAGGATGAGGTGCATAAAGGCAGTTTCCCAGGCTTAGCAGGGAGGATGGATGAGATGGGAGAGTGTGAAACAACGAAAGTTCGGCTGGCGAGATCTATGGACAATGGACCAGAGCAGAATAAATTCCCTGATCAGGTTCTCCCATCACTACAGAACCTTCATCTATGGGTTGGAGAAGATCCTTGGTGTCCTTTGTGTTTGTGTTTGTGGGTCTTAGCCAAGGCGTCATGACCAGGTGCTGGAATGTTTAGCTTTAACATTGGAAGACAAGCGCAGCATGACCAACAGATTTCCACCAATTCCTGAAATATATGACTGTGACAGGCTTGCTTTAGTGATGATGTCAGCCCAGAAATGAACACACTGCACTGCCAGTGAAAGTAGTGAATGAAAAACACACAAAACACTGTAAAATAAAACAGCACAGTAGCAAAAACGAACAGACAAACAAACAAGTTCAATCCCCGGGCTTAAATACAATTATACGTTTTAAATAACTTGTGCTCACTACCCACATTATATCCCATGTACCAACTACAATACTCCAACATTGCACATGGGGCGGGGCACATTGCCACAATGACACAGGAAGAACAAGATTCCTCCATCCAGGGGAGCAAACTCCAAGAAAAGGTATTAAAACTACAACTCGGAGACCTGAAGCTGCTAGAGACTAGAAAATGCTGGCAGATGTTGGACAACGGCTTATTTTCCCACCTGAGATTCCCACCACAAACCTTTGACCTGATATGCTGTTCTGGTCTGGATTAACAGGCCTCGTTTACCTGGTAGACTTGGGAGGATTTGTGGAGTGTGCCATGGGAGGATGCTGTGGATGAGGCGTATGGGAGAAAGAAACTGCGGTATGCTCAACTAGCTGCTGAAGCGGAACAATGACTATGGAGAATCCGGATTTACCCAGTGGAGGTGGGTTGTCGAGGATTTGTGGCACACTCCAGAACCCAGTTTCTCAGAGACGTCGGATTCAGTCAGGTAGCTCCACTCTTCATGCATTGTGAAGAACTTATCTGAAGCAGCAGAGAGGAGCAGAAACTGGCTCTAGTTGAGATGAAAAGATTCTGGTTGTGGACCTCAAGCATGGTAGAAATAAAAAAAAACATTGATGTAAAGGAAGATAAGTAAGCTGGTCTTAGCTTAGTGGGGGACGGAGGAGGGTGACGCAGGGACGCCAGATTCACCGTCGAACCTTCTTGAGGTGTCGTGGGCTAGTTGACGAAACACCAAATATAGAAGGTGTCCACTTGAAGACCCCAGAGAAATGCCCTACTCAGCTCAGTCCAGACGGTTATCATGCTGATGCGCTAGGGAGGCCACACTGTGGTTGATTCCTGGAGCTAGCATTGCAGCCGTTGAGTGTGCTGATGCGCTAGGGAGGCAAAATAGGCTGATCCCTGGAGCCAGCATTACACTTCAGCCATCAAAACCAGGCAGAATGATGTCTACATCATCAGATGGAAGGAAACACAGATGGATCACATTCGTTTACTGTTAAAGAAGCTGTGTCTTAGTTGGTGCTTATCTAGGCCAATATCATCATGACGTTTTAACACCTACTCTCATGTAATGGAAATCATAGTTTATTAGATTAGATGATATTAAATAAAATATCTAAATTAAGTTTGGTTAGTTTTTTTTTTGTTTTGTTTTAAATTGTGTCTCAATCCTAAAATTATTTTGGACAAAGCTGTAGATTTGATTGACATGATATGTGTCATTATGTTTTAATTAAGCGCCTGTACCAGGTAGAAATGTGCATTGACCATGTAAATAGAACACAGAAATGTGAAAGTTTTGTTCAGAAACAGGAAACACCTGCCAGGAAGCTGACCTTGATACTGCGACAGTCTGGGAGAAGCAGGAAGCAGTGTGCTAGGGCAGGAAGTGACCTTGTGTCCTGAGGAGGGGGAGCGTCCTGTTTCAGAACTCTGTCAGCAAATCAAAACAATGAAAATAGTAAAAACACAGCAGAGTGTAATAAAGCACAGTGAAAGTATGGTAAAACATAGACAATTATTGTAAAGTACAGAGAGATGTGGTAAAGCATAGGAAAGCATTGTAAAGCACTGAGGTGTCGTAAAGCATAGGGAAGCATTGTAAAGCACAGAGAGGTCTGGTAAAACAGACAATTATTATAAAGCACAGGGAGGTGTGGTAAAGCACATGGAAACATTGTAAAGCACAGAGAGGTATGGTAAAGCGTGGGGAAGCATTGTAAAGCACAGAGAGGTTTGGTAAAGCATAGGTCCAGCATTATAAAGCAAAGAGAGGTTTGGTAAAGCACAGAGAGTTCTGGTAAAGCATATGACTTGTATATATCCTACACTTTATGTCAAAAAGTGATTTATGTTTTATTTTTTTTTAATTTATGTTTAGAAGGGTCTGTTTGTGAGATTTATGACACCTCTGCATCCTCCAAACTTTCACCATCCCCACCTCAGACACCTTTTGAGGGGGGTAGGCCAGGGGTGGGTGTCATTTCAACAAAAAAAACAAAGGTTTAAAAGGGGGGAACCAGTTAAGCTACCCAGGCTTTGTGAAACATTTATTTAGTGCTTTTGTGATACTAAAATGTCTGCATCAACAACACCACAGGGTGTGAGGAGGGTGTCGCTAACATCTATCCCTGACATTATTATGTATGAAAAGATTACTTTTGCTCCCAAAAAGGGGATATCTGAGAGTTTGATTGGTTTTCTTCAAAATGTGACGGATACTGAGGAATTTGAATGGATGTTGTCTGATGACCGTACTGGCGGATATGTTTTTGACAAAGTCACATGATCTACACTCACAAAAAATCCATGGTTCTGTTGTCTACGAACTGGAAGAAGAGCCTTACATTTGTGAGAAATTAAGAGAAATCAGGGAAAAACTTTTTGATTCACATTGTGAACAATCTGTTTTTGACACAGAGGACTGTTGGCTTGGAAAAGTGACATATTTGACAATATGGGGAATATTTGCAACAGGCCCTGTCTGTCAACCGATCGTGTTCAAGTATGAAATTTGAACTAACAGCATTGATATATAGAATTATAGCTGATGAGGTTGCCAGTTTTAACACTAATTATGTGCCTAGTCTTCGTCGTTTGCATAATCTTAAAAAGCAAATTAAATTAACCAGAGAAATGTCTGAAGAATTGACCGACCTTTTGTGCTTGTGTGCAGAAAGCAGTATGCCCTGTGGACTTGTGTCAAAGGAGTTTTGGTATTGGTCGTGTCGTCAGTCTGTGTACAGGTATAACGGATGTTTGTGTAATGAAAATGACAAAAAATGTATCAGTAAATGTGTGTAAAGTGGTTGAAACATTGGTCGATTTTCTGCAGCAACGTTTGTGTTAAATTTTTGGACCACTTGTACACTGTGAGTTTGTAATGTCATTATTTCTTCAGGCATTCAGTGTGCAGCCATCATGTCAGATCTTCTTAAACCTGTTTACTATACACCGACTAATGAGAGTTATTTTTTTGTGGTAAAACACTTTTAAAAAGGGCTGCGTTCAAAGACACTGGAGTGTGATTGTCTGACAAACATGTTTCTGAAAGGTTAGCTGGAGAGGACGCCTGCACGCTTCACAAGCCAGCATGTGTTAACTATAAGAGGAACAGAGTGATAGTGCACAGTACAGATATCCAATTTCAGGCAGACTTGGTCGATATGACTATGTACTCAAAGGAAAACGACAACTTTAAATATATGCTGACTTACATAGATGTTTTTAGCAAATATGCATGGTGTTTTAAAAAACAAAAACGGAGTGGCAGTAGCGAAAGCTTTCGAATCCATACTGAAGGAAGGAAGAATACCTAAAAAAACTGAGTGCAAACTGAGTTTTTTAACAAACATTTTCAAGATGTAACTAACTGAGTCAGTAGAGATGAAACTTTGAGAAGGTTTTAGAAAGAAGGAAAATTTGGGGAAAGATTATGGTTTTGGTGAAATGGCTTGGATGGCCTTCAAAATTCAACAACTGGGTTTGTGAAGAAGAGGTTGACCTTTAAAGCCTTTTTAAAAACATTGTATTATGCACGTCATGTTTCATTTGGGGTGACCAACACCATGGGTGACGACGGATTTTACATAACACTACCTTGCAATTCGTCTCGTTCGGTGTATCGTAATAATGAGATATCAAAGTACAGAACAAAACTATCCAGGCCAATAATACTAAAATGCAATTGGATGGTCGGATTATCTTTTTCATTAATGATAAAGAATCTAAAAAGACTGCAGGATGCAAGCTGCGCACAGGGTTTTACCCCGGCATTAGCAAGATAGTTGACGAGATTAATCTCACTTGATGCCACATCTTATAAAGATGGGGTATGAGTCTGGAAAACACAAAATATATATACAGACAAAACGTGAAATAACTCTAAAGTTTTATGGAAAACTCAATAATTCTAGGGTTAAATAAGAGTGATTTTGATCCAGTAAAGGCATTTGAAACGTATCTGGACAGATTGTATGCACCGAAACCCACCGACATATGTGGAGAGTTCTACACGCTTCTCATGTACACTGACATAATCGAGCATAAAGTTGTGGGAGACAAGTTGTTGGAGATGTGTACATATATCACGGGCAGACAAAGAGATAGTCACTGTCAGTTACGACAAGGTGCACTACGTACCAGTGTCTAAAACACACATCAGAGACATTGCTGTAGAAGTAAAAACTGATTAAAACTGCAAAGTGCCATTCAAGTACGGCAAAGTGGTTGCAAAGCTTCATTTTAAACCAGCGAGGCAGAGATTCTGACTTAAAAAGATGAAACCGTTTAACCCATACGCTCAGGATACACAACGTTATGTGGTTTATTATCAAAATCAGGCCGGTAGGGTGTTGCTCAGATATGCGGGTAGTGCGGCAATGTACGGAGCAGGGCTCGGTGGAATTTTTCGTAGACTTTTTCGAATGGCCGTACCACTACTTAAAAAAGGGTTCAACATTGCTAAACCTCATTTGAAGACAGCTGCTAAAAATATTGTCAGCGAAGTGATCAGTAATGTCATAGCAAATAGAAATAGTGCCATGAGCCAAGATGGAAGGTAATAGAAGGCTTGCTTGTGATGTCACACAGATCTGTGAAAAGACCACCGGGGGCTAGACGCAAACCACATGCCAAGAAAAACAAAGTTGCTGGTAGGAATGCCCCAGTGTCAAAAAAGAGACCAGGAGGACAACAACGTAGAAGGGCTTCGACAGGAAAAGTTTCTAAAAACATATTCTAAACCTTGATGGCCTTGATCCATGATATGTCAGAAGAGTGTGTCAAGTCAGAGTTGGATTTGTTCACGGTCCCATTGACATAAACATCAATAGTAAAAAACACCTACGTAGAAGTACCACCTATGTTGACAGTATCTGACACAGCACCGTTGGAGTTTTTCATAGCTGGAAACAGCGAAGACCATATAGATTTAAAAACACATTGACTTACATAAGACCCAAAATTACAAGACCCGATGGGGCAGACATCGCTGACTGTTAGATTGAAAAACTATCCTGGGGCCACTATTTTTTCCCATGTTTGATGAACTATGATAGACACCCTGGAATCACTATTCTCTGCAGGGCTTTTTTACAAGGATACAGCCAGACATATGGATATATCAGACCCCACAGGTGATAATGCTGGTCTGACAAAGAGAGCGGCTTTTACAAATGCCAGTAATGAGTTGGAATTGTTGGCCCCTATCCACAGCAATATATTCTTTCAAGAAAAGTTGATGCTGAACGGTGTGGATATTAAAATACGTTTGATCTGATCCGATGAAGAATGTGGTCAGCATTTGTCCCTCATTAAGACTGGAAATCTGTGGTTGGAAACTCGATTCAGACATCCTCTGCCACACACTATCAACCTAATAGTTTACACTATATTTAATAGCATAATTGAAGTATCCAACCGCAGACAGGTCCTGGAGGATTACTGCTGAGACAATGAATACAGTTCAGTTAACAGCCATAATGGACAAAATTTGTACAAATACGCATGGCGTGTTAGCTTATGACCAGTTACCTAAAAGACCAGTGCAGAAATACCTACCTCAGTAATAATCAACACACACAGTTCTGACCTCCGAGGGGAACACTGGCTGGCCATCTACATAACAGAAGATCGTAACGGTTGTTTTTTTGACAGTTTTGAAAACAAACCAAACCAAAAATTTTTGTCCACAAATAGACATCTTGTTCCAGACTGCAATTCTCCAACAAACAGGTTCAAGACCTGATGTCGGTCACTTGTGGTGATTTTCTGATCATTTGCTTAAAAATGATAGCACGGTCTCACAATTTGTGAAAAAATTATACCTTTGTAATATGTTTAACTGTGTTCTGTGTATACAAATGGGGAAAATGTTCATAACTGTTGATAAAACTTCAATACTTTCAATGTAATGTGATGATGATTGGTGAAATAAAAACAAGATGAAATTATACAAGTCAATGTTTTGTTTATTAACAAATGTAGATATATACAAAACATATAGTGAGAAAGTATGCACATTTCATAATGAAAAATAATAAACACATCTTGCTTTAGAATATAAAATAAATAAAAAGATATACATTTTCACAACAGTACATTTTAAAAAGAGAGCCAGGAATCAACATCCAAAATCGGAGATCTAAACATTTGAGGGGACCTTGCTGGTGTCGTGTAATCAGATGCAACACCGTTTCTGAATGAATTGATTTCATCTTTAACACGTCGATATGGGGCTGTGGAGAGCGGTATGTTTAGGTTTGCAATAGCTCTCAGAAATTTTGACCAACCATACAGTCTCCTTCTGGCATTCACCATTTGTGGCATTGTAACACTTTTGACTAAATCAAATATGTGGGTATCAGGATTAACAGTACCATTTAAATGCAAGCAGCAATGAGGGGCCAAGCAGTTAAAATGACTCAAAAAACATTTTAGGCATCCTCAGAACAGGGTTCAGAGTAAATATTCCAAGTTTGGTGTGAATGGATCAAAGATTTGCAGAGATACGACATCACTTCCTGTTTGGTGGCTTCACCGCCTATTTCGATTGGCTGTAAAGGACAAATAGTTTTGAAAATCGAAAATGTGATAACTTTTGTGAGGCTTGGTCTGAAGATCATCTTTGCCAAATTTGGTGAACATTGGACAAGATTTGTGGCCTGTGGTAAGTTTTTGCATCTTTAAACAAAATCCAATATGGCAGCCGCATCAATTCGGTTGACATGACAAGTTAACATGTGTCAAGCTTGGCATCTCACAAGATATCACGAGACACAGGAATAACTTTATCAACAGTTAATAGACAAACACATCAACAGTTAATAGCCAAAACGCATGTTCGCTTCCTACGGCGTCCCCCAGTGGTCACATGACATGAAAAGAGGGTTCCGAGTCGACGTACCATGTTTGGTGTCAATTTCTCAATGTGTTGCTGAGATATGACCCAACTTCATGTTGGACGGCTTCCCCGCCGAATTGTATTGGCTGTAATAGATAAACAGTTTTGAAAATCTGTACTGTCTGTACATTGGGGTACTGTCCTCAATGAGTGTGCCAAATTTCACGACTTTTTACCATACGGTTCTAGGGGCTGCAATAGACTCCAATGGCAGAAGAAGAAGCATAATAAGAAGAAAAAGAAGAAGAAAAGGTAGAAACAAAATAGGTTGCCTACGCAGCTTCGCTGCTTGTGCCCCCAATAAATTCTCCAGATTCATTCCGTGAAGCCACATCTCTCGATTGAAACATCTTATCTAAAATGTGTTGAGCATTCTTTCTGTTTCTCCAGGGTAGGTTTCTCAAAACTTCTTTAACCACATTATCGCCCTCCATCCACTGCTTGTGTTCCAGGTAAACTCTGCTCCGTGTCCTTGTTTACAGAGGACTGTAAATGGATAGTGTTAAAGTGTTGGGTTCAAGTTCGCCCTGTTTACCTAACAATAAGTATCTCTGCAATAATGTGGAGTATTGCATGGCTATCTCGTGGGGGTCCAAATCGCTTCTACTTTTTTATAGAGGTGTCCAATTCGTTTTCCAGAGTCTGTCTTAAAGGCACAGGGGCGATGTCGTTCTTCCTTCTATCTGTCGTTGGGGGAATATATACATTTTCTCAGCATACTCCATTACATTTAGCTTTGTCTCAATGCTATAAGGCTGGTAAGAAACAGAACAGCTACGCTTAAGAGTGGGAGAAGAAAACCACCCTTTTGATTAACAGCTCGTTTTTTCCTGTGCACACCAATCTTTTTATCGCCCATAAACTTTATCTCTGTTTTCTTCTTTTCCAACTTTTTATATTGTGAATTTGTAAGCGGTATGATGCCGTGGAGGATGTTGAAAGCCACTTCACACAGGGCCAAGATTAACTCTTTCGACGCTGTTTGCAAAAGGCGTCTCTGTGCCGGTTTAGCTTTAAGTAGGATTTTTAAAACCGGGAAGTTCCTATGAATCCTAGCTGACATGACCACGGGGTACATTTGTCTGGCTAGGACATTTATTAGATTATTGACTCTAGGATTCTTAAACAAAATCAGATAATTTGTATTCAAACTTTCAAAACTACGATTGTTCTGCTACTTTTACCTTGAAAAAACATAGCGCTGAGGTTGCAATGGCATCCTTCATTACATCATCAATTATCAACAAATAATTTTTAGTCACGAGAAGGAGTTCATCATCATCTAGAGTTTTGGATATTCCTTCAATGAATTTGATGTCTCTTATCTTCAACAATTCATCATCAACAGTCATAAATGTACACAATGTTTTCAGTTTTATTAGAAATCACAGTCTCAGCATTAGAAATCAATGTCTTTACAAAAAATGTTTTCCCAAAATTTGAAGTCTGAAATCAAACCCTGTCAAACATCTTTCAAACCCACACTAGACCTATCCATTACCCACTCAGTACCCGTAAGGCAGTGGATCTCAACACGGGGGGCGCAGAGAGATCAGAGGGGGGACGTCAATATTTTTCAAGAAAAAACAGAGACAGGGCATCATTCGGGTAGTCAGTGTATTTTATTGCTTTCAAGTAGAATGTACATAGATGGGGAAAAAACCCTCTGCATTAAAAAATAAATTAATTAATAAAAATTGCATTCCCTCTCCCTCTGCATTTTCTTTTTAATGGGGAGAGGCAGAGCTTAGCCTACCTTTTTCTAGCTGTCAGTGCAGACACGTTTTAGACACGTTTCAGCCAAACGGATTCCATATTGGTAAAATGTTTATGGATAAGTTCATCAAATGTGCCAAAAGGAGTAGTGGCAAAGATGCATCGTTAGCACCAACCCCTAAGAAGTGTAAAACACGAAAGTATGACATTAGTTATCTTCAGTTTGGCTTCACGGTGGCTGAGACAGATGCTGAACCACTTCCCCAGTGTGTCATATGCACAGATTTGCTGGCAAATGATAGCATGAAGCCATGCAAGTTGAAGCACCATTTAGAAACCAAACAGCCAACACTCAAAGACAAACCCTTAGATTTGTTCAAATTAAAGTTATCTTGCCTTGCACAGCAAACACACATCAGTGTCTAAGAGGTGTCTAGAAGCGCCCTACTAAGTCTCGCAACAAGTTGCTAAATTAGGAAAACCTCACACAATTGTACCTGCTGCCAAAGATATCTGTCAAGTCATGTTTGGAGAGAATTTCGCACAACAGATTGGTGACACCCCCCTTTCTAACGACACCGTTAGCCGCTGCATATCTGACATGGCAAGCGACGTTAAGGTGCAATTGCTAGCTAACATCATGCTAAGCCAGTACTATGCCCTGCAGCCTGATGAGACAACTGATGTTGCAGGGCTAGCACAGTTGCTTACCTATGTCAGAAATGGTAATATTGAGGAGGACATTCTTTTCTGTCGGTCTCTTCCAGCGCACACAACTGGCGAGGCATTGTTTGAAGTTCTGGATGGGTATAAACGGAATGCAGGCATGACATGGGATAAATGGGTTGGGATATGCACAGGCCCGTTCAATGACTGGGAGGGTTAGCGGTCTGGTCACTCGTGTCCAGCATTTAGTCCGTTTAGCCACTATAGGACTCACTGTATGATTCATCACGAATCTCTCGCATCAAAGCAAATGCCTGAGTCTCTGGAGTCAGTTTTAAATCAGGCAGTGCAAATGGTCAATTTAATTAAAGCACGGCCATTAAATGCATGCTTGTTTTCCTTGCTTTGTCAGGAAATGGGAGCCGGATGTGAGCAGCTCTCATTTCACACTGAGGTTCGCCGGCTCTCCAGAGGTCGTGTTTTACATCGCCTCTACGAATTGCATTCGGAGGTGAAGATGTTTCTTGTTGATGAGAAGTCCGACCTTGCGCGGTACCTGGACGACACCCTGGGGTTAGTGCAGTTGTCATACCTTGTAGACATTTTCGACAGGTTGAATTTGTTGAACACATCGATGCAAGGGAGAGATGCCAACATATTGCTTCTTTCAGTCAAAGTCAGTGCATTCGTTGGCATATTGAATCTTTGGCGTGATTGGCTGATTAATAAAAATGTTGACATGTTTCCCAACTTCGCTGACTGTGTGCAAGAGACAGGGGTAAATGTCTCTCCTTTGATTAACACAATTGCTCAACATGTTGAAGGACTGAAACAACAATGCGGCCATTATTTCAGTGAGGATTTCAGTTCATTTGCTGGGTCAGAGATCCCTTCAGTTGCCCAGGAAAATACCTTTCAGTTGAAATGGAGGAGCAGTTAGGCTATTAAAGAGCCACACCAGATTGCGGCACCTGTATAGCTCTTGCTCTCTGCCTTCGTTTTGGTTTAGTGTGATGACTGAATATCCTCAGTTGTCTGACACCGCCATAAATTTCTTCTTCCATTCGCCTCAACTTATCTGTGCGAGGCCGGGTTTTCAAAATGGCCTGCCTTGAAACCGACTTCGTATGCGAATGTTTTTAGAATGCAAGACGAATGGAATGCAACATGTTTTACATGTAAAATAGTGCACGCTATTACAACCTAGAGTTCTCTTGTTCAAAGTTCAGAAACATTTTTGATCATTTAAGCACATGTTCCATACCTGTCCGTTATATAGTTTTATAATAGTCCTAAAAGTTATTTTAAAAATAATAAAAGTTATGAAAAGTAATTTAAAAAGTATAAAAACACAAAATAAAATAAAAATTATCTATCTATCTATCAAAAACAGATTATAGATTAGGTTATATATAGATAGATTTTATATACAACAGATAATCATTATACCTGGTCTCCTCCAGTATGGGGGGGGCACATGATAGGGGAGGCTT
>JAOYSI010000009.1:541464-565149 GCA_025775065.1 Hiodon alosoides
ACACCGACACAGCTAAACTGTGTGGACAGAGCACAGTCTTATCGGAGTGCACACTAGTTGTACTAGTGCACACCGACGCAGCTAAACTGTGTGGACAGAGCACAGTCTTCAAAGAAGGCTTGTCTTTTTGGGACTGGGCACTGTGTTGCTAGGCACTTTGCTTTTCTTCAGCTCATTTTATTCAGGATTTTCTTGTGGGGTTTGGATTTCAGACATCCGCTGGGAGGTCATACCACGAGAACATTGCATCCTGAGACCAATTCCTGTGTGTCCCCAAAGAAATATAAATGATGCTTTTCTCCCAATTGCATGTGCAGTATTATAGAGGTGCCAGCACCGACGCCTTGGTATGGAAAATATCAACATCTACCAAACACGGCAGGACCAACACTAACTGTGCTTGTTTTTAATCTTTTAGTCACCCAACATACTGAAACTTACATGAAACTAGTAAAGAGAGAGAGAGAAGGAGAGAGAGGGGCGAGAGAGAGCAGGTTATATATATGAAATATGAAAAGATATGTGGTCTTAAACATTCACTTTAACAACATCCGCACTTCTTAAATACTTGCCATTTTAACCATTACTGACTGTAGAAAAAAGTAAGTTAATTAATCTAATTTAATTCTAATTAATTAAATCGAATTAATTAATTACTATTAATCCAGTAAAAGTAAATCAATTTGTTATTTACTAGCTAATCTAATTGCCACAGACGTAATCTAAACCTCAGGATTTGCCCATCCATTCCATCCATCCATTTTATACACCGCTTGTCCTGGTGAGGGTCGCGGTGGCAGCATACTAAGCAGGGCGGACAGATTCCAGCTCCTCCTGGGGGATTCCCAGGCATTCCCAGGCCAGCCGGGAGATATAATCCCTCCAGCGTGTCCCGGGTCGACCTCAAGGTCTCCACCCAGTGGGGCGTGCCAGGATAAGCCGCACGGGTCGCCTCCCGGGCGGCATCCTCGCCAGACGCCCGAACCACCTCAACGGGCTCCTCTCGATCCGGAGAAGTAGTGACTCTACTCCGAGGCTCTCCCGGATTTCTGAGCTCCTCACCCTATCCCGAAGGGTGAACCCAGCAACCGTGCGGAGAAACCTAATTTCCGCCGCTTGTACCCGCAATCTCGTACTTTCGGTCACTAACGTTCTTGACCATAGGTCAGGATTTGTGTGAAATAGATTTATTTCACAATTTCAACGGCATTGGCCAGGCAATGACAAACAAATGCAAAATTTCTGCCTCGGTTTCACCCATGAAATACTTCTTCTTCATTGAATAAGAGAAATCTCCTTCATTCACCAATTTGTGGAAGTTGCTCCAAATTGTACCACAATGCGTATCTCAACTTTGCTTCCACATTCTGGTCTATAAGTAAAGATCAGGCACCTTTGTACTGCAGGCCAGTGTCCCGTATATAGGCAAAAACTTACTGGATTTCCATACCAGAAATTTCAAGCCAAACTGTTTTTTTAATTAATTGCATTCGTTTTTTCCCCAGACACACAGGCGTTTCATAAGCTGGTCTAGCAGGATCCAGTGTGGTTTTGGGTTACAATGGGGCTCCTACGTATCTCTAGAAGAGATCCACAGAGAAAACTGTTCATATGCGGTTATCCATTATAAACTGATAAACAGGATACTCGTAATATACAGACAATTTCAACAATTTGTTAGACAAAAACTAATACGTATAAAATCTCTTTCTAAACTGCTCATCATTATTTCCGTACTTCTTCCCACATTCATATTGTTTCCTTTCTTAATTAATTAAGGCTCCAAATCACACTCATGAAAGGTGGTGCCATTGGATGAGATAGCCTCGGCTAAAATATCCCTACCGGTGCTGCAGCACCAGTAGCACTGGTCGTTTCAGTGCCTATGGAACGTCGCCGTGACGTCCACAAGATTTGCACATCCATCAGTGCACACTTTTCCCTAATTGGGCTGATTATCGACCGGTGCGGTAATCCTCATCTCGAGAGAAGGGACATCCTGGATCAAGGCTTTGGTTTAGAGCAGTGGTTCTCAACACTGGAGGGGGGGGGGGGGGGGGAGCTTGGCATGTGTTTTATCTAGCTTATTATGTTTCAGAACGTCAGCAGAACGGATTCCATATTGGTAAGAAGTTTATGGATAAGTTCATCACACGTGCCAAAAGGAGCACCAACCCCTAAGAAGTTTAAAACACCAAAGTATGACATTAGCTATCTCCAGTTTGGCTTTACGGTGGCTGGGACAGATGATGAACCACTGCCCCAGTGTGTCATATGCACAGATTTGCTGGCAAATGATAGCATGAAGCCATGCAAGTTGAAGCGCCATTCAGAAACCAAACAGCCAACACTCAAAGCCAAACCCTTAGATTAGAAACCAAACAGCCAACACTCAAAGACAATCCCTTAGATTAGAAACCAAACAGCCAACACTCAGACAAACCCTTAGATTAGAAACCAAACAGCCAACACTCAAAGCCAAACCCTTAGATTAGAAACCAAACAGCCAACACTCAAAGACAAACCCTTAGATTAGAAACCAAACAGGCAACACTCAAAGACAAACCCTTAGATTTGTTCAAATTAAAGTTATCTTGCCTTGCGCGGCAGAAACGCAATATCAGCAAAAACACATCAGTGTCTAACAGGTGTCTAGAAGCGCCCTACTACGTCTAGCAACGAGTTGCTAAATTAGAAAAACCCTCACACAATTGCTGAGGCACTAATCTCACCTGCTGCCAAAGATATCCGTCAAGTCATGTTTGGAGAGAATTTCGCACACAACAGATTGGTGACACCCCCCCTTTCTAACGACACAGTTAGCCGCCGCATATCTGAGATGGCAAGCGACGTTAAGGAGCAATTGCTAGCTAGCATCATGCTAAGCCAGTAGTATGCCCTGTAGCTTGATGAGACAACTGAAGTTGCAGGGCTAACACAGTTGCCTACCTATGTCAGATATATCAAAAATGGTAATATTGAGGAGGACGTTCTTTTCTGTCGGTCTCTTCCAGCGCACACAACTGGCGAGGCATTGTCTGAAGTTCTGGATGGGTTTATACGGGACGCAGGCATGTCATGGGATAAATGTGTTGGGATATGCACAGACGGGGCTCGTTCAGTGACTGGGAGAGTTAGCGGTCTGGTCGCTCGTGTCCAGCATTTAGTCCCTTTAGCCAGGTGAACCCACTGTATGATGCATCGCAAATCTCTCGCGTACCCCAATCAAAGCAAATGCCTGAGTCTCTGGAGTCAGTTTTGAAGCGGGTGGCGCTAATGGTCAATTTCATTAAAGCACGGCCATTCGATGCACGGCCATTCGATGCACGGCCATTCGATGCACGGCCATTCGATGCACGGCCATTCGATGCACGGCCATTCGATGCACGCTTGTTTTCCGTGCTCTGTCAGGAAATGGGAGCCGAACGTGAGCAGCTCCTATTTCACACTGAGGTTCTCCGGCTCTCCAGGGGTCGGGTTTTACATCGCCTCTACGAATTGCGTTCAGAGGTGAAGACGTTTCTAGTTGACCTTGCGCGGTACCTGGACGACCCCCTGTGGTTAGCGCAGTCGTCATACCTTGTAGACATTTTCGACAGGTTGAATTTGTTGAACACATCGATGCAAGGTAGAGATGCCAACATCTTGCAAAGTCAGTGCATACATTTGGCAAATTGGATCTTAGGTGTAATCGGCTGATTAATAAAAATGTTGACAAATGTTTCCCCAACTTCGCCGACTGTGTGCAGGAGACAGGGATGAATGTCTCTCCTCTGATTGACACAGTCGCTCAACATGTTGGAAGGACTGAAACAAGCTTGGGTCAGAGGGCTTGAGTTCCAAAAACCTCTGGTTTAGAGAAGTGAGAAAGTCACAGTGTGGGCTAGAAGGACACACAGGTCCTCCCTCTCCTCCTGGCATGGGAGAGACAAGCTGTGGCTAAGCCAACGTGAGGTTCATCTCCAGTGAAGTATCAAACAGCAAGAATCCAGTAGTCCAAACCACAATGCACTATTGTATAGCCCCATCCGTCCCTTGGTATGACCCACAAATCTCCATTTAAGCGCATGTAACATATCTCTGTGGCCTTAATACAGACTTGAGTAGAACCTTGAATAAATCCATCTAGGTGTGTGAATATTTGACTTAACACGGATTCAATACAAGAATAATATTGGTTCATTTATAAAGATATGAGAGGATAAGATACAATATATTGAGGTTTAATGATTCCCCCTGTTTATACTTCAGTTAACACTATTGTTATACTAGCTGAAGCGCCCTTCCAATACTGATATACTATACATTTTAAACCAACAGAGGCAAAATTCCAATTAACTATTAATCGTCACCGGTGTTTGGTAACATTGCACCAGACTTTAGAAACAGTTAATCAACATTGAGCCCTATGACATACCGATAAAATGATCAAATTATAACACCTGTACCGAAAACATAAACAAAACCAACAGGAACATAAAGTTAACCTAATGACTACGTAAATTGATAGTGTGAAAACCCCAAAAATGTGCTCTTTTCAAAAGCAAAAGTCTCTCTGGAGTAAAGTATTTAACCATCTTTTTAAAGACTATTATTTTTTTGCCAGCAACCAAAAATAGTTTTCTGAAACCTTACGACCCTGAGTCTTTATCTGAATGTACCGGACCTTTGGTTATCTCTAGATTGATTGATTTTTATTTATTTTTTTAAATAGTGGAATCCCAGCAGTCATCCGCAACCCTCCACAATGTCCTCGGGGGTCGGAAACCATGAACATAAATAATGTCATGAGACCTTGGACAAAAAGACATCCAAAGAACCGGGTGGATATTGAGCTATGTGGAGCACTAGGTGGTACAGAGTGGAGAGTGTAAGGGTAATGTTCAAGCCTCAGGAATAGCAAAGCTGTTGCACTCTAAGATTGGGTTTTAAGATTTAAAAATAAATATATACATACTTATAAATTGAAAAATAGGAGCTAAGCAAGTCACTCAGGGAAAAAGTGTCTGCCAAGTAGGTAAGTAAACATATACCAGTCCAACCTGCAATACTGATTCTGAATGCAATGACATGGTCAGACACCTGGACGTCACATGGTCAGACACCTGGACGTCACACCGATTGTAGTCACATGGTCAGACACCTGGATGTCACACCGATTGTGGTCACATGGTCAGACACCTGGACGTCACACTAATTGTAGTCACATGGTCAGACACATGGACGTCACACGGTCAGACACCTGGACGTCACACGGTCAGACACCTGGACGTCACACCGATTGTGGTCACATGGTCAGACACCTGGACGTCACACCGATTGTGGTCACATGGTTAGACACCTGGACGTCACACTAATTGTAGTCTCATGGTCAGACACCAGGGTGTCACACTGATTGTGGTCACATGGTCAGACACATGGACGTCACACGGTCAGACACCTGGACGTCACACGGTCAGACACCTGGACGTCACACCGATTGTGGTCACATGGTCAGACACCTGGACGTCACACTAACTGTAGTCACATGGTCAGACACCTGGACGTCACACTAACTGTGGTCACATGGTCAGACACCTGGACGTCACACTCATTGTAGTCACATGGTCAGACACCTGGACGTCACACCGATTGTGGTCACATGGTTAGACACCTGGACGTCACACTAATTGTGGTCACATGGTTAGACACCTGGACGTCACACTAACTGTAGTCACATGGTCAGACACCTGGACGTCACACTAACTGTAGTCACATGGTCAGACACCTGGACGTCACACTGACATTCCGTTACACTGGCTTTGGACCTGCGCGACTTACATGAGGCTGAGGGGACATGGTGGTGGTGAGAGAGAAAAAAAATCCCCCTTTTTTTACACATCTCACCCCAGCAATCTTCCCCTTCACTCAGTATCATTGAAGAGCTTGTTGGGGTTCATCATATAGTAATTCTCTCTTTATTTCATGAAATACTAGAAAACTTTTTTATCACTATACCGAGAGGTGCAGATTAATCATAATGATATCAGGTTTCCAAGCAGCACACGCTTTGTTCTGTAGTTCTGGGCCGGTACTCACTGTTTGGCCTCCTCCAGGTGACACAGATACTCGTACGCAATGTTCTGCCGTCTTCTCTCATCCATTTCCTCAGCCGAGAGCCTCTCATCGTCCACAATAGCTGAAGAAATGAACACAAGACACGGCCTGGGTTATTTCGGCAATGCACCACACACGGAACGGTCCTCACATTTACCTCTCTGGATTACCATTTCATGACCTGCTGCTGCAGGAATACAAAGCAAAACAATTCAAAATTAATAATTTACATTTTCATAAGGCCCTGGGATTGGAAACAAAACGTAAATGTATAATAGAAATAAAAAAAAAACTTGTCATACGCCTAAACCGAAAGGACGCAAAACCCTGCTTCCACTACAAATTCTGGCCTTGCTTTCCACGCATTTATGACCCTCTGTGTGAAGAAGTACTACCTCGCATCAGTTTTAAACGTACTTTTATCCAACTTCAAACTGTTGTTAATTCAGAGAAAATAACTAGAGGCCACACTCTTCCCCTTTCCTCCTTAACTGCACAAACCCAGTAAAATCCCACCACTGCTGACTGAGGTCGCTCAAGCCCAGGTGTGAGCACAGATTTGCTGGCCTGGTGGCTCTGAAGGCACTCCTCCACTGGGGGAGGGCAATTGCGTTGATGCTTACAACACAACTCAGGCAACAAAGCCTGCGTCAACAGAGGTTTCACTGATGGAGGGAATGAACACACTCCCTAAGCTAAAGGACAAACGAAGCAGGATGGGCAGCCTGAGTTTGGACCAGAGGTCCAAAATGTTCACGTGTAAACCACTGCTGTGTGAGACAGTGGAGAACTACCTCTATCACTATTGCATGCTCACACCTCCATCGTGTTCCAATCACAAGAGAGAACTTCCCAAACTATCACCGCAGCACGCTTACACCACCAGCATCTTCCAATCACGAGCGAGAACTTTCCCTTTCAATAACCCATCACTACTGCAGACTCACGCCTCCAGCGTGTTCCAATAACGGGCGAGAACTTCCCCTTTCGATAAGGCATCACTATTGCACGCTCTTGCTGTCAGTGCACATGTTCCAATCACAAGAGAGAACTTCCCCTTTCAATAGGGCATCACTATTGCACGCTCACGCCACCAGCGCACATGCTCTTATCACATGCGAGAACTACCTCTTTCAATGAACTATCACTATTTCAAGCTCACACCTTCAACGTGCCCCAATCACGAGTGAGAACTTCATACCAACACTACAATGCAAACACACAGATTCCTCAAAGTCACTTTAATATATCATCGAATGGCAGACTGGATCAAACCAAACAGACTCTGATGAGAATATCTATTTTTTTTTAAAACACAGGCCACTCACACATTCTGTTTGGAAGGAGTGAAAGACTCAGTAAAAAATAAAAAGTGACATGAATCAAAGTTCTCAAGTTTTTGACTGGTGAACAAAGCTAAGGCCCTCACATTAACAAAACTCAGCCATTGTTTCTCATCTTCAATCACTTGATTAAGTTTGCTGACACACACTCCTCCACCTACAGCTGAAGTCAGTGGATAGCGGGATGAGATGCTACTCTGCAAATTTTGCCCCTGGCAAACAAGCTTAGCCCTGCTAATGAATCTCATGGGGGGTAAAACTCTACACGCCTTCGTTCACCCTCATTTTGATTTAGTCTAATGAACTCTAAACCTGTCCCAAAGGCAAACTTTAAAAAATAACCAGTGTTTATTTAGGAATTTGCACACAAACAAAGAATAAGCTCCAGCATTTAGCCAGCAGACTACTCCAGAGACTGCCCAGGCATGCTTGTACTGTGAACTTGCTGAATCAATCTTTAAATAAGAGTACAAACTGGCCTTTACCCTGTAACTCATAAAATCAATATTTTCACAAAATTCTACACCATTATAGGTACACTTGCCAGTGTTCAATCAAGTAAAAACACCCGTGCTGTGAATTCCATACAACTCATCTTTTCATTGGCTCTGTATGGCAACATTCCATTCCATCAGTACAGAATCAGACTGGATAATGTTAACTGAGCTACAAACACGCAATTCCTTTCAGCTAGTTTATTTTTCCTCAAATGTAGTGCCTTACAGACATATTAACCCACAACCAATAATTTTACTGTTTGACTGTGAATACATCATGTGTGCCAGCTTTAGATTTCAAAATTGTATGAAACCAAATTGGCAAATTGGGTCAGCGCCTGGACACTAACTTGTTGACCCTTTTCCGCTGCTTGGAACTCAGGCAACACCAGGTGACAATATCAACACATCCACAGACAGACAGTGATGGGGTTTACATTTGGTAAGGAATACGGGACGTAGGGGGAAATCAAGTAAAAAAACAGTTCTTTAAAATATCCATTAAACCCGGATTCTACAGTGCAAGATCCATCAAACCCAGATTCCACTGTAGGATTATCCATCCAACCCGGAGACAAGAACATCAAACGAGCTTACAAAACGCTCTCACTGTGCTCAGTCTCACTTCCTGCTGTGTTTTATTTTAACAGGAGGTTTCTTTTTCTTTGTCTTCCTGTGTCAGAAACAGGGTGCGTCTCAGGTTAGCACACGACAAAACCAAATCTGCCCCGTGATGTTAGGATATATTAACACTCTCCGATACCAATAAAAAAACAAAATTAAATAAATGACCCGAGATGTGATTAAAATGTATTTGAACGATGAAGTTGCATCTATGATTTTATCTTCGATTGCGTTATATCATTCTGACAGATCAGAAGTCAATAAGGAACGCATACATCAGCTATGCAAAGGCTACATGTAAATAGTAATGGGTAAGTGCTATTATTTAACCCCCTACTCTTCAACCCAAACTTTTGCGATTATAAACTCCGCCTAATAAGCTTCTGGTCGTGTAAACAAGCCACACCAAGCCTAGTGCAAACAAAACCTTCAAACCTTCAACCTTCGTTTGATCGCTCAAAAACAGAGTTAATGCTTTACCAGTAAACAGCAATCATTGGCAAACCAATGCTGAGAGACGTTTAGACCTCGTAACCGACGTTACTACAGACTGAGGCAGAATGCTGACCCAGTTTGTTTCACGGCTTTAATATCCATGAAGTTACACATCTAAACATCAGAGACACGTGTAGGTATTCTCGAATCCCAGCGTTTAAACTGTATCCTGACTGCAGTAGAAAACCTAAAATGCAGCTGAATTATAAAAAAAAAACGTCCTTTGTTTTGCGGTCAGTATGTGGCCATAGAATTTATTCGATCACATATCCACCTGGTCTGATCTGAGGCTGAGTAACAGAGGAATACGCTTTTGTCATGAATGCACAGGAGGTTTAGTGATCTGGTAAACAAAGGAACAAAGTACACTGACCAGTAAAACCCCATGCCAGTCGTGGTTCTGACTGTCTGTCCTTCTGTCCCCAAGGTTAGGCAATGTTTTATCCTACCCGAGGCCTGTCCTGAAACATTAGTTGTGGACTGCAGCGGAGACTGAAACCGAGTGTGACCTGTCTACATGTCTATAAATTGATCCAAGACCAGCATAGAATCCACGTTTAGAGTGTAGTGTAGCTTTGGTGTATTACAGGTGTCGCTGAGATAGATTTTCATAGATTTAACTCTGGCTCTTAATTTTATTTATACATTACGTTTGTGCTGTACTATTAATACAGAACAAAAAGCTATATTCAAAAACATCAGGACGGGACTGATCCAAATTTGTCCAGCAAAAATAGTCTGTTAACCTGAAATATCTAACTCAGTACAAGTTAGAAACCTATCTACTGCGACATATTGCATTCGGTCAAATGCAGTTATCAGTTAGAAATTGGATTGTTGCACAATGTTTCTCTGTTCCAAAGTTAACGAATAGAAAAACACGCGATACGTTCAAGATAAACACAGGCTTTGTGACTAACTA
This sequence comes from Hiodon alosoides, assembly GCA_025775065.1. Taxonomy (NCBI): domain Eukaryota; kingdom Metazoa; phylum Chordata; class Actinopteri; order Hiodontiformes; family Hiodontidae; genus Hiodon; species Hiodon alosoides. The sequence goes on from JAOYSI010000009.1 coordinate 551,442, forward strand.
CCTAAAACAGCTATCGGCCATACAAGCAGAATGAAGCTCACGCAAAGTCTCCACTAAAAGTTTAAGAACCTGGCTTTGACCTAAGGCAGTAATGCCCGTCAGGCTAAGACAGAGAGAGACAAGGTGGTCCATAAATGTAGAAGATAATTGATAATATTTCAATATGCGAGTCAAACAACTTTGATAGGAAGTGAGCAATATTAACGACCTAGCCTAGTTGAGCAATAATATATCAAATCGTAGGCAGTGGAATACATTTTTTACTGTACCGTGTCATTACTTACTATTGCGATAATTCTACGAAACTGCTTTATCATATGTATAAAGAACAATTTTTTAATGTAACATGAAACCAATGAATTACAAGGATTTTTATTGGGCGGGATTTCGTGCCTGTCAAAGAGTTAAGTTACATCTAGCAAGCGAAATAACCTCCATTCGCAACAATGAATTAATTAATTATTACCAATATTCACGGAGTTATGAATTCGAGCTGCTAGCTGCAAAACTAACAAACTAACTAATATGGCAATACTTACATCCATAACGTGGCCTGGGTATGTTCGTGTTTTCTTCATAGTACATCCTGGTTCAGTTACTCCAGTTCTGCACGCTGACGTTTAAGATAAACTAGTGGTAGTTTCTGCCTAAGGATATATCTAACTCACTCTTGATCTTAACGGTGATACAGAAACGCGTAATCACAATTTGCCAGTAAAATAAAGTTCAACATTCAGGTTTAACGGTTCTGAGTGAATATCCCAGTCCTACGGCACCTCTTGCTCCTGTCACTTCCAAGCCTTAACTCTCATGTTCACCTTTGCTTCTCTCATGACAGAGGCAATGCAAGTCGTTTCCTCCCGTTAGAAACTACATTCTGAGTTATTTGTCAAGTTAGGACCCGCTCTTAGCGACCCCTGGTGGCATGCCTATTTATGTGCAAAATTTTACGGCCGTTCACAGTGTAAAACACTGACTGCTGAGTTAACTCAATCGGTCACTCATTAGTGCAACAAACATTATTGTATAATCCATTTGTTTAGCAAACCACCTTTTTCAGGACTACTTTATAGCTCTACCTACAGTGGGATATTTAAGAAATTAATTCTGGTTGAGTACCTTTCTAAAATGAACAATAGCAGTTTTAAGATTTTAAACCTAAATCTTTTGGCTGCCGTCAGTCAGCAGGCCAGCAGGGGCATAAGCCTCTAACAGTTAAAAAATATTGGGTTTAACATGGAGTTGGACAACAGAAGTACTGACTATGCGATGAATGTGCCCAAGGGTTCATTATAACCCGTTCTGGAGAAATATCCTCAGTTCCTGTGTTTTTGGCTCAAGGGGGAGGATCAAACATGGCTGACAGCAGGTTCTGTCTCATGCCCTTCAGATGGAGAAGTGTGGAGGATCTCATTAGAGACTCCACTCCGGTCTCCAGAGGCAGGTCTTGCCATTGCATTTGTGACAGGATCAGAGCAGTGAGAGGGGGAACCGACATACATCTGGCAGAGGAGAGAAATGTCAGAGGAGGGGGAGTAACTGCCGGCTGAGAATAAATTAATTGGTGTGAAGAGAATTAATAAGATAACTTTCAAATTTGTGACTGGAATAGAGAGAAGCCACACATAGGGAGCTTAGAGAAAAGCACGTTGTAACGGCTATGTTCCAATGGTGGATTCGGAGCTTGTAACAGTCATGTTCCAATGGTGGATTCGGAGCTTGTAACAGTCATGTTCCAATGGTGGATTTTGAGCTTGTAACAGTTATGTTCCAATGGTGGATTCGGAGCTTGTAACAACCATGTTCCAATGGTGGATTTTGAGCTTGTAACAGTCATGTTCCAATGGTGGATTTTGAGCTTGTAACAGTTATGTTCCAATGGTGGATTCGGAGCTTGTAACAGCCATGTTCCAATGGTGGATTTTGAGCTTGTAACAGTCATGTTCCAATGGTGGGTTTGGAATTTGTCACATTCGAGTTTCAAAGGTGGGTTTAGAGATTTTTAATTGGCTTAAAGGGGCTACAAAAATCTATTTCATCATGTGGTAGTGTAGAACCTGTAGTGTCTTAAATAAAAGATTTTGTCCAGATACCTTCACTGCTGATTGGATTTTCATGTTTGTTTTCAATGTTTCAAGTAGATCTAAAATAATTGTCATAAAAAATTATATACAATTTATGAAATGTACCTCTTTATTAGGGTAAAAACTGAGAGGATAACTGATGGAGTATAGTTTAGAAAGCTACCAATTACTTGACACTTACTTTTTAAAAGTAAGTGGTTCACCATCTCCAAAAATATCATGCATATATCTGACATGTCACAGACTGCAAGAACCAATCACTCTGGTGTCAGATGTTAATATAAAGTGTAATTGTAGCCTATTAAACACAAACAAATTATGTTTAAAGAGAATTAAGCAGGGAAAATGATTGCCTATTACCCATATCTTATTTTTTGTAGTTTCATTAAACTTAACCAGTACATGGCAAGCAAATTAGTGAATTTAGTTGAACTACCACAAGCTACTGAAAAATACAGTTAAACTAATACTTTAACTACATGATGTTCACTATTCCCCAAAACTGTCTTACAAAACCGACAAAGGAGAAGAGACGATCAATGACAAATTCGTGTACTCAGAGATTAACCCGATTAGGTATTTACGTATCACGAGCAATACATTGCATTTGGCGCCCTCTAGTGTTTAAATGTACAACAATGAAAATGATTCGTCGTTCTCTGTGACGTTTTTGCATTTTTTTCAAATGGACGTTTTACCATTTAAAATAGATTATATGCTTTCTCTAACATTAAAAATGGCAACATACTGAGTGCAATTTAATATAACAAATAAAATTAGTTTAAAAAGCTGATGAGGGTGTTACAGGCTCATACGCAGGTATGTGCATAGAAGAACAACTATAGAAAATTACTCTTAGTAGGTGTGTTTATAAAATAGCTGAAAACAGAGCACGTTTTCCATAGGGTTATATGTTATTTAGAGAAATATAAATGAAAACTGATCCCTCTGTTGATAAAGAACATAACTTTATTTTTATACACGTAAAACACGAAAGCAGCCACCGATGTTAAAATAAACTTTCTTCCCACACACCTGTACATTACCCAGTCATTGTGCAGACTGGAGCTTTAAGCGTACACTCAATACACACAGACATCCCCATTTGGGACTGATCTACCAGTATGAATAGTACACCTTGGATGTTACAAGATCACATTTTCCAAATCGACATTTTTGTTCCCTCTTCTTGAAGAGCAGAAGTTTGGAACAAGCTGAAATATATATGGTTAATATGGGCTAAGTGGAAGAGGCTTGACTGTAGGCTGAGGGCATAGTGTGGGCTTACATGTGCTATCCTGTTTAGATGCAAGTCGGGGCAGAGTGGGGACATATATATCCCATCCTGGTTGAATACAGGTTGAGGGTATAGTGTGGGCTTACATGTGCTATCCTGTTTATATGCAAGTCAGGGACAAAGTGGGGGCCTGCATGTGCCATCCTGTTTGAATACAGGTTGAGGGCATGGTGTGGGCTTACATGTGCTATCCTGTTTAGATGCAAGTCGAGGACAGAGTGCGTGTCTATATGTGGCTCCTGTCTGGATGCAGAATCGGGACCTACAGTAGCAAAAATCAAAAATCAAAACATAATAAAAAATCAAAACATAATATATGACCTGTCGTTTCAATTTTAAGCCTGGTAACATGGCCGGCCCATAATTCAATAGCCACATACATAAGTGAGTTTTACAGACATTTTTGTTGCAAATTCATAAATGCACCTCACACAAAACCATCACTGCTGTACAGTCAGTACTGCTGTAATACGTGTTTTAGTGTGAACATAATTTTATAGGCTCCGTTGAGATATTGGGAGGATAGTAACATTTGGTGAAATTACGATGGCTTTCTGTCATTGGTCAGGTCATTCTGACGGTTACGTTTTTTATTTGATCAAAGCATGGCTGCTGTAGATTTACATCAAGCAACACATATGTAAGCACAATATATACTGATGCAGGTACAGATGCAGATAGGCAAACCAAATACTCCGTTGATGATTAATGCTTAATCAGAGGCCTGAACTGTATAATACTGACACACAGGAGGGTAATGACGTCAATCAGGTATCATTAAAGGCAGTCTCGCTGAGAATATTTTTTCACACAATGGTAGAAAATTTGGGATTGTGGAATCACAATGATAGAACTCTACATTCAAACCCATTAAGCTGGACTCAGTCAATAACTAACAGTCCAACAGCAATTTCACTGCACTCACCTTGATCTCTGCATGTAGTGGCCCAGTGAAACGTTCAGTTTAAGGCTGCATGCACCTATACATATACATATACCTTATCATTTTCAGCCATTCACCCCCCTCACATGTATAAACCAGGAGCGGCCAACTCCAGTTTTTAAAGTTTCATCTTTGTGTTTCACCTCACCTCCCGATCGGTTCCTTAAAAGTCAACGTTTGGAAAAGAAATCCACTTGCGTGGTATTCCAGGTAAATGAAGTCTCTAAATGAGAGGCATCAGAGTTTCTAACTAAATGGTAACACCTGTTTCATATTAAAGGGTCATTTTTTCAAAATCCTGTAAGTCTGTTAAGTTGGCTCCTCCTGGTGTTACAGAAATCCAGCCTAGACACCTGGTGGGTTTGCACGTGGTGAACGCAGAGGTGAGTGAACGTTCTACAGACCAGGAGACTGAACACTCCACTGCGGGAGAGGCACAACATTTTAACAAAGGCAATTCAGCCAGGTCACACCCACAAGCATCACATGTTAACTTCTGTAACCACAACAGGAATGGCGAAAGGAAATCAAACAGAAATCAAGCCCTTAAATTAGACTCAAAACACGGAAGCCAAACAAGTGCAATTGTCAATAAAGAAATTTACCATTTAATATCTACTACACTTAATTTGCACTAACACTAGAAATAACGATACTTTTTATCCCTGAACTTTTTGTATATATATTTTTAGCGAAAGAAAAAGAATGGCAGTTAACATGCATAAAGTGGCATGAAATCAGACTACTATTTACTTAGACAGCTGAGGTTCTCACAAACTCACGAAAACAAATTTTACATTCTGCCCTTCTAATAACGCCGTTGAACCATAGAGTTTATTCCGTCAGCAGACTTCACCAGTAAATAAGACGTGGAAGTAAATTAATGAGTTCAGGCGGAGGATCCAAGGGTCCTCGCTATTCAACTTCTGACCCCACACAAGACAGGGATGCCATAATACAGATGATCTTTGTTGTTATTCCGTCGGGGGCCGTGATTGCAAGAGCTAAGATTAAATATTTCTTTATGATAAATTATTCCACTTCATGGTGACTTACTGAACAGCAGGACCCTCGATAAACAACTCCCGGTTCTCTCATTAGCGCTTGTTTTTCACTCTCACTTCCATCTGGCACTCCTAATAGGAGCGCGTTAGCAGGCACTTCAGCAACCAGCTAGCTTCTCTGCTCCTTTTAACTGAAGAACTCATTTTGACTGAACTCTGGCTGTAGATTCATCACAGCCAACAACTTGTCGAAGACCATGCCAAAGTTTGATTCTGAAACCCAATGGATGCCTGACTAAGAAGTGAGAAACTAATGAATAGATGTAAACACGTAAATGACTAATTTTAACATCTCCCCACTGTTAGCCGTTTGCTATCCACCCCTCCACCAGGCTGTGTTAGTGGCAGGTCTTTGGGTGGTAGAGTTGAGGGCGGTAGACTTGTGGGGGAGAAAGGCTTGGGGGCAGCAGACTTGTGGGCTGATAGACTCAGGAGGGCGGTAGGCTTGTGGGGCAGTAGGTCTGTGGGGCAGTTGGCTTGTGGCCTGTGGGCAGTAAGCTCGAGGGGCCTACATGAGAACGTTGGACCTGGTGTCTGGCAGTCGCAGCCCCACCAGACCACCACACACCAGGACGGTGGAGGCCAGCAGGATGGGAACGGCCTTTGTAATGCCCACCAATGATCCAAAAATCAGGTTCCCCAGAACTGCTGCCAGCTTACAGAGTGCATTACAGAACCCAAATCCTGTCCCCCTATAATTACAGAGAGAGCGAGAGAGAGAGAAAAAAAGTGAATACCTTAAGTATTACAATGTAACAAGTTAGTACCATTTGGGTTGCTGCTACAGATTATGATTCAATCCCTGAAAACAATTTAGCCGGCTCCCCCTGGTGTACGGTGGTGGCGGTACATGCCTGGCCGGTGGTCCTACCTCCGGTCAGTGGGATACAGCTCCACGGTCACCACATCGAGGGAGTTCCAGGCAGAAATGCTGAGGCCGTTGTACAGACAGAGCATCCCAATCATCATGGCCTCGCTGGTCCCAAACCACAGGAAAAAACAGCTGATTCCTGACAAGACCATTGAGCCCCCTTCACACAAAAACAGCAACTATCAGTCCTTAAATATGTGCTGAAAAAATAATGTTGTACCGAAATATCAGAATATCTTAAACAAATCTATATTCATCTAGAAAACCTTTATATTTATATATAGGCAAAAAAATGGGTAGAGAAGTGTCCCGCTCGGTCCAACCAGCTTGAATTCATTTTCTGACTGCTAATTACTAATTATACAGTAATTGACACAGCTGGAGACGATGGTTTAGTCAGCTAAAACATAAAAAGGTACTTGTTGGTTTAGTTGGAGCCTTTACCTGAGTGTTGGTGGTATTTGGAGTGAGTGTTTTGCAATAAAAAATAAAAAATAAAACATCTTTGTGAGTGAACCTGGTTGTTTTTTGTTTGAGAACCCGATTATGAAGGATCTTTTTGCAGCAGTTTTGACTTTGGCTTTGTCCTCCACCACGTATGTGCGTCCGCATGCGTGTGCGTGCATAACCCGTCTCTGTGTTTATCTGATTTTTACCAGCATCTGTAAACTGCTCTGGACTGCTATAGTCTGCAGCAGGAACACAATTCCTCAAGAATACAATGTTAATAATAACAAACATTATCATTTTAATATTTGGATCGTTTACCCAACATTGTCAAGCGTCCTATTTTATCCATGAGAAGTGCAGACACTATATTCCCAGGCAACACTGCCAATGTTCCCAGGAAGTTGACGAAATAGACCCAGTAGGCGCTATAGTCATCTTCAAACGTCATCTGGCAGCCTGTCTTTTTGTGATGAAATGTGCAGTTTATAACTTCTGTGTTGATCAGTTTGGTGTCATCGATATCTGGTGTTAGAAACAGAAATGAAAAATGCTACAGGAAAAGCACTTAAAAAAAAAAAAAAAACGTATTTTAAACATACATTTAAAAACAGTGTAATTCTCTCTTTGACTAGTGGCTACTTGTCAGTTAGTCCCCCTTGAGCAAATAAGCAGGTAGTTCTCGAACACAACGGTGAATTTGTTGAATCTTTGACAAGGGGGTTAATGTCGGAGTAAAAGCCTCATCATTGCGAGGCAGAACTTACCTGTGTTGTTGAAAAAGGCTTCGATGAAAGTGCAGTTCTCAAAAGAGGAGCCCACCGATGTCACATCATCAAAGTAGCAATTCCGAAACGTAGAGTCTATAAATGTTACCGACTTGAACTTCATGCTGATAAACCTATAGAATTATAAAAACAGTAAAGAAAAGAAAAAACTAAACAGTAAAGGTAGCCTCAAACAGTGAAATGTACAGTGATAAACACAATGATCCATTATATTAATTGCCCATAACAGTCAATATTTTTATTGTTTTAAATATTTTTCTCTCTACGATAGATGACAGGAAATATAGTATTTTACTGTCACCTGGGTTCACAGGGTCTCCTTAACTAGGTTAATATTTTTAACCAACAATACAAAAATGTGTCTTTCTGAGGATTTGGGGCAAACACACCTTTGGCAGTAAAGTTGGTTGATCAGGTTCTCAGATTATCTCACACACATAATTTGAGATAACCTGATCAACCTATCTGTAGGGTTCAACCTGTGGGGAAACTAAATGTTCTTGGTGCAGGTAGAATAGATTGCAGGAATCCATTCCCCACCTGTCATTGATGAACACCCCGTTGGTGTGGATCTGGTTCTCCAGGGTGAAGTTGAAGGTAAAGTCTTCAATGCGCTCGTTGGTGTGTGTCTTAACTTTGGAGGCATACTCGTTGGCCTGGAGGTGCTTGATGACTTCAGGGAACCAGACTGACAGTCCGTAGAACCTGCCTCCGGAAAACGATAACTTAATAGTATGTTAATGCATACCCATTTATCCGTTTGGTGTGGAAGAGAGAGCAGTCTTTTGTTATTTGTGCATGTGTGGTTTAGTGAAGTATAAAGACTTATTATATACATATTATAGGCATGTAACCATACCTCAAATAATAACCATACCTGCAATAATTTCTGCAGAGACTGTCATTTTTATATTTAATAATCCATATATTTTAAAAAATATAGATAAAAAACATTATATGCTGTGGGATCTGATGACCACGTGTGAAAGGCTTCATTTACACTGTATTTGATCTAAATAAGTCATAATTGTCCTGGTATCTAGAACGTAACTGATCCTTAGAAACAACAGTGTGACATGCAAATGTTTAATGTTTCTTATAAGCACAAGTTAAACGCTAACACACACCCTCTGGCTCTCTTACACAAACGGTTGTTTGCTGGTAAACTGGAGCAAGATACTGCCCTTGCAGTGAAAACAACCAAAGATGGTGCAGCAACTAGACTAGACTGTGTTTGTGGAAACACAATTATTCTGCGTTCAGGTTTTAATCCGAGGCCACCGGGGCTTACCCAAACGAGAGTGTGAACCACACCACAGCCAGCTTCACAGTGTTGTCTCGCATCGGGTAGTTGAAGCACCTCATGAAGGTTAACCAGATCTGTAAGTTGGGATAAAAACACACCTTACATTTTGAACACTGAAGAGTCATCTTTGTAACAGACTAGAATCCATCACCAGGAGGGTCATTTTTGGTCTTGCGCTTGATGAAAGCAGCTCCTTACAAGTAACGGATAGAATGACTTTACGAACAGAACGAATGAAACTTTTATTTGGTGGATTACACATTATAATTACCGGATTTTGACACAAATATATGGCAAAGACAAATTTGAGGAGAGTTTACTATACAAGAGAGATTCATAAAAATGTACTCGATCAACGTCAACACTTAAATACAACATACAGATCAAGTCCTTTGGCCCAAACAGTCAAGGTTGTTACGATATGTCCTTTTTCATTACGGGTAGACTTTACAATTTCCCAGTGTGTTCCGTCTCTCGGCGCGCTGTCTTTCAGTACGCTCTGTCTCTAATTTGGGCTAAGGTTGATCAGACTCACCCCCTGCAATTCAGTCTCCATCCTAAAAAGGATCTTGGAGACAGGGTTTCCTGTGTCCGACTGCATTTCCACCAGCTTGTCAATCTGCTTTGGAATCTTTATCCTGTTAACCTGCGTGTACACATCTGGGTCCATTATCGAAGCCAGGTGCAGAACGTTACACTGAACAAAAACAAAACTGTAAACGCAAGGTGCAGTAAGAGAACCGAACAGTACCTTTGGGTGTTTTTGGTCTGTATCGCAGTTAGTTTTGAAGCAGAACAATAGAGGTATAGCTTGTATCCAGCACATGCACATGTACAGACAACCTTTATCCACCCTCATCGATCCCTGCTGACTTCACCATCACAGGAGGTCTACGGAACTGCCAGTTAACTAGCGAGAAGGATGATTTTTGGAGGACCCTGCTTTTACCCTGATTTTGACCGTGCTTTGTACCTGCTTGGATCCGGCTTTGACCGTGCTTTGTCTCTGGCCCACAGACACTCTATGAAATATGTGTGAATACAGTGTGGACTGCATGTTTATCATTTTAACTTGGAATTGACAATAGTTTTGTGTTTTCTCCCCCCGGCGTAGCAAAGTCAGTTGTACGGATGCAAACGGATGCACACTCACAGTGAAGACTTTCTCAGGCTGCCCTCGCGCCCGCATGTTGGTGTCATGTATTTTCTTGAGGATCATCCAGGCTTCGTCGTGCTTCCCCACCTGTGGGGTAGGAGTGGCAGGAATTATCAGGGTTCTATTTTTGGAGTGTCCGTCTTTGCTGACATTGGCACTGTAACCTCGTGATCCCATGGAGGCTGGCTGCCATAGACAGCATATCACAGCCGCACCTCCGGATTTACTGCACAACGATTGGCTGAAATTGTCTCATAATAGGTGCCTGCCTCGACGAGAGGGGGACGGGAGAGTCGATGGGTTTTTGCACAGCTAACTATTCTCTGGGCTTCCTTTGCAGATGACACAGAGGACTGACCCGACCTCTCCAAAGCCCATTGCATATTCGGTTCCCTTCTTTAGGGCCAGGCACTGCCCTAAGCCCTGGAAGGCTGAGTGGCAGTGACTATTATCATTTAGTCCTTACTTTCCTCTCCCCTGCGTGTGTGGTAAAGGAGGATGTAACTGGTGACAGACTGTCCAGAGCATGACATATTTTTTTTAATTCAATTCTTATTTTTGCTTCCTTGCTTGATCCAACTAGAAAGTGGTGACGCTCTCTGGTCCTACTACAGCCTGTCTATGTGGTTTTAGTCCTGGTGGGAAACTCTCTTATGACCCCATCCCTTCCTGGTACAATCAACAGCCGAAGCGACAAATTTCTGCTTGAGCACTTCAGTCATTTGTTTTAACTAAAGATATAGGAGAAAGATACCAGCCTGTGACTAAAAGCCGATGTTGCACCTGTTGGTGGGACACTGTGGTGGAACATAAGTGACAATGTAGCTCCCCCAGCTGTTGGTTTCATCATCCCGCTTCGTCCTGATTGGTTTGATTGTCCTTCATCTCTCTGATGGAACGTACCTGGAGGAGGAACCTGGGGCTCTCTGGCATGAAGGTGAGGGCGATGACAGCACAGGTGCAGGGCAGTGCACAAACCACCACAAACACCCTCCAGCTGTGGAACTGGTACTCTGAGCTCATGCTGAAACTCCAACCTGTGCAGGAGACGCAGTCAAGCATTGTCACGCAACAGTGATTAACCCCATTCAAGTCCATAAGTGCCTGCCCGCCGACCCAGGGGTCCTCCAGGGTCAGCTTTGGGAACCCATGCATTAGTACACTGTTCCATGTAACGGAGCACAATTAACACTTACAGTGTTTCCGTAAAGATAAAGAGGATCCACTAACGCCTAGTACCACCTGACAGACCAGACCACCTATGGAAGTCCCACTCATAACTCACCAACAGCCATTTGACAGATTATGACATCTAGCCTTTTTAACTTAAGAACATATGGCTTGGTCAACCAATCCCCCCTCCCCCCCCCAAAAAAAGTGCTTTTCTGGAGTTTTCCTGCATTTCTTCTGTATTTGTCTGCTCTATTGTGGGACCTCTCTTGTAAGATGAAAAGCACTATATAAATACATTGTGTTGTTACTATTTGTATTTCACCACAAATGTGTTATATACCACAGAGCTATATATGTGACAAATCGCTGCGGTGTATGCATTTAAAACATCTCTGTAATATTTCATGTGTGATAAATCATTGTGATATATACGCAGGTGACACGTCACTGTGTACAGATCATTTCTTTGGACACCCGGTGTGTTCCTGTCGGGAGAACGTTTTGGACAGTGACTTACCGTAGTGCGGAATGATGGCCCAGGCCATGGCAGAAGCATAGATGCCCCCGAACATCCAGAACATGCAGAGCCAGCTCAGGTGCTCGCCACGCTTGTCTCGCGCAAGAACCTCCGCGAAGAATGAGAATACGATGGGCACTGCTCCACCAATCCTGTGCGAGGGGATGGGGACAGGTAGATTACAGGGAACGGCCATTTTCTGCTGTTCCTACAGCAAAACGGATACACACACCGCAACATGCACATACCAAGGCAGACAAACTCTCGTAATGAGTCATCTATCCAGAATAAAGGGAGGGTTTACGCCTTATATTTGCCATTATAACCAACTTAAAGATTACAATACACGACAAAGTAAACAACTAAACAAAAACCTCCTTTTTCGGGGAAAAATAAACTCAAACAGTTAAATAACAAAGCCACAGCAGTGTCACTATAATCCAGCCTTTTCCATGAGCCAGGCTCATATAAAGCTGGCTTTTATAAAGGGCCTGGGACTGTTGTCACCTGAGTGTGATTACCATTAGTGGAACCCCACTCAGGTGTGCAACAAAGTCCTCTTAGAGGGCGTGGCCCTCCCTCTGAGTGTTGCGGTCCCTCACAGCTTGAGGGTGTGGCCGGCAGCTGCGTGCCACAGTGCTGTACTACTACTGTACTACCAATAAGGTAGTTTGGATTGGCGCCCTGTTGCCTATGCTTCTGACGTGGAGCAACACTACGCTCAAATTGAACAGTAAAACAGTAAACAGTAAAACACTGTTTGGAGTTCCTCCCTGGCATCACCTTCCATGCGAGAACACAGACTGTCAAAAAAAATCTCTATCTTTCTGACAACTGCAGAATATTACCCCTGTAGGAGCCAAGGATGGTTTCAAAGCCCGACATAACCCTCCCTCACTCCAACCCAAAGATCAGGGATCTCACTCTCCCTTAGTCCAACCCAAAGATCAGGGATCTCACTCTCCCTCAGTCCAACCCAAAGATCAGTGATCTCACTCTTCCTCACTCCAACCCAAAGATCAGTGATCTCACTCTCCCTCAGTCCAACCCAAAGATCAGTGATCTCACTCTCCCTCAGTCCAACCCAAAGATCAGTGATCTCACTCTCCCTCAGTCCAACCCAAAGATCAGTGATCTCTCTCTCCCTCAGTCCAACCCAAAGATCAGTGATCTCTCTCTCACTCTCTCCAAACCAAGTATCGGTGATCTCTCGCTCACTCTCACTCACCCAAACCCAGAGATCGGTGATGGAGCTCACCCACTCACCCAAACCCAGAGATCGGTGATAGAGCTCACCCACTCACCCAAACCCAGAGATCGGTGATGGAGCTCACTTACTCACCCAAACCCAGAGATCAGGCGGCAGAACAGGAAAAACCCGTATCCCTGCATAAAGGAGGACAGGAAAGCGAAGAATCCATTGAATGAGAGACAGATGAGGAGGCAGTGGCGGCGGCCCAGTTTATCCGACATTCCCCCCCAGTAGAATGCTCCCAGCATCATCCCCAGGTACACAATGCCACCTAAGGAGGGAGAGAAAACAGAGTTATGATGTCATAGCACTCTGGGATAAGGACATCCAGGTGACAGGAATCTGCCGACCCCACTAGAGAAAAAAATCTTAAAGGAAACAGCTTTTTGTTTGGAAACGGTATAGAAGTGGAGTTTTTTTCAAGCGACCCAATAAAATTGTACAAACTCATGGAAAACCCTCGTTCGAAAACACATGGAATGCAAAACAGTCACTGCAAGGCTGACAGAAATACCAATCTGTTTTAGTTAAAAATCCAACATAAATAAAAGTGAGAAACAGAGATGTTTAACCGCCGTCTAATAACTCAAATCAAATCACAAAAAAGCATGTCAATCCTTGGCTCTGTCTGGAGGGCTTGGTTATGAGAAGGATGTGATGTAGAATTCAGAAGCAGCGGGATCATAGAAAATCAACAGGGCCAATCATCTATAAACCATTGGCAACTCACGTGAGGGGGGGGGGGGGGGGGGGGGCGGGGGCGGCGGCCGCCGCGCCCGGGCCGGCACCCCCCCCCACGCCCCCACACCC
>JAOYSI010000009.1:565159-577289 GCA_025775065.1 Hiodon alosoides
TTTTTTTTGTTTTGTTTTTTAATTAATTATCCGGGGTATCATTTAAAATAAAACGGGCCAATCATTTATAAAACTTTGGAAACTAACTTGAACCCCCCCCCCCCCCCCCCCACACACACACACACACACACACAAACAGACACAACCCAGCCGAAAACAGGACACTCACAGAAGCACCCACACACAAAGAACCTCACCACAAACAGGACACTCACATAAACAGCCACCCACCCTATCCTGATGAGAAAATTGCTTAGTTTTCTTAATATTTATCATAAACAGTAATAAAATATACTGATGCCGGTATATCTTATTCAACCTCAGTATGTTTTAAATACTGTAAATCACAAAAACTGGAATAACCTTGTTTTTGCACACTTTAGACACCTAGTACTATAACAGCTAATGACTCAGCCCAAATTGCTACTGGCAGGGGTTTAAAAGACATGAATTACCAATATGGGTGATATGAAGTATGTTGAAGTAGAACATGGTTTTTCAGAGAGTATAACTGCAGCTTAGCCAAGAGGGACAGTTGTAAACAAATAGAAAATAAAAGTAAGTCAAGTTCATCAGCTGATCAATGCTTCATTAAAGAAAATATATTGATAAAATGTCTAAACGAAACTCCCTGCAAGAATTCTCAGTGGGGTTTTCTGCTTTCCAAAGCATGTAGGGATACGGTTACATCCCATCAGTGTGACATCGCCCAGGGGAGCCTCACCTAGCCAGCCGGAGGGTGAATCCATGACGCACGCATCTGTCTCTGCGCTCGGCAGCACGAAGCCGACCACAAAGACGTCAACACCGTCTGCCATGAGCGCCAGGCCCAGTGCGAAGAAGAGCTTCCACTGAAAGCAACCGTGCCCGCACACCTGAGCGATGAGCTCATACTGCTGGGCCAGCTCCTCCTCGTCTGCCCATAGCTCCGACTGTGTGTCTGTCTGCCCGTTCACTGCTGGCCCCACCCAGCTGTTCTTAGGCTTTCCCTTATCCGGGATGCCCTGGTACTCCCCCTCGTAGATCTGGTCCTCTTCGTCGTGTCCCTCCGTGGCCTCGCTGGAGCCCTCCTCATCCTCGCTGGGCTGCTCTGCACCATCGTCCGCCAGGCCACGGTACTCCTCTCCCTCCTCGTCCTGGAAGCGGCTGTACGAGCGCTGGGTGTCCACCACCTTGTTCACCTGTCTCACCGCGTGCCGCCTGGCCTCCTTGGCCATGTCCTTGGCCCCCCTAACCAGGGAGATCCTTTCCCTGACCGCATCGCCCATCTTGACAGGGCCTTTTCACCAGGGGGACGGGTTAAGAGGGGCTCACCACCCAAGACTATTCTAATAGGGATAGTGTCTGTAGGAAGGAAAAGGAAAATGTCAAGATACAATTAAGTTATTTGAGCTCTGTCGGAGAAGAATTCCCATTTTTCAAGGCTAATACTGACAAGGACGCGTATTCATTCGCTCATGTTCTCCACAGCGTCTTTCAGATCTGCATGCATCTTCACATCAGGATTGTCATCGTGCAAAAATTCAGACTCACTCTCAGTTGTGCAGCGATGCTACAAACCCTTCACCAGATCAGAAAGTAGGCCAGGCTGACGTGATGCCAGCCCGATCATTGTCCGCTGCCTGAGTGGTAGCACTCTCAGCTAGCCTTGGAGCTGCAGGAGAGAGGAGGGTCAACCAGGCCTTATATGGAGTGTTACCTCGTCAGAACATGAAGGAAGAATGCCCTGTCCTCATGAAACAGTTTTTCAAGATTTACCATGCGCATTAACCTTTAGTTTAATAGCAGGCGATTTGAACATCCCAGTCACGCAGAATTTTACAAATGTTAATATACAAGAACAAACCTTTGTGGTAAGTCTAGTTCTACCAGATACGCAAGTCTTTTACAATTGCTGTCAAGTCGTTTAATCGAGGGAAGTACTGTAAAACCTAAGAAACTTATTTTTTTTTACCATTAACCCTACTCTTCAAGAAGAGAAGAGACCTGAAGAAGAGAAAGACCTTAGAATACAAATAATGATATTTAAATAAATAGAATAAATACAATGTATTTAGGAGATTTAATCATCCGTTATATATAAATAACTTAATAAGAAGTATTTACTTCTAATTTACTCTTAATTATTTATTACATTACATAATTGTTAAATTGAATGTGAGACAGTTGTGTAAAAAAGTTCAAAAGATCATATCAAATAAAATTCCAAATACAAGATATCAAATGCATTCATTTCTGTATTTACATATGAATCTTACCAAAGGTTGTTTATGCTCTCATGATCAGAACTGAAAAACAACCAAGTAATATTACAACATAACAGCCCAGATAACTTCCTGTGTAGTAACAGTGTGTAATTTTAATGGAGAAATTAGACTGCTATTTCAATTCTTTGAATTATATAGTTATTATTATAAAACAACATTTACATTATAAAACAGAAGTTTGTCGAGTCATAGCCTGGGCGTTGGTTATCCTGAATTTCCCTAATCTCTGTGACTCAGCATACAACCCAGTCCCATTATGGTGTGGTTTGGCCAAGTGAGGCCTGGCATCAGTAAGGATGATCGTGGGTGGTGCCCTAGCAGATGGTGGAGCGTTTGTGTGCCTGGTGTGTCGTTTCCAGGTCCCCTGTCTGCCGGTAAGCATGTGTCACATATCCCTGCGTTGCTTTCTTTGCGCCGTTATCTGGAGTTTGATCAGATACTACCACAAATATGTTTTATTGAACCAAAATATATAGGGCTGTTTAATATTATATAGTACAAAATGCTCTCCGTATTCTGTTATGTTTGTGACAAATTGTCCAAAAAAATGTCTTTTTGTAAAAACATATAATTTGTTTTGCATTTTGCTTTTGATAGCATTGAAATTAATACTACTAGTTTCTTTGCCAGAAAAAAATATATGCGTAATATATGACTAGATATATGGATTTTAGTACAGAGAGAACTGACTTATGCTGTCGAGTGTATAAAACGTGATCCAATTCAATGGTCACATAGAAATGAACTGGAATCTATTCGGTATGTACGACATTGTCTTCCAAAATCACTTTTTGTTGTTTGTTTATTTGGACCCACATCTGAGTCTGCCTTTTATGAAGTATTTATAATGTTCGATCATTTCTTCGCCAAACAGGTGCTGAGAAACAAATACACACATTCAAATAAATGCTTGTGCAAAATGCGGCACAAGCTAAATATTATTAACAAACACCAAAACGTCATTAACACCATTAACACCAAAAAGTAGCCCTGATCTCCCCGCTGTTCATTGGCCTATATATTTTTGAATACATCTTAAGGTGTTTTAAAGCCCTAAATTGTCAAGCACCAGAGTATTTTAAAGAAAATGTAACCATGTATCAGCTCACACAACCCTCAGATCTGCAGACCCTAGCCTCCGTTGCGGGTTCAAGTCCGAACCCAGTTGTTGTAACCTAGGGCAACTTACTTAACCTGAATTGCCTCAGTAAAGCATCCAGCTGTAAAAGTGGATGAATGTGTAAGTCGCTTTGGATCAAAGCATCTTATAATTAACTAAACTGTAAATTCCCATTTAAAGTGGATTATTATTATTATTATTTTTATTGCTACTTAATAATACTAAAATATTAAATCACAACTGGATCGAGGTTGTTGGGGCAGTATTATCAGATAATTTAAGTATATGGAAAGAACATAGGGCAAACGGCACAAGACTGACCAGCCGCTATAGCCAATGTAAGTGGTTGAACTATTCATGTATTCACTAGAAAGCCAGCAAAACATGTCTGTTGTTGTTTTTTTCTTACAGCCGTTGAACCAGATGTACTGTACATGGAATGATGAAGTATGCAAGGTGGAATCCGATTTTAAATACCCATGCATTATTTTAGACTCAAATCTCATTTTTTTTAAACAAATGAAAAGGGTGGGCAATGGGGTAAAGTTTAAACTGGTAATTTGTTTGGCACAGCAGATATTGTCTGTCTATTGTCTAATGCGACAGACAGACAATCTCAAGGGCAGGGACTTAAACATAAATAAGGGCAATGATATTCCCATCAATGTCAATATCAGCATTATAAAGACTATGTACTGATGCAGCTAAGCTTTATATGCGCTCTATGATTCAATCGCATCTCTCCAACTGCATGACAAGGTTGTCATTGACAGGAAAAACTGTACTAAGGCCTACTGGAACTCCGTTCAAGCAAACTCTGAATATTTAGCCAAATTTAAACCATCACCATCAATGTAACATCAGAGGAAAATTAATTGAGCTTTGAAAATGGTACAATATTCTCTGATACATGAATATTTTGCACAAACAGGCTCCTGTTCTAATTCAACTCATAAAAAAATTATAATGGCAGAAAAAACTACAGCAACAAATAGAGGTGACTGCGATGGCCCATACAGATAAAGGTAAATTTAGTTTATCTCAGTTTGGGCTTCTCTGAGAACATGTAACCAATAGAAGTCAAGATCTGCACTAAACTAAACTTAAATTTTGGCATTGACTTGATGATTTTAGATGCATTTGACTGCACTACTTGTTTTATATTTGTTATAATTTATGATAATTATTTATCATAAACATCAGACTTGTCCACATGCCAAGGTAGAACTACAACAGTTTAAGCTAAATCTAGTGATCTGTGGAACTGATGATATGTTTATTATTGTGCATTGAACTGAAGATATACATGATGGTGAATGACTTCAAAAGGATTTAAGGTGGCCAAGCTGAGTAGCTAACGGAGAAGCTAGTGGGAAAATATCATGGAGGAGCTCATTTAACTTGAGGGTCATGAAGCCGTTACTGTCACGGATCCTTCGGACCCACCTACCAATTTCACTCGACTCTCTCAGTCTCCTGAGTACTGATCACCCACACCAGTCACCAATCATTGCGTTAATCAACTCCTCTATATAAACCTCACTCCCCTTCCATTTCGTGTCTGGTCTCAACTTCGTGTACAGACTTCGTGTACAGACCCACCACCACCACCACCACCACCACCACCACCACCACCACCACCACCACCACCACTTCTATCCTGTCCGGTCACGTCATTACTTGCCTCCTGTCTGTTTGTCTTCGTGTGTTAATAAATACCTGCTTGGGTTCAAACATCTACTTCGAGATTGAGTATACGTTACAGTTACGTATTTGCACTTATTAATTTATTCAGTCTATTTGGAAGCCAATGAGATGGAAACTACTGATGGCAAAAGCAAACTGATTATATATGCGCCCGATAAACGTATCACAGATACGATTTGTTCCTGCAGCTTTAGGTGGAAGGCGAAGTCTTACATAACTTGCGCGTGAGAGCGGTTTTATTTTTAAAATAAAAATATTGATACCTAAGTCGTATACATTCATAACGACATCATTATACTGATATACTATATTGAACTACTGTAACGACAGTGCTTATCTAGGCATGATAGAAAATATATTTTATTATAAAATGATAGTTATTGTTATAACTGATGCGAATAATAAGCCTAATTATTTGGTATTAAATTAAGTCCCGACTGATCTTTAATATTTTGTGCATTTTATTCCTGACGCAGATCCCCAAGCTCTATGAACAGAAAAAGAAGAAAAAAAACAGTGTGAAGGGGGTTTCTTTTTGCGACATTTTACCTACAATCCCTTATTTATTTTTTTATTGTTTTTTGTTGTCGTGGTTTTTCTGAGAAGAGTTGTATGGGAATGGCATTAATCCAGGCGTGCTGCCGTTTTACAAGCGCGGATTCCCCGAGACTGTCCGGACACGATCCTACCTTTTGAGCCGTAATCGGCTGAGAACTAGCAACCAACAACTTGCAACTTCGACTTGTACGTCGTCGTATATAATTGCTTGTGTTCCAATGACCGTAAAACAACACGTTTCATCACAAAATGACATCAGTGATCAGATAGATTTTTGTTAAGTAATAGAGGGGTCACATTTTAATACATACTCAAAAAGCTTTGCAATAGAGCACCTGTACATCTTACAGATTTTTCTATATAACAAACGACGATTATTTACACAATAGCAAACCGTTGAAAATTATTAAATATTCATTATTATAATTTCACGTGCCCCAGCGCCGTGCCATGAAATAACGTGCCGGATGATGCACCTGGGTAATACCATGCTTGTTGCAACTATACTGTTCCAGTCAGTGTTTATTTAAGCGAAAATTGAATTTAAAAATGAATTGTAAGCGTAACTTTTATATCGGCACCAAACGCATATGTGTAATGTAGCCCCATGTTACGCAGCTATGCACACCTGTATGGAAATAAACGACGTGAGGTTCTTCAAACCGTTTTGCAATTGAAGATCATAAACGGAGAGCACCGAGAGATATTGAAAAAATTAGCAAATACGTTGTCTAATGTAACCAACAAATTTGGCACAATGTAACAAGAAATGCGGTTTAAAAAGTATATAGCGGTAAAATAAAACAAACCACAAAACAGTATTAAATATAACGAAGAAAAAAACACTTACCTATAAGGAAGGAAGTTAAATTAATGCTAGGAAAGTCCTCGATATGATGAATATACATTGAATTATTGTACTGGCATCCCACAGTAAGTCTTACAGTAACTACTGGAGAGATTTTTACTTGCTCTTATGCCTCTGCAGTAGAGGAAAATTGGAACGCAAAAGCTGAGAGAGAGAGAGAGAGAGAGAGAGAGAGAGAGAGAGAGAGAGAGAGAGAGAGAGAGATAAGGGGGGGGGGGGGGGGGAAATGGAGGATATTTATATTGTTTTATTATATTTTATACATTTGTTTTGTCATAATTTTATTGTTTAATTGCTTTGACAATGCACAATTTGATTATGTGAGGCCAATAAAGCCTTTTTTGAATTTTGAATTTGAGAGGGAGGGGCCGAGAAAACCTTTACCGAGCATGTTGCTTTTATTTTTGTTTGTAAGAGTGATACAATCAATAATTGTGTCAAATAAAATAAGCATTCGTAGGCCAGGGCGCCATTAAGGATAAACGTAATTTTACAAAGCAATATAGAATACAATAAGGGGGAAAACCTTTAAATCCGCATGTATGTGAAACATACTGGGGGCAGTTAAAATCAGTCATATTTATTATTTAAAATCCTGAACATTTATTTTCACGACGTTTAGAAATGGCAGTGACCCAGTGTCAGCGGCGGAGAGAGGCGCCGCGCTACACCACACCTCGACAAATAAAAATAATAGAAAGGAAACGCAGGCATTAATTGGATTGAATCAACCTATTTAAAAGAGTTGGCATATACAGTGCGAGGCGCCCATTAAGCTGATGGGTCGTGAGCTAGAGAATTTTTCAGCCGTTGCAGCCAGACCGACAAAGCGCCCTGGGGGATATACCTCGCGCCCTCGTTCCCCGCCACGAGACCACATATCAAGCAAAGCGTCATTCGAGTCTCCAGAGAGAACTCGCATCGCTTGATCCTCCCTTCGGTGGAAAAAGATATTAGTCATAAACCGGTATCTATTCTAATTTTTCAACAGCTAGAAATTGCATTTACTACTTGTGTTTCTTTTCATGTGGAATATAATGATGTTTTATTTTAGTTACCAATTAAATTAAACCGTTATTAAGCGTTTGGGCACTGAAGACACCAGTTGGTTAAGTTTAGCAAGTGGAATTTTCCCCCATTCATCCATTATGCTTTTCTTCAGCTGCGCTACTGTACGTGGCCTTCGCTGCCTTATTTTGCTCTTCATAATGCACCACACATTCTAAATCGGAGACAGGTCAGGACTGCAGCCAGGCCATGCTAACACCCGCACTCTCTGCTTACGCAACCATGCGCTTGTAATCCGGGCAGAATGTGGTTTGGTGTTGTCCTGCTGGAAAATGCAGGGACGTCCCTGGAAAAGATTACATGGATGGCAGCGTATGTTGCCCCAAAATGTGTACATATCTTTCTGCATTAATGGTGCCCTCACAGATGTGCAAGTTACCCATGCCATGGGCACGGACACACCCCCATACCATGACAGAGGCTGGCTTTCGGACCTGGCGCTGACAACAGCTTGGATGGTCCTTTTCCTCTTTGGCCCGGAGAACACGAAGGCTGTTTTGTCCAAAAACTATTTGAAATGTTGACTTGTTGGACCACAAAACAGGATTCCACTGTGCTACTGTCCATCTCAGATGAGACCGAGCCCAGAGAAGTCGGCAGCGCCTCTGGACAGCGGTGATGTATGGCTTCTGCTTAGCGTAGTAAAGCATTAACTTTCATCTGTGGATGCAGCAGCGAATGGTGTTGAATGACAAAGGTTTACCAAAGAATTCCCGAGCCCATGTCAGGATATCCATTACAGACTCATGACGGTTGTTAAGACAGTGACGTCTGAGGGATCGGAGATCACGCGCATTCAGAAGTGGTTTTCGGCCTTGCCCTTTATGCACCGAGATTTGACCGGATTCCTTGAATCTTGTAATTATATTCTGCACTGTAGAAGGTGTAATGCCCAAAATCCTACCAATTTGTCTTTGGGGAAAGTTGTTCTCAAAGTGTTGGATTATTCGCTGATGCATGGCAGATTGGCGAGCCTCGACCCATCCTTGCTCTTGAAGGACAAGGCTCCTTTTATACTATGATTACACGATTGCCTCACCTGTTTCACATCACCTTCTTATTTCAACTTGTCACATGACTATTAGTCCTAAATTGCCCCTGTCCCAACTTTTTTGGAATGTGTTGCATGCATCAATTTCAAAATAAATGTTTACCTTCAAAAAACTATGCAGTCGATTAGGTAAAACATCAGATACCTTCTTTATGAGTTTTTTGTTTAAATACAAGTCAAAGTACATTTACAAATCACTCCTCTTTGTTTTTAAGCATTTTCCATACTGTCCCATATTCTTTTTTGGAATTGGGGTTGTAAGTTTTAAATGCTTGTGAGGCAAAACATTGAGCTACAATGCTAAAGTAAACTTAAGCAATCCATTCAATTTTATTTGTAAATGTTAATGGGCATCTACAATTGGTTTTCACAGAAAAAACGAAAAACTCTTATAACATAAAAATGATTTATTTCATAATTTATTATTATATATTTAAAATTTGATTTGCAGTTGAGGTTCAGTAGGGAGTGGATTGCTGTCCAGAGGAAGGAAAGTATTTGTGTTATGTAAAGGATGTGACTGGATGTTTATACTCTCGTCTGCCACAGGCTGGCAGCAGAGAGCACTGAACAGTCTGGGTGTTTGCACTTTCACTGAACAGACGGAACTGCCCCATTCTAGCTTTTCTAGGTTTCTACGAATATTTTGTAGAACTCAATTATTTGAACCCAGAGGCAGCACAGTTTGACACAGACAGGGAATCAGGTAAACTCACAGCTCTGTTCTGTAAAGCAGTGGGTCTTAAACTTGTTTATTCTTGAAGCTACATCTCAAAACTAGTTTATTTCCACTTTTCAGAAAGAAATGTGTTTATATTGAACTGAGGATTTTAATCCATGAAGATTACATGAAAAGTTTAGAATAAAGAAAAACAGATCTGAGTAAGCAGAAATGAACTTGGTTATCCAAGCCCCAGTGGAATGGAAATTATTTTATACACATCACTGGGCATAATCTTGGTTGTTATTAGTTAAGTTTTACATTGTATAGTTCATCCTTTCAATACAGATTCATTGTAGTCTATAAGTTGGATGACACCATTATTAGATCTGCCTTTGTTTATAATTTGGTTCTCAATGAAGCAAGAGCAAGAAATAGATAGAACAGAGATAGAGAAATAAAGAACACCTTTTTGGCTTTCACAAAATTTAGAGAAAAACAAACAGAAACTGTGCACAGACTTTTCACCAAACAAAAGAAAACCACAACCTGTTTAGCAGCAAAACCCTAAACCAAGAAAAACAAAATGACAAAAAAAACCCTCTGTTATGACTTTGCTCTACTGAGGACACCGCACTGCGTCAATCTGTCAATACCAGCTCATCAAATTCATTACTATTTAACTATTGAATGTCACAATTTAAATAATGGCTGACTTTGCCTCAAACAAATGTGTACACTGTAGTGACACTAAATACATTTTGTTAAAGGATTACACCATTATTGTGACGTTAGAGGTAGTGTTTGAATTGAATACGGAAGGTTTGGCTATTATACTACTGGTCCAACCGGTCTATCACTATTCAGGTTTTCACCCTTATAGACACATGTTTTTGTTATCTGGTGTCTACATTTAAATTGTTTTACTGAAGGGATGATTTTCTTCATAATTCTATTTTAAATTGGTAAGTAATCTTTATTACTTCAATAACAGCACTCATTTATGTTGCTAAGGAGTTGCATATTAGTCCGGAATTATCATGACGTGTAATATCTTAGCACAGATGCAACAACAGGATAGGGAAGACTAAACATTAATCAAATATGACAACCCCTCCTCCCAGTTCTACTGATGTGCTAGGAACTTTTTTTGGTCTGAAAATCCAAGATGCATGGATGCCCAGGACAGGGTGAAGACAGGTGAAATAATCATTGTGGTCAGTGCAGGTCCAGTCAGTTGGAGACAGTTGGAAGGGTAATTGGGTTGAAAATTGAGGAACCAAGTCACACCTCTGCCTTTTTAGCAACCAAGAAGATGAGTTGGGATGTAGCTTTTATAATCCTTGTTATTTAGAGGGATAGAAGACTAGTAAGAGCGGGGGTGAGCTGATTTGAGAGTGCAGGCGCGGAATCGGGGCTCTGCCAGGAAACATGACAAAAATCGTTTCTATTTCCATCGTGGTGTGGACGCCCTGCCTTTGGGGACCAGCTCACAAATTTACCTGTCAACTGAGTTCCATCAAAGAGCACCAGGGACAGGAACTAGGCCAGCTGACCGGAAACTACAAGGGGGAGTTTTGCCTTGAATTCCCCATCACCCTGTCGAAAGGCTCCTGTCAGTCTCCCAGTAGGACTGGTTTAAAACCATCCAGAGTGGGGCCTCAGGGATCACATTGAACAGATGTCTCACAGGAGGGGAGAAAACGGGAACTGGAAAATAGTATTATAGTAAACACATAGTGTATATATTTGATTCAAAATAAGCCCCATGTGTGTCCCATTCTCTATAATTGAATCAGGCTTGCGTGTGCTTGTAACAAAGGGACCATGGCTTTTAACAGTAATGAAAGTTACACTTTGTCTTCGATTACATAGATATATTTTACTTTCAATCTTTGTTATTCCATGTTATTATCTGGATTCCCAATTCTACCTTGTTCCAGAAATATTATTTGTCTTTTAATTCAGATCATTCATTTAGTTCATAGTTTTAATCAATCGTTTTTGATGTATGGTTTAAATCTTTTTTTTTTTAAAGATCACAAATACATTAGTATTTATAGGCCAATATGGCAATTAAAACTGGAATATTTTATTCATGAATTAAACCTACCTAAATTTTGGGTGCAAAAGTTGGTTTCACTCGCTGAACTCACCATTGCAACTATGACTCTGGTATGCTGTTTGCTATTATATTACCTCCCCGGCTTTTCTTTGATTGCTCCATAGTTGTTGATCGTTGGTGAATCATTGTGTGTGGGTCAAGAGACATTTTTAATTTGAGTGGAAGGTAACATTACTTTTACAGTACGATTATTTTAGTTGAAACTGACTGGGGAAGATGACTAAGCTATACCTGTCTCTTGGATGGTCGTATAATTTTTACATCAGTGACAAACCACTGTTATTCCAGATTGAAGCAGCGCTGAGTTCCACTACAGAGTGCTTAACTCGAGCTTGAAGGAAAAGGAACAAGTGGGGCGAATTGATGTGCAGTTCGTAGGCAGCAGGTGGGGCTGTGGTTGCAAAATTATATTTAAGCTATATTTATGGTTAAAGGTTATTACTGTTGAAGCCTCCAGGAAGATAAACATGAATTTCTTCAGTTAGCATTTAGTACAACTGGATTACGAGGGCTGGTAAGCCAATACATGGAATACTTATTTTATTTGAACCTTTCAGTCTAAGAAAGCCGTTACAATATCTGCTGTGAAATATTTCATTAATTCTCCCTGTCAGTTTCTGATTCCGTCTCTCAGTGTCTCTTAAGTATCTCCATATCTGCTCTGTGTTAGTGTTTCTGATTCAGTCTCTCAGGGTTTCTATTTCT
>JAOYSI010000009.1:577389-588387 GCA_025775065.1 Hiodon alosoides
TATTTCTGATTCAGGTTCTCAGTGTCTCTTAAGTATCTCCATATCTGCTCTGTGTTAGTGTTTCTGATTCAGTCTCTTGGTGTCTACTCATTGTCTATGATTCTTATTCAGTTCTGCAGTCTCCTCAGTGTCTAAGAATCTGCTCAGTGTTAGTGTTTTGGATTCAGTACCTGAGTCTCTCTGCATCTCAGTGTCTCCTTAGTGTCTCTTAATCCAATATCAATTGTACATAATACAATGAGATATTTAAAAGAGTAATTCCTGTAAAAAAAAAACAAAAACAAAAAACAATTGACATGTCCTATGATTTGCGTCGATCCTTTCACCCAAGACCACATCAATTGGTTATATTGAGGCCATTGCTCAGTACTGCTCTGATACTTAGGACTGTGATAGGTCAATTGGGTCAGTGGGCAGAAACTACATCGGCCACACTAACATTCATTTCTTGCCTACTTCCATGGACAAACCGTAAATGTAGGTATGCATACCAGACAAATGTATTGACACTGAAGTTAGCGAATTTAGGTGATGAGAATAATTAGGAGAAAATTAAGATTCCCATCGATTTCCTGTAGATGATTAATGATGGGAAATGCATAATATTTTGATTAAAATAATCAATCATTTCTGATAAACAATTTTTTTAAATGAGAATCAGTTCAGATTAAGGGCCAGATCAAGGGTACAACAGCAGAATCAGTTCAGGTTAAGGGCCAGCTCAAGGATAAAACAGCAGAATCAGTTCAGGTTAAGGGCCAGATCAAGGGTACAACAGCAGAATCAGTTCAGGTTAAGGGCCAGATCAAGGGTACAAAAACAGCGCAGCTGTGACACAGCTTACGCACAGCTGCTCTGATCTGGTGCCCGTTTCAGTGACCTCAAGAGATGGTGCACTTCTTCATTTCTTGGCCAGCTGTTTCACCTCTTATTTTGTCTGTTAAAATAAATAAATATAAACACAGCCTGGTAAAAACCATGAAAAATGACTGCTCCTCTAAAACATAATTTATAAAACTGACATTCAGATGACAGACACAATGGCGGTTTATACTGATATTATATTTCTATACATATATTTCTTATATTGTCTTATCCAGAACAACAAGAAAATAAAACAATTTTACCATGTTACACTTCAGTAAGTATAAAATCATTCAAGGGAAGTACCTTCCTCAAGGGTACCACAACCACTGATTATAAAACCTGCAACAGGCCGGTGACACATCAACTTTCTATTAGTTAACCAGAGCAGAACCAGCTGCCTACCTGCTATGCTTGCATTTCCTGTACAAAGCAGACTTTCATGCAGCTCCTTCGCCGGGCTCCTGCCGGCTGTCAGAACACCGTGGAGCCAGACGAGCATCATTCTGTTCCCGTGTTCCTGGTAACTCTTCAGTCCTGTAAACACGGCAAAAACCGTCAAGGGAAACGTCTCCATTATCAAATCAGCTTATATCGTGGACGTTACAGCCTTATGTTCTAGGCCTGCCCTTTCAGGTAACACGTTGCAAAAGTGTCACCTGTATTCCTGGTGCTTGCTTCAAACATTCCATCGTTCTTATAAGAGAGGATCAGAATACAATTACGAAGCTAATAGTTTTACAGATGGTTCCAACTCGTACTGCAGGACATTTAGGAGCTTAAGGTTAGGCACATTTCTCAAGGTTGCTGCAGTTTTACAGGATTTAAACCTGCTCCATACAAGTCAAACACCTCAGCCAATGTAGCACCTGCTGTCTCCAAACACACTATTACAGACAATTAGATTAATCATTCAGCAAAGTCCAAATGCAGTGTTCTGTGGGGTTTCACCAAGCAGGAATTGAGGTCTGTAAATAACTATGGGTCTTTTTCACTCGTGTTTCAAACCGTGCTTTTACCTACCTCTGTCCAGAGCTAACATGGACAGAGGTCACAGATAACAGGCAGCAGGTGGAATGGCAGAAAAAGACCTGGGGTTAGAAGGTTCAAATCCCACGAGGAGATCTGTCGTCAAATCCTTGAGAAAGGCACCTAAACCAAACCTACATTGCTTCAGTAAAAAATCCAAAGGTAAAACAGGTAAATTGAAAAGCTGCGATTCTCTAAAATAAAATCCGTCTAGCGAGCGATTGAAAGATGGAACGATGTGTCACCTGTCCATTGTTCTTCGATGGCGGCCAGTTGCTGCTCGGTGAAAGCCCAGTGACGTGCAAGCTTCTTCCACGCGTTGGGCTTCAACAGGTTGTAGGACAGGTTCCAGATGCTGGATCTGATCTGCTTCGTCTCCACTCTGTGGTCTAATTTAAATGTCAGCGGATATTCACTGTGAAGGTTTTCATTAAATTCTGCATTTTCCTGAAAGGGTAATATAATTTAGTCACTCCCGGGGAAAGGGCAGTCTATTGGCAACCAGACAAAGCCAAGACAAAAATGTCATACATCAGAATTTCTTCAATTAAAATCATGCACAAAATTTCACATTATTGTCATTAGCCAATTATCTTATACTAATCAGAAAAAAACATATCAATGCTAATTTATTGTAGATAATGACCTATGCGGTTTATTAAAGTTATTGTAACTGTCCTTAAGATGCACCAAAACTACTTAAATGTAACTGATTGAATCAAACAAATGAAATAAATGCATTATATGCACACATGCACTCCAAAATTACCTCAATGACAGAGAAAGTAGCTTTGATGGGAATGATGCTTATAAACAGAGCTCACCTTCTTCCAGGTGAAATATCTCTCCGCTTTAATGATCATGTCCACGACAATCACAGAGTTCCCCCTGGCTGCCACATCAAGGGCCGTCTTGGCTTGCTGTGGAGGGTGAGACTTCTGTCATCTCAAGATATGTATCCAAATTGGTTTGTATATACCATTAACGAGAGAGGGACCTGAAGATACGCTTCAACACAGCAACTGTCGACATAGCGTTAGGTTTAGTGTTACCTTATCCAGGAGGGTGAGGTCTGCCCCAGCTTTCAGAATCATCTCCACAATATCTACCTTCCCTAACTCTGCCGCAATATGCAGACCGCTCTGTCCCCTCTGAGGAAAAACATAGACAATAATGGAGTAGCAAGGTTGGTCAGAATATTACTATTTATTAATATTCAGTGTTACCTAGTCTATTTCTTTTGTAATCAATAAATGGTCATTGCTTCCCTTTCAGATTAATTAGAATTCAAGTGTAGTGATTGGATAGAGTTAGAATTAAAGTGTACTAATTGGGGTTAAGTGGAATAAATGTATTAATTTGACCTTTGACATGATTAAAGTAGCAATCCATTGTGTTGAATGTAATATCAGAAACGGTTTAAACAGAAGCGCGACATCCTATCCCATCCGAGGCGACTGAATGAGAGATTGTGAAGTGATCTATGGAGGCCTCAGCGACTGAGAGCGGCACTGGAAAATTAAGAACCAAGGAGTTCTCGGAGCGCCACAATTTCTGTGGTTGGCTTTCAGCTGGAGTGTGGTTCACAGTTAAGGCTTCCTATATCGGGTACTGCATTGTGTTCTCACAGTAGGCAATTATAACTGTAGATAACAGCTTAACGTAGCAACCTTGGTTCATTTCAAAAGTGGCGCCCCCTATAGAGAGCACACTTTCTGAGAATGGAAAGCAGACTGGCGGTAAGAGAGCGAACCGTTGCAGCATTATG
This sequence comes from Hiodon alosoides, assembly GCA_025775065.1. Lineage (NCBI taxonomy): Eukaryota > Metazoa > Chordata > Actinopteri > Hiodontiformes > Hiodontidae > Hiodon > Hiodon alosoides. The sequence goes on from JAOYSI010000009.1 coordinate 581,051, forward strand.
AAAGACTGTGGCGGTACGAGAGCGAACCGTTGCAGCATTATGAAAGACTGTGGCGGTACGAGAGCGAACCGTTGCACCATTATGAAAGACTGTGGCGGTACGAGAGCGAACCGTGGCAGCATTATGAAAGACTGTGGCGGTACGAGAGCGAACCGTGGCAGGATTATGAAAGACTGTGGCGGTACGAGAGCGAACCGTGGCAGCATTATGAAAGACTGTGGCGGTACGAGAGCTAACCATATCGGTGGTATAAAAGTCTGGTGGTACCAGAAGTAGCGGTTGTAGCGGTATAATAGGGGAACTGTTGTAGCGATATGATCCATTGGCGGTATGAGAGAGAATCGTTGAGGCAGAATGAGCAACTGTGGTGGTACACACATGATCCATTAAGTTGAGGTCACAGCCAGCCTCCTGCAGGGTGTGGATGACTGGGATGTGGCAGTTCTTCACGGCCAGGTGGAAAGGAGTCTGCAGGTACTGTAAAGCAGAGGGATCCTTCAGTTTTTTTTAACCACAGTAATAGTAGTAGGCTGAAATCTGTTCAGTGAGGTACAGAATAGACATTAACTTATGTAAAGGAACAACGAGTACACGTGAAAGGTTTGCCAGTGTCTTTGGATACGACCACCTGCAACAGATCAAAACAAATGTAATCAAGAAGACAGGTTTAAGGCTTTCTCACCTGATTCTGCAAGTTCAAATCTGCACCGTTTTCAATGAGGAGCTTGACCAGGGGGATGTGGCCCTTTTCGGAGGCAGGATGCAAAGGTGCACTGTTGAACTGATGGGAGATTCTGGTAATTAATGTCATCTTACCTTCTTCATTCAAATTTGTATCCACAATAATCAATTGTGCAGAACTGTACCAAAGAGCCTTATTCTAAAGTGCAGGCTTCTGAAATGCGGTCGATGGAGAAAAAACATTTCACAAACAAACCATTAAAAGCTTCCACAGCTGCTTTTAAAATGAAATATTTGGAGTAAAGTCCTCTGTACCACGGTCACAATGTTTGGGTCACAGCCAGCCTCCAGCAAGGCCAGGACGCAGTCTTCATAGGCCCCAACTACGGCCAGGTACAAGGCAGTCTCTCCAGCCTGAGAGAGTGGATATGGTGTGGAGGTCAGTCACTCTCCGATCACATGAAGCAAAGAAATTAAGAAAGAAATGGGGACTTCTCACTCTCTTTTATATGCCTCTCTCTCTCTCTGAAACACCCATACACAATAAAAAAAAACGTATTCATAATCACAATTCGACTTGACTACACCTGCATTCCTCTAAGAGACAGAGAGTGAAACAGAGAGGGGGCACGTGCAGCTGCGACTCTACTATGTCTCTACCTTGTTAACTTCGTTGCGAATTTCAAAGCTCCGGACCAAGAGCTGAATCGTGTCCAGGTGTCCATTCATGGCTGCTAGGTGCAGCGGTGTGTTCCCGTCCTGGGACGAGAGAGCGGAGATTAATCCAGAGCCAAACAGATCCAAGCGCCTGTCCAAAAAAACTCACCCAGCCTCCTTAGACGAGAGTCACAGACCTGGTCTTCCGCCATGGTGTCCATGGAGAATACTTCCTCCATAAGCAGCTCCAGCATCTCCACGCAGCCATGCTCGGCCGCCCGGGAGAAGGCCCGTTTTCCTGACTGAGAGGGGTAGCTGCGTCACATGCGACAGAAACGTGACAGAGCCTGTCATGCATTAGGGCAACTGGTGATTCCAAATTGGGGGGGGAGAAAAATTCCAAAAAACAATTGGCGTTACTCAGTTTAGAAAAAATGTTCTCGCGTAGATAACTCTTCTGTTAGCGAAACCAAGCGGAACAGAGGTACTGCGTTCATTTCTTAGTTACCTTGTCCTCTTTGTCCAGCTCTTTCATGTGCAGGTCGTTCACAATATACCTCACAATGTCCGTTTGGTTATTGATGGCTGCACAGTGCATGATGTTCATTCCCTCCTGGAGCAGAGTTAAATACTAGGTTGGCAAGGGACCCTCTACAGTTACTGCAGCTCCACTAAGACATTAAAAAAAAAAAAAACCCTGAAAATTCCCTGCACATATCATTACACCGTTACTGCTGTTGAGAAGTCTTTCTATACATATACTTTTCTATACTTTCTATACATGCACTTCATAAGCTGCCAGAAAGGGTAAAACGGACAACTTAATAACAATAATACTATACTTAATAACAATAACGGACAAATAATAACAATAATACTTTATACTAACAATAATACTTATCTTAATACTAATCTTAACATGTTGAGAAAACCTGGAGGCTAGTGCTATTGGGTGAACCTTATGCCTCTACTTTTTCACCATTAGGAGAATCACAAAAGGCGTGCATGTCTACAGTGTGTACGCACACAAAAACATTGTTTTGACGGCCTGTGACATCCATCTTATGAGAACATCTTACCTGATTCTCGAGCTTCTGGTCAGCCCCCGCTTGTACCAGTAACTTGAGGATGGGCAAACTCCCAAACCAGGCAGCCAGGTGAGTGACAGTCACCCCATGCTGTGAATGGAATACGGTTCTCAATCATCTACTGGTCACATCCAAATAGATAGACCGGCCAGGGGTCACATTCATGCAGGCAGACAGGCTTCAATCCTATGCCCCCTTGAGTGCTGAAGGAGAAATCATTAAGGAGAACCTTAATGATGCCTGTGGGTAAGAGGTCAGCTCCTCACCTCATTAATCATCACACCTCATCGTCCTCGTACCCATCATACTGCAGTCGTCGCACTTCAGTTATCACACCGCACCCACCGCTTCTCACAATTCTCTCACCTTGTCTTGCAGATCTAACTTGGCTCTTCTCTGAAGCAGGAGCTCCACAGCCTCCTTATTTTTTCCAGCCACTGCGTAGTGGAGCGCCGTCCGGTCGTGCTGAAGATACAAACAGCACTGACAGACTAGTCACGGGTAAATCATTAGCTTCCCCTAAGCAAAGTTACGATCTACTTGTGCGATTTCCAAAATCATACTGCAATGGTTTATTATTCAGGCCGTTCAGCAGCTCACCACGTTCTTGGCGTTCACGTTAACACTCCTTCCGAGGAGCTTCATGGACTCTACGTCATTCGTCTTCGAAGCCTCAATGTAATGCCTTTCGGATTCCAGTACTGCACAGGAGCAAAGACAGAACACGTTATATATGTCTATACATATATAAAAACAACAATGAAACATCAATTTGGGGTTCTTGAGTAGCTCAGTCAACGAAGCCACTTGCTCAAATACAGACTGAGCCCTATGATTTATATATAGGGGGGTGTGCTGAGTGTGTACAGGGTTGCGCTGAACCGGCCTGGGGTTAAATTCTAACGATCGGGACTACGTTTTCATACTAGAGTTATTTTTCTAGGTATTACAGAGAGATACATATTCAAGAATGGCTAAGGTACAAAAAACGTCTTGGTTTGCCAATGTCATTATGTACTCCTCTACACAAAACCCTGATCAATGGCTGTGGAGTCATATGGGGACTGTCAAAAAATATGTTTGAGTCTTACACACGCACACACATAAAGCATGTGTCTCATACAAACACTTCATAGTCATAGAGGCACAGCAGGTATCTATCTTGCACACGTAGCATGAATTTGTTTTACACACATATTTTACCTGTTTTAACGGACAGCACATATTTGGGTTACGTACAAGATCCATATGCACACAGCGGGTATTTGAGTTACACATATTGTCTACCAATAATACAGTACCTGTCATACAATTCAAACACACGCAGTATGTCTCTGTCTTGCACATAACTGTCGTAAACATACATCACTATTTGCATGTTAAGGCTTAAAGAAGGGCTACTGACAGTCTTTACATTCATCAGTTTTTCTACTTAACAGTCAGATTAATCAATCTAAAATAGAAGTGTTTTTAGTTATGATTTTACCACTGCAGAAGACAAAACAAGAAAGTTACATTTGTCCAAGGAGAGACGTTTAATCCCAGGCTTGATTGGGTACAAACAGGCGTTTATAAGCCACGGCTTTCATTTTAAACGGACAACCTTCAAGATTACTGACTCCGTGAGAAATCCGGTTTACAGATTCAGATAACGGCAATAGGCCCTACTTACACATCTCCACTTCATCATAGCTAGTGTCTTTCTCTGTCTCCAGATCCCTCTGCAGTACGAAATCTTTAAAGGCTTTGACATTTTCCGCTCTCATCCACACCTTGGGGTTCAGGTTCTCCTTCTTAAGCATCGGGTGCTGCTTTATCTTGTCGCTTAAACCCAATGCTGTAGCCATCGCAAACAGCGCAGCCGTTCCAGAACACGTCGAACACAGCTCAGTCGTGAAGGGAGTGTGCCTGTCCCTTATTTACTCAGGAACTCTGTTCACACCCTTTGGAAACTTTTCTCTGACGCACTGTTGGACTGAAGTATGTTGTGGATGAAACTAGTAAAATTATATTATACTCCTTAATAATCGTAATAAAACGACGGGCTGTAGTCTGTTTCCAGAGCCTATAATTTGCTCTGTCTTATTGTAATTGTGTATTTGATAATCGTTATATTAGACACCGTTTTAAAAATAAAGACATTTTAAAAATCTGCAGGTAACTTATTTTGCGTTTTAACATTAAAAGGCCCCTAATCTAGGCGATTTGAAAACACTGAACCAAAAAAGCACCTATTGTTCCTGTATACATTTTACTGTACATTTTCCCCCATTTACTCCATTCTACTATCCTTTTTACTTAGATTCACATTTATTCATTTACAAGGGACCCTTAATCAGTCTTAGTCAAGGATATAATCACAAATTCAACAAAACAGTAACACAGTGAAAAATGAGCACCAAGACATTACATAATACATTTATTGTCAATAAATACAATAAAGTTACAATAATATATTGGTGCTGTAGAAATGTTTGATACAAAAGTGCAATTAATCAATATTACCATGAGCAAACCATTATTCACATAACTGCGTAAACAATCAGGAAAAAATAAAATATATATACATATAAATAAATGTTTTGCGTACAAATATTAATTAACTTTTCCTTAAGCATCCGTTTAACATTAAACAGTATGCCATTATCATACAGAGTAGATTTTCATTGCCCTACTGACCTGCAAGGGGCCAAAATGATTGGATTGCAAGTCTTTATTTGTGTCAGTAATTGCTTTTTGGCACTTTATAGTTTTTGCCGATTGGCGGGGCTTGTCACCGGCCATGCTGCGCCGTACACCATTAACACGGCATCACGTGGTGTGGCACTTCCACCCGTTTTCCAAGCTTCACCTGAAGAACCTGTCGATGGTGTTCACGGACCCTTTGGATTTGGGTCTCTTGGAAGGAGCGAAAGAGGGGGACGACCTCTGCCTGCACACAGATCAGAGACGGAACATGAATCAGACCAATGGAAAGGAGACGTAAAACTCTCCCCACCGCAGTACAGGGCTGTTACCTTGTTTTTTTTTTTATTAAATGTACTCTGCTCGGATATGCCACACTGGATTAAAAGCACTGAAAGATGGGGTCATTCGGTAGAGCTGAAATGTGCCCATTTACCACGGGAGAGAACGTGCCCCCTTTTCCCCTTCAATCATCACGAAAAACCTGTGGCCTCACCTTTTACTTCGGCCCCCTGCATCAGGAACCGTCTGCATCTTCCCAGCTTGCCCTGTGAAGAGACCCTCAGCGTCAGTGATCCCTTTTATCAGAAAGCCACCATTCCAACATAAGTCACTCACTGTGACTTCAGTGTTACTTCTCACCAACAGGACATTGAATGGTCGCTGTATTTAAAAGCCTGAAATCTCCTCAAGTTTAATTCGCTCGAGGCTATTTGACTGTCCAAAAGAAGCTGGCCATTTGACTTCAAAACTCCAAAAAGTCACAAAAAAACTAAATCTATTGGTGGGGCCTTCTCATACAGAGCCCCTCTAACTAATTTGTTCCACAAATCAGTCTCAGTATTTATATCCAAAAACATATCTGTTCAGTTTTTCCTTAGCCATGTTGCGTGCTGAGATATGGTAGGTTTTCCCTTCTCTCTATACAAGGGGTTTTACTTTCAGTGAAATTGGGAGTTCTCTCAAATGACTAATTTTTTTGTTTATCTTGCTTGGCTGTGGAAAATGCATTCCAAAATCAATTGTAAAAATCCTCCGTTACAATACCATTAACTGATTGATAAATGTGTAGAAACGATTACGATCTTTGATCGGATCATGCTGACATGATAAACCCCGGTGCGGACCTTGTCCTGCAGAGGATCCTGGTCCAGCCACTCCCTGTAGATCTCTCAGGAAGCCCTGGTTGAGACAGACGTCCATGTGTCGGTTGAAGGCAGCAAGGTCAGAGGTCTCCTGCTGAACATTGCACACAGGGCAGAGCAGGGGGCAGTTGCTGGGGTCTGGAGATTTGGTCGGGGCAGGGGCCACACCCCTGGCTTCGTTTTCATGACCATTAGAAACTGACCTATCAGGATCAGAGGCATGCTCTCTATAGTTTCCCTCTCTGGTTGCAGAGAGGGTGTGAGTGTGGACGCCAGTGGCCGACATTATGAACGCTGGGCTGTTTGGAGGGCAGGTGGCATAGGGGACCAATTCTCCCTCGTCCGAGATTCTGTCGCACATGCCTGCATTTGGGAGGTTCTTCCTTTTGTCAGACACAGCACCACCCTGTTCCTCTGGGATGCCGTCGAGGCACATGTCCACATGTCGGTGGAAGCTGCCCAGATCCCAGCTCTCCTGTTCCCTGAAGCACACCGGGCACATGAAGTTCTCCTGTGTCGACTCTTCCTGCAGCACCCCCTGGAGGTCGTGCCTGCGAGCGCGGGCTGTCAGGAAGAAGGACTGCGGCTCGCCCTGCTGCAGCTCATCCTGCTGTGCGGTCGGTCCCTGCACGGCTCGCTGCTCTACTGGACCGGTTTGGCTCTCCCGAGTCAGGCCAGAGGAAGAGGTCTGTCGGACCTCCAGAGCCCCACTCTGCAGGCCGCTGGGGGGCCCCGCCGTACACTGGGGGACCCGATGGGGTTCTTGCCTGCCCGACTGCAGGAAGCTTTTGATGCACTTCTGGAGGGGCTTCCGATCATTTTCGCTGACAAATCCAGAAACTCTGACACCTACAAGATACATAAGTTTTATGTCAAAATCATTTTTGGTTATTCATCATAAAACAAAATGTCACGAAAACGTCCAATATCAAATTGGTTGAACAAATAAATTGGTTAGGATAATTAACATTAAGTGAAATGAAAGAAAAATGTATTAAGAGTTGAAAACAAATTTATAGAATCACTGTAGCGTGCCTTTACCCATGAGTATTGGTTTCAGAAGTTGGCTTGGATTTACCCA